>JBBMJY010000005.1:10946487-11009174 GCA_037833715.1 Toxotes lorentzi
TATATATATAAATTTATTTACCTGTAAACCCGATCTTTTCGTAGCAGAGCAGGCTAAAGATGCTGTTGTAGAGCTGCATGTCTCTGCGGTGGTTCTGGTCCATCTCTCCCAGGATCCCCATCAGCTCTGTACCAGTCTTAGTGGGATGGGAGCACTCGCTCTCATGTGCTGGCAGCTCATGGAACGGACCTTGCCAAGGGCAGCCGATCCTCTTGTACTTACACTGTGTCACCCTGGCAACATAAGGGCATGTGTGAGCCCAAAGACAAAACTCCAGGAAGGAAAGACGTGGCTTTATACACATTAGTTCCTTCACAGAGGTGCTCTGTGATGAATACATGCTACTTTCTTGCAGTGAGTGGAAGGTACTAATAATATCAAAGGTGCTAATTAAACTAGGTTGTGAACCAGGGCTAATTAACAGTGTAATGATAAGTGTTCACTTACAGCCAACCTCAAGGACAGAAGGACTTAGATTCATATCAATTACATCCTGGATAGAGGTGCTTTTAAAAGAATACCTGCTACTTTATTACAGTAAAAGTAAAGTATTAATAACTTGAAAGGTACTAGTTAGCTTCAGCAGTGAACCAATAATAATTAACACCACACAGACGTTTTCCAGCTGACATTAACAGCTTTAAGTTTTACACACTTTACCCAGTAGCTGCAAGAGATTCAGCATTTTGCTGAACTGTAAAACACCTGTAATCTCAAATCTATCTATCTATCTATCTATCTATCTATCTATCTATCTATCTATCTATCTATCTATCTATCTATCTATCTAATCACTGATTGTAATTTCAGCACATTAAATGCTGAGGTTCATGTTCAGATGTGCACACCATCCTCAAAGAAGCGATGGTGGGTTTCCTGAAAGTAACAGCATTACATTTATGCCAGGAGCAGCCAGATGCTCACAGGAGACCCGCACGTTTTTCTGTCTGACCTGACCGAAAACACCTGGTGACTGCTGCAGCTGTTGTCATGGCAACGGCAGCACAGGCACTGCTGTCCTGAGCAGGGTCACCCGTTGTTATAGCAACAACCCCACAGGATTTCATGCATGCAAATTCAAATGGCCTGAGCGTCACAGACACACACACACACGGTCTGTAATCACATCAGCGGTTTCGCCTCCGCAGAAGTGGCAAGACACACGCTCCTCCATCTTCCCCAAATTGACCCCATGTGACAGGCAACTGTTACAGTTCACGCACACAGCGTATATGTGTATATGCAATCATTTATGTGTGTTAGGTATGTGCACAGCTTTCACGTTTCATGTTTCTGTTTCACTTCTTTGCAGCTTCAAAGAGTCTGAAGTCGGTCAACAATAGAAGTGTCTGTAGCTGTTTGATAGTTTTGTCACATTTGTTGAAAACTGATTGGAGTTCATTTTCCACACACTTTTCATTCTTGTAATACTATGTGACTAGAAATATGGTAGCTTTCTTGTTTTGGAAAAAAAAAAAAGTGATTTTGTTTTTCAATGAATTTGTGAGCATGTGAGTGTGTGTGCTTTATACCTGTCTTGACACTCCTCTTTCTGGTGTCTCTCTAAGCTGGAGCGTGGGAACTGTTTTAGGCAGAAGGTACATTCTGTCGGCAGCTCACTGACAGCCTTCTCCACTGCAAGGTTCCTGCAGCATAGGTTCTTGCTGATCTCACACCTACACAAACACAGAAAACCACGAATCATACCTCAGTGCTGCGGCATATATAGAATATGTTCATACAAGTTTGGAAACAATGCAAAACCACGAGTAGCTGTCAGGGCAGTAGAAAAGTTCCATTATGCTTTTGCCAAACATTAATGATGAGTGCGAAACGTGATTTTGGAAAATCATGTTGGTGCGTAATTTGTCACATTAAGTAAAACCACTTTAATAATCGGCATCAATAAAAAACATGCATGTGTGTGTAAATGACTAAAAACTTTGATTCTGAGAGTGGCTTTAGGTGTCACCTGCAGTCACCACTGCATTTTTGTTTTTCCTGCTGGAGATCACCATATTAGCAATTAAATCAATGTGATCAGTGTTATTTAATTTGGCAAAATGTATGCCATCTAAATTATTTAGCCACAAAAATAATTGTCTGATGTGTAGCTGTTTTAACACACTTTTCTGTGCTCATGTCTATAGTGAACTTGGTTTACCTGCAGTTGGGACACGTGGCCTGTTCCTCCTTCAGGCGGGAGTCAGCCAGGAGGTGGATGAAACAGCCTGCACACATCAGATGTCCATTGGTACACTGCAGTGGAGAAAAACGTAAATGGGTCAATAAAAGCAAAATGTGTGGGGAAAGTGAAAAACATGATTAGTGAGGGTTTTAAATGGGACGAGGCACAGGGACTATGGCAAAAAATATCTGAGCAGTGGAAAGGATTAAGTCTGAAAATCAGACTTTCAACTTTCTCTTGTCAAATCTTATGACAAAATGCATAAATAATTTGTTACAGGGCCTGTGGTATATTTGAAGACTGCAAATTGGAGCTGCTTAAAAATTGGTATTTTAGGAAAATATTTATGAAGGAACAGGGACTCTTAGAATTTTAGACTTAAACTCACATAAAACCATAGTTTGGGGAAAATTATATTACACATGTTTGGCTAAGGCTAGTCATATTTCCTGAGAGTTAAATAATAAGAATGGATTGACTTAAGTCACCAACATAGTGGAGCAATGGCAAAAGAAAGACTGTCTGCACCCCTGGAAATATTACGGCAAGATTACAACTTAATAAGCAAATGTTACTGAGGAGAGATGTGGAAGAGTGTATTTTTCTCTGTGAATAATGGCCAAGTTCTGTGGGATATGTGGACTAAAAGGTCTGTTATTTATCAGTTGTATGTCACTTAATCAATATGGTTTTATATATGTGTCTATGTGAACAGCAGAATACTGTGTGTATGGAAAGAATGTGAACTTGTGTTTACACTGCACTGTATTGTTAATAAACACTGTTTAAAATATGTGTGTGATGCGTGGCACAGCAGGGCGTGTAAATGTTTAGACTAACTGAACAATCATTAATTACAAATGTGTTCACTTGACATTGAGGAGATCAGTTTGAGGTCTTTAAGGAGAATACTGGGGTGGGCTGAAGGGGAAGGAACTATATAATTACAATTAAGATATTTGTTGAATTCTGGATGTTTGAGTTCTGGGAGAGGGGGGCTGGGGATGTGGCTTGTTTGAGGATAATTCACAGTATAATGTTGTGAACTTGAGCCTGCACAGCTGACCACCAGGCCTGGGTGTGTCTGGTCTCAGCCTCATGGCTCAATTATCGGTATAGACACATGGGCCTCGGTTGGATCTAGTTTCACTAAAAATAAATGGAGCTGGCCAACACATTCAACAGGTTGACATTGGGCGATTGGGCGTTGGGACACATGGGGTGGGGGGGGTCTTCTAGTATGAGGTCCGGTTGGTTTGCTGTTGTTTGACGGTAGGTTTAGGGGTTATGATGGGGGGAGGTTTATGATTGACACCACGTTTACCTGGTATACAGACGCCTTGGGCAAGTCTAGGCACACGGTGCAGCACAGCACTGAGTACAGTCTCTCCTCCAGCTTTCCTGACTCTCCCTCGGGCATTTTCACCCTCTTCTTGGGTGGCTCGTCTGGGTCAGGCTCGGGCCCTTCTCGTCGTATCCCAACCTCCTCCTGCATGGCAGCGACCCCGGCGACAGCCTCCACCGCTGCCCCCACGGCCCCGACCCCCAGGCCGGCCGAGGAGGAGCCAGGGGCGGCCGCAACGCCCACGTCTCTCTCTTCCAGTGAAGACATGGCGATGACTGTCTACAAATGTCTGAGATGTACCTGACCGACCACGCCGAGTCCGAAATATTAGCAGGTTAGCTCAGGGCTAGCTCACAACCTGTCAAGCTAACGGTCAGCTGACAGCTAGCTAGCGTTAGCCAGGCTAACGCTACGGCGGCAGGCTGTCAGAAAGGAATGCGGACGAACTTATTATTAATGCTACCCTACACTTAGGAACTTGAACATGTAACAAGCCAATGATTGTGTAATAACGAGATCATGTGCAAAATGTATTTACGACTCAACTGAATGTTGACTAGTTTTGTTGACTTACAGTGAGGCTAGCAGACTATGTGCTAGCTACGTTGACAAAAACACAGCAGTCCTCTCCCTTTGCCCAGGCAGAACAAAAACAACTCAGGCGTCCCTCAGCTGTTGTTGTGCTCTCGACGCCGTTATTCGTAATGACAGCAGATTACAACGATGTGCAGCCCTGGCCCAGCTCGGCTGCTCGTCTAACGTCCCTGCTCCGGTACCGACCGACTGTCCTCGGGACCCACTGGACCTGTCGGTGATTAGAGCCGCGGCTAGAGACAGTTGTGTTGGGACTCGTCTCTCTGGCTACACAGCCATCTTTGTTTTTTTCCAGTCCGTCTCCCCCGACTTCACCCTGCACAGCCTTTACGACTCCGGGTCAAATTCGTTATTACTCGTGCAGGTTCTCGATCGTGGCTAACAATAGAAGTTGCACATTTAAAAGTCAATATTTTTGAAACGGCCTCTGTATGCCAGTAACTACTTGGGCACAGCCGTGAATTGGCTGACAGCGGAATGTTTTGTTGTGGCAGATGACTTGGGGTATTTAAAGAGTTTGTAAAGGCGCATGCGTGGTGAACACTTGCGGGTCAGCGTATGGCAGGACTTGAAAGGTGACCAAAACCTGATATGCGACAAATTTAGGCCAGTCCACCAAGGGACGCATCCTTTGTAAATTTGCAATGTTTACGAGCCTCGTCTAAGCATTACAACACCTTAGTAACGCTGTTACCTCTCTGTGACAACTTTCAACAAAACTTCCTGACAGAATGAACCTTATTTCTGCATCAGAGTGGTTCAACTGGTTGTACGCTGGCAGTGTGTGTGAGAGTGTGTGTTAAGGATGCATAAATAATTCAGCCAGAAAAAGAGGGTGATCGAAGAAAGCCCTTGGCCACTGATACTAGGTCAGAAGCATTCATGGGCTATTTCATCCCTTCGATGCCCCAGATTTATGGCTTAGCAGCCTCAGTGGTTGGGAGGGGTGCCTGTGTGTAAAGGAGGGGGGTGGTGGGGTGTATTTGGGGGTAGGTGGGCAGGATGTCAGAGTTTCAGCTGTCTGCAACCGGGAGGGACAGGGCTAATCACTCCCATTGGACGGACAGATATGCCTTATTTGGTCTGTGTGGAATGGCAAGGGAGCCATACCACCCTCAGCTATGTACACACAGTTTACCCAGGAGCTCTATGTGGTCACACGTTGTGTCCTGAAGGCTATTCCCATTATTAGCCACTGAATCTTAGCACATGTTAATTTCTCCAAATATAGCCACAGATTGCAAATTTCCTGGTTGTCTGTCATTGCACAGATATGGTCTTACAGTTATATTGAGAAAGCAGTGGTGTGTTACAGGCCCTTTACAAATCATGTATAAATATATAATCAGAAAGCTGACATGCAAGAATGTGGTAAATATGGCAAACCTTTACTATGACGAAAATAAAAAGCTCTTGGTACAGGTATTTTTAGTTTCTGAATGTATAGTAAACAAAGACAAACTTCTAGGAGTATAAAAGGAGAATGGGTCGTGTCGCCATACAATCAATACAAGTAATGAAAAATATCTAAGATTAGGGACGGCAGACATGATAACATTATCATATCCTCAAAGTTAAACACGACTTGCTGTGAAAAACAGATGGTCAACCACAACAAAAACACTTCAGAAATGTGCTAAAAAAAGTATTTTTCATTAATACACCACAACATTAGAAACAATGACAAACTGAAAATCAATTTGAATCCACATTTAGTCCTACCTGATCAATTCTATTCCACTCATTTCAATATAGTGTTCTCAGGGATTCGCTACTTCCCATCCTCCTCTTACAATCCTAGATGGACACATACCTTGGTCATTACACAACATCTCATGATCAATTTGTGATTGCAGGATAAATGGATTACACACATTTATGAGATTTATCTAGCTCCATTAATCAGATGTTACTCAATCCCAGGAGAGCACATCATGCCATCTGTGGGTCATTCAAGGATTCAGCTGCCAAGAAATCATTGGTATAGTCCGGAAAAAATGAACGTGATGGCCCTGATCTAATCACACAGTTACAGGACTGTGTGGGTGGGTGGGTGGTGGTGGTGTGAAGATTCGGCTCGTCACGGTTCTGCTGATGGAGAGTGAGATGAAGAAGCTGCTGGGTTGGAGGATGGGGGGTGTTGCGTTGAGTGACCTGCTGTGGTTTGTTCAGCTGTATTGGTTGAAGGCGGTGGATCTGGAGGTGACTGCTGTTGGCTCTTTTGTTTTGACAGTGTCTTGGATGGAGGTTTAGTTTGGGCTGCGGTGGCACCAAGCTGATTGAGCTCACAGTCTGCATTTGACACCTTGGGACCTAGATCCTGTATTTCTTGTCTGCTGGGCTCCCTGCTGGGTGAGCTGAAGTCTGGAGAGGTGCACTCTGGTTTTTGTTGACCCGGTGTGTCCTCTGACATTGTGTGCACTTTCATCTGTGTAGATATGTTGTGAACTGGACTTGTCTCCTTTGATTGCTGCTGTGGTGGTTTGTCCTCACATTGCTCTCCATCTTTCTTCATCTCAGTCTGTCTCTCATCAGTTCTGCTGAGCTCTTTGGGTGTGATTTCTCCCTCGCTGATGGTGCGTCCCGGTCTTTTGTCTGTCATTGTTTCTGCTGCATTGGTCTGAGATGGTGTCTGAACTCTCTCTGGTTCTGCTCCAGTGTCTGCTGTGCTCTTCTGAGCTTTGTCTGTGAGCGTCCTCTGCCTGCAAATTGAAGCCATAGCCTTCACCCAGGGGTGCAGCAGGGTCTGCTCTGCTGTCAGCCTCACTGTGGGATCTGGCTGAAGCAGAGATCTGACAAGGCCTCTGGCTTCTGCACACACACACACACACACACACACACACACACACACACACACACACAAAATGGCATACAAAGTGGATTGTATATTTTTATGTGAATATATGTGTTTGTATACATATCTATTTGTGTCAGCATATATTTTATTTCTGTGCTTCTCACCCTCTGAGATGGGGTCCCAGTAGGGGGACAGGAAGTGGAGTTGTCCCTGTTTTATTAGCTGGAACAACTCCTCCTGGTCTCGATCCCGACTGCGGAACGGGGGGAAGCCACACAGCAGGATGTAGAGAATAACCCCCAGAGCCCACACATCCACTGCTACACCATAACCTGTTGGGTAAATGACAAACAATTCCTTCTCAGAATAAAAAATACTCTGCAAATTCAGCCAACAAAGTGACAAAATAACCTCAGGAGGAGTGTTTAAATAAGAAAAACGCCCTTATAATGTGACAAAAAAGACATTTAAAAGTAAAAGAGAAGATAAAGTAGCGTTTGATACTGCAGAAAACAGCACTAACCTGTCTCACAAAGAATCTCTGGGGCTACATATGTGGGTGTGCCACATATGGTGAAGACTGGTTCAGTCACAACCATGGCAAGACCAAAGTCTCCCAGCTTCAGCCTACAGATGTCAGCTGCCACACGCTCTATCTGAAGGAGAACAAGAAAAACAAGGTACAGACAGGAACAGAGTCAGGCAGGGAGGCAGAGTCGAAATTATATTTTGAAAATTCAAACAATTCCAATTGCACCCACAGAGTTGCCACACAGATAGACTTAAGTCACTGACATTTTTGTTTTGGATATTGCAAAATACAGACCTGACTTTATATCAACAACTAATAATTGTATGCTCACATTATGTTAAATCATTTGAATTGGATTGTTTGATGATACCACAGTGTGGGAAACATACATCTTGGCAGACGATGAATTCAAAATGAAGCTGAATTACAATCAAATTTTATTCAGATCTTGTGTCTGAGGACAGAACAGTACATATCTTTACATTATAAACAAAGAAACAATCCAGAACAGGAGTTAATTGTGATTTTAGGTGAGAGTCACTGTTCAAAAATCTATAGATTTATGGATTGTCTTTCTTTAAAACATCCATGTTGGACGGGAGATATCATTAGACAAAGAAATAAATTTGTAATCAATCTTCTTTTCTTTTAATTTCACAAATATTAAAGCTACTATGTAAAGAATTTTAGAGACTGTTCTTTGGATCCCCCTAGTGATAAGATAAAAAAAAGAGGTACAGCAGCAGACAGTATGCCTGTACCACAGATCTAATCAGGAGACAAATTACTCCACTTTCACTAACCCTGATACCCACCAGCAGGTTTTCTGGTTTGAGGTCTCGGTGGACAATGCTCTTGCAGTGCATGTAATTCAGTGCTTCACTCACGTCCGACACCATCAGTCCCGCCTCTGCCTCTGAAAATTTCCCCCTCTCACTGATGGCCTCAAACAGATCCCCGCCGCTCACCAGCTCCATCACCAGGTAGGAGTGAGAGTGCGTGTGGTGGTGCGCGAACAGCCGCACTATGCGAGGGTGACACAGGCTACCCAGAAGGCTCAGCTCGTTCTGCATCATGTGTTCTCGGCCAATCAGCTTGGAGCGCTCGACTATCTTCACCGCAAGGGTTTGTCCGGTGTCACGACGGCGGCATTCTCGCACCACTGCAAAGTTCCCATCTCCAACCACACGTCCTATTTCATAGCAACGCTCGATATCTGACAGGGTGACATCTCTGCCATCTGAAGGAAGGTCAAAGGTTATCCTATGCTGTACGTCTTTCTGTGCTGGACCCACATCTGGAAGTGGTTTTAAAAGTTGTATCCGAGCAAGGCTCTTCTCTTCATTCCTGCTGACTGGCTGAGGAGGTGGGGGGCTGAGAGGCACATCCAGCTTCCTCACCTCTTGTTCATAAGAACTACCTTTCTGTTTTCTCAACACAGGAGGAAGTGGGACCCTCCCTGTTAGGGGACTGACCCGTTCTGGACCCTGATGTTTACCTCTTATTGCTAAGCAGTTTTCACACAGTGTAACAGAGGGTATTTCTGCCTCTCTAAGATCGTCCTCATGTTTAAATGGACCAATGATAGAAGGCTGTCGCTCTCTGACCCCGCCCTTCACATGTAGTCTCTGCAGGTGGTTCGGAAGGTAAACCGGTTTTCTGCAAGAACTCTTTTTATGAGACTTCTGTACATCTGAGTTATGATTTTCAGGCTTTTGTGTGTCTATATGGTGAGGTGTGTGTTTAGTAGTGTGATTTTTTACATGAGTAGTTGTGTCCAGGTGTGTCTCTTGGTTAGTCTCACTGCTGTCTCCCCCCTCACTGTAGCCACTGTCGGCCTTAGCAGCTTTGTCTGGTGCTGGACTAAGTCTTTTCTCCCAGGCCCGCAGTGCACCAGCCCGGTAATGGGAATGTTCTGGAAACAGCTCCTCCAGAGCCTCCTGCACACTGCTCAGCTCTGGACGAGCCTTGCCCAGTGCCAGGAAGGCCACCTCGCCTCGGAAGAAGTCGCATACACCTTTCACCTAAGAACATAAAAGAGAAAGAATTAGTATTTTAAGACAGGTCTGGGGGACACAATGTTAATTTTTGGATGTTAACCTTTTTTTTTTTTTTTTTTTTTTAATTTCATTTTCTAGCAAAGTTGACCTGGAGCACACAGAAGTTTCAAGACGTCGAGGAGGAGGAAAAAATCTCAAGTGGCGTTACACTTCTAACTATACAGGGCAAGTATGAAAGAGATGAGTAGTTCCCTTTATTTCACCTTCCTGCATGTACTTTTATTTTATCTGCCCCAGTCAATAGATGGGTGTCAACTCAAGATCAATACATCAGCTGTTTTGAGCACATGACTAAACTACCAACTGCACAAGCCCATAACTACAGGGGCCTCGAAAGCTCCAGTTCTACCGTGTGTCAACTTGTTTCAGCTAATTTATTTGAACATTTGTGTGGGAGTGCAGTAGAGCATAATATTAACTGACATGAAAAGGGCCTAAAGGTGCATCCCGCCTTATTACCTAACCTTGAGGCCCTGTCATGAAGAGGTTCCTTGTGTCCAGCATGGAAAGAACCAGATACATTTCAGAGGGTAGTTAAAAGGGGCCCACTAAATCATTTTTGCCCCAGGACTCCCTTACAGGTTAACGTGTCTGTGTTTGAGCCTCACCTCTCGTGCGTGGGTCGTGTACAGCCGTGTGACTCTGGATCTGTGCCAGCGAGGAAACCCCAATGCCTCTGAGATATCCAATAGCAGCTGCTCGAAGGACACCACACCCCTACGGTTCAACAGCACTGTTACCTATTGACACAAAAATGACAGTTAAGTTCTGCAATTCTTTCCATGTAAATTACCACCTCAGGTACTGGTAATTTGGTACCATTTTCTAATAAGGAATCCTTCGGAAAGGGTTTATAAGATGTACCTAATGGCTTTATTGATGATTAATAAATCAGTTACTAATGTTTTAAAAATTTGTGAGAATCTAATGTAAGAACTACTGTCAGGTTGTCCCTTAATTGGTGTTCATCCGCCTCCTGCTTGACTTGTGTATATGTATTATAACTGCATTATCACCATATACAAAGGATTTTTCTCAGCCACTTCACAACATTAATAAATTATTTATTAACCATTTAATTAAGATTATAAATACTGAATTCACCTTCCTCAGAGTACTCTGACCACAGGGGCGGACGATGGTGACCAGATGGGGCCGCTCGGCGCTCTCTTCTGCATGGCGGGTGTGGAAGAAAGGCAGGTGAGGAGGAGGAGGAAGAGGAGGAGGAGGAGGAGGAGGTAGAAAGTGGGACCTGTGGACCTGTCCCGTAGGGTGGGTGTGGATGGGCCAGGGCTGGGGTATCCTGCCAGGACGCTTCAACAAGGGGATATTAGGGGGAGCTGAAGCAGGGAGAGAGGAGGACAGGGGCGGAAGAACAAAGACAGAAAGCAAGAGCTGGATTATTTAAGGTGCACTTAACAACACTGACGTCATCACCCCATTGGTGGGTTTCTTGTAGACCTGTATACAAAGCAAAACTCATAAGTAATACAACACCAGTTCCTCGTGCCATGTGAACGTGTGTGTGTGTATGTGTGTGTGAAAACAAATCCGGCTGATCAGATTTGAGTGTTTTCCATCACATAGAGTGCAAGGGCCATTTGAGATTCCTCAAGCACCTTGCCCCGCCAGCTGAATTATTTAGACTTCCTTAAGTCATGCAAACCCACACACATACACACACACACACCCAAACAAAAGCTTGCTTGACCTGGTTAGAGCTCAGCTGAATCTGCATGATTAATGAAGCATTAGAGACACACAGCATCTTTGACGTTTCACTTTCTGGCACTGAGGGAGATAGAGAGATGTTATCAGTACAGTCAGTAGGGGTTGGTTTTTTGTTTTGTTTCCAGATGCAGAACAACAGAGAGAAACACAAGACCCTATACCTCTAACATGAACAGGGCCCCCCTTTTAACAAGACACCACTGACCCCCTGAGAGTGAGCAAAAGCATGCATGCACACACACAATCGCACACAGAGAGTCCCACACACACTTAACAATAAGAGCTTTTCAGAGTAGACACAGAAAACCTCAATATCCTTTAGCTCAAACAGCTTATAAAGAGCCAGCTGTGGCCAGTCAAGAAAGACTGAATCAGCCTTTTCTCCGGGGTCCTGGGACCTTCAAGGGCCTGTGTGTGTGTGTGTGTGTGTGTGTGTGTGGTTTGATGGGGGGACAGATTATAATTTCAGGACCCTTCCTATAGTAATAAAGTGTCACGTAAATCATGATATTTAACATTCTTCACCTCACAGATGGGGTTAGTCTGAGAAATCTTGTTTCTAAGTTAGTGTATCTGTAGTCTAGTTAATGCACAGGTCTGCCTACTTACAAGCAATTTAATGATGCCAGTTTATTATTAGTAGTAGTAGTAACATATATCATTTGTAATTGATTAATTATTATTAATTATTTTAACTGTGGGCTTAGTAGAATCCGTTCAATCCCGCCCTCGACTCACCTGCCGTTCTCCATTTAGCGTTGCGCGCCGCTTCGCATCCATACCGTGCTCTCTGTGAGGGACTCATGTCTTCCCAAAACAAAACATCAGAACTGGCGACAAAAACTCAGCGACGCTTATTTATTTATTTATGTGTTTATTTAGTTCACTTTTACTCCTCCATAAGTTGCTGCTGTCATATCCTCGCCTGTGAGCTTCCAGGAAACGTAACGGGATGCGCTGTGAGCTGAGCGGACCTGGTGTAGCTACAGGGGTTGCCATGGATACACGTCAAGTTGAAAGCCTGAAGAAAGAGGAATACCGGAAGCTGAGCGATTTTACCATCAAAATAAAATGGCTTCATGTCGAGGTGTGGGTGTAGCACATTTTTGTGACTGAACCCGTCGTTGCCATCTACTTCAGATTTTTATTAACTTACTCTAAGCCAGTGAATAGCCAACGATGTTGTAATGTGATTTTATTTTGAAAGAGCTGACCGGAAAAGTGTGATTTTGTTTTGTGAGAATCAGCACTGATGAGAGGGCAAGTCCCGTGTGTGAGGAGTTGCTGGAGAAAGTTTTCAGGGAAGTGAAAAGAGGTAAACGACACCTCTACATTAACGTTGCTACTCTTACGTAATCAACACACCTGTTATCGGTAGGCGGGCTATAACTGTCACGTGTCATTTGATGATAGTACAGTATATTGGTATAGTCTGCATCACCCAGCATAAGATGGCAAAGTAAATTTATCAGTTTGGTATTGCTGCTGAAAGGGTTTTATGAAAACAAACAAACAAATAAATAAATAATGGCAAGTAGACTATGTGATAAGAATTTGTAACCAGGACAAGATGTGGCCACAAAAGCCCAGAAACCACATTGCCAAGATAAAGATATAGCTGACTGACAGGGATGGGTTTTGAGTGGAGGGTAAAAACCAGGCCTGAGGCTAGGATTTTAGATTTTAGATTTCATACATGAGCTTTGTATTTACATTGATCTGTTTAAAAACTGTGCAAAGGTTTTGATGCTTTAAAAGAGAAAACTTTCATCATGGGGCCACATATTTTTGTTGCAGGGCCAAATTTTGCCTCCAGGCCTCTATTTTCCTACCACTGATCTAAAGGTTGTTTTAAAGCCCCCTGCTTATTAATTATATGTAATGAGTTCATCAGGGGTATTTTATTCATTCATTCATTTAGTGTTTTAACCTAAAAACAATCACATTTATAAAGTC
Organism: Toxotes lorentzi; assembly: GCA_037833715.1. NCBI lineage: Eukaryota > Metazoa > Chordata > Actinopteri > Toxotidae > Toxotes > Toxotes lorentzi. The sequence goes on from JBBMJY010000005.1 coordinate 10,959,691, forward strand.
TAAACAATATGATAACACCAGGCCTGAAGGAGCACTGCTGTCGGGTCTGGAACCTCACAAGGATAATAAAGATAGATTAAAGGGAGATTTTAAGTGGTCACAAGCCGAAGAGTTTTGGAAACATTGTTGTTGAAACACTGATAAAGGCCTAGGCTGACCATGTAATCACGTCATCATCCATTTCTCACTTCTTTCATTTCCCATCAGCTCTCTATTGTCATTGTCTAATAAAGGTTTAAAAAAAACAACTTAAAATTTGTTAAAATGATTATTACAAATCCACAACATCACATATTGTGTATTTGTAGAAAGAACTCCTCCCCAAGTCATTAAAAACCAGTGAATTCCCAGAAACAGCACAGAGGACATGACCTCGGTTCTGTGCCCTCACTGGCAGCTACTACCCTTTAACTACCCTTGTTAAAACCCTTCTCTGTTTGGACTCGCGAGATAGTGAAGGAGAAAAAAAAAAACCTGAAGGCTCACACAAAACCTTTTCTATCACAATGACTGGAGGAAAGTTATGCTTGAAAAATCACCCTGACAGTCGGGGGGAGAGGAACTGCCAGTCTCAGGGGCAGTTACCATAGTTTCACAGATGGAATCCAATACTCTGCTATAGACACAGAAAAACACTCACAAGCACACACTGAAACCCACTAGCACACACACACACAGTGTCCAGTTGATCTTTTAATACGCTGCCCCCCCATGGCTCTGTCTCCAAGGATACTGTTAATATTGGATCAGGAAGCAACAACTCTTATTGTGGCTCCATATCCTGGACTCACCACTGAGACTTAACACTGTGTGTTTTCTCCAGTGAAAACAAACAGGCTGACAACTGTTAATCCATAGTCGTTGATCCAAAATTACTTTTCCCCCTTAAATTTCTGTTCTTTGTGGTGTTTTACATGTTGTTTTAAAGCATTTACTGAGGGAATTTAATGCACCTTAACTACAGAGTGATAGTGGGGGACTGAGAGGAACCAAGGAGAGAAAGCGATGGCGGTGACATGAAACAAAGATCCCTGGCTCGAGTTGAACTGGGGGACACTGCAGTTACATTGTTAAAGCTCCATGTTTTCATCTTTTAACATTATGGTGGAAACAAGCAGAACTCCTGCTGGATCAATGTTGATTAGGTAACAGAAAACTTTAAGTACCCCTGAACTTTTTTCAGTTTACACACTGCTTATGAATGCTAAATAGGGGAACTTAAATGAAAGTGTTCCCATTGAGTATTTTTTTTTATGTATTATGTGGTGTTTGGTAATTTTGCAGCACTAAGATCTTACATTACATACATACAGTGGTGGAGATTTTGTGGCTGCAGTATCTTGCCCACAAATGACAAGTCAGTATGGTGCCGGTACCACCCCAGGGTTGATATGCTCACAGTGCACTACTGGTGTCTGACCAGCAGAGGAGGGAATTGTACCTATATTATGTCCCTGAAACTCGGAAGAGTTGCACTCAGGCATGGTGGTACAAGATAGGGCCACATGGTTCCCTGGAAGAGCTATCCAGCTACATAAATGTGAATCACTTTCACTTGTCCTTACCTCGTAGTAAGTTTATATCTGGAGATTAAAATGTGAAATCAGTCAGCGGCAGGCAGCACTACAATGGCTGCTTGATTCTGACGTCTTTGTGCATAGTATAGAAATTCCAGAGAAGAGGGAGGGAAATCTGCCACACTGACTCAATGCTGTGTCCTTGAATAACTCTGTTTTTTCCCCCTCATTTTCAACTTGTTGCCAGCTTGCCGGAGGATGTATTGTTGTAGGAAAAAAAAAACTTTATTAAGGACTTGTTAACATTTGAATATTGTTTTTTAAACGAGTTATTAGCCATTAACCATTGATAAAGCTCTGAGGCGTAGCTTATATTCTCTTTATTAAGGCTTTACTGAAAGTTGGTTCCCAATAAATAAATGCATTCTGTATTCTGAATTTTGCACAGTCATTATGCTGTTCAAGCTTTCATTCTTCCATTCACGTAATTAACTTTATATCTTGTTACTCAAGCTCCCTATGGACAGGAGAGATAGAATGAGTGCAGATAAATGCAGCCTGAGACACAGAAAGAGAGGTTGCCAAATGAAGGAATGAACGAACAAGTGTGTGTTAGAGAAGGGAGTGGCAATGTTTATTTAGTTGTATTGTTCACTCAGTCACACACAGATGCACAAGAAAGCTGGAACAAATATCAGCATTCCTTGCATTATGGCTTTCCCAATATGCTTTAGCTGTTCGGGGATTCAATCCCATTCAGCAGTCCAGGCCCATCAGCTTTCTGTTTATGTCAGCTTGGTGTATATTTGCACACACACACCATTACACGCACACTTACAGATGCCTGCTTGGCTGAAGTCCTGTGTGTAAAGGCTAAACATGTTGTGGAGGATTTGCCTGGACAGTATACTGGCTATAATCACGTCTTCAGTCAACAACCTCAACATCAGTGTAGCCTGAAGAATTGATTTTGTACACACAGTTCAAAGTTGAACCCAACAGAAAGTGAAGTGAGATAATTACATTCTACCCAAACAGGATAAAGATAGTGTTCATGTTCTCATCAATGCAGATGTTAGGCTACTATCTGTATTCATCTATGTGACAGATAATGCTTGTTTAGGACTCGAATGCATGGCTTTATCCTGCCTGGCTAAACCTTTGTGTTAGAAGCAGTTATGAAGGGTGTGTGCAGGGAGTTTCAGATCAGGATCAGACTCAGCTTAATGTGAGTTACAGCCACAGTGGCATCTCAGAGAACTATATCGTAGGATTACATAAGATCAAACATACACCCACAGACATGTTGAAATACACTCACACAGCTGCAGGCAGCCTGTGAACATATTGCAGGCCCCAGCTAAATGATTTCGACCTTTCACCTCCTCTCTCTCTCTCTCTCTCTCTCCCCCCTCTCTCCTTTTCCATGTGTCTCCCTCACACCTGTTAGACCCTTGAACACCACGCACATTCATTCCAACGCACACACATATGTGCTAGTTTAGACACAGTAATAGACAAGGGAGAAGGGAGGCCACTGGAGGACAAGGGCAGTGGGACAGGGTGTGTAACATGGTGTGATGTGATTTAATGGCATTCAGTATTGACCTTTTTCCCCCAATTCCCTCCTTCTGCTGTTTCAGAGCTATAAAGTGTGTGTGTGTGTGTGTGTGTGTGTGTGTGTGTGATAGGATGGGGTGTTATAATGTGTGTTTGTTATTACACAACTTCCAGAGATCATCTGACTATCTGCAAATAGGGGAATTTCATCAGACAGAGACAGACAAATGATAAATGGACATTTGTGCTTGTGTGTGTGTGTGTGTGTGTGTGTGTGTGTGTGTGTGTGTGTGTGTGTGAGCTCTTGTACATATGTCTTTGTGAGGAATTATTTGAATTTTAGCCTCGGAGAGCGGTTGTAGGGTTACAGTTAGAACTGGTTTTAAAGGAAGAGTTTGAAGCATATTTGGTTCTGTGGGGGAAAGGTGGATTTTATTAACTTTCGACAGAGCCAGGCCAGACATGAAAATGATATCAGTCAATTGTTATTTTATTATTTCTGCAATGCCAATGAGCCAAAAGCCAAGAATTTTACTCTCTTATACCTGTATAATGACATGTAACAATAAAGCAATGAAGGAATCTTGACATCAAACATCAGCATCAAACATGCATGACTAAATAAGAAACAGTCAAATTAAAGTTTACACTCAAAAAGCCAATCTGCTTTATCAGGACTGTGTGGGAGTGGTTTGATCAGATATGATTGACAGTGCCCTGGTAATATAAACAAACTGCCCCCAATATGTCATCTCCCTTTGCATTAATCCCCCTCTCAATGCCTTTTGACTTCACTACCTTGTTCCCATCCATTTGTTCCCACTGAAGACACAAATCTTTAAAATATAGCTTAATAATAATTTTTAAAAAGCCATTTATTACATTTATTTGGGACAATTTTTAGCCACGGATGAATGCACATTTGAACAACAACAATCAAGTGTGTGGCACAGTGGACAAACCACAGGCTCTGGCTGTACAAGAAACACTTCGGCATGACTGACTCATTGTGGGTTTTAGCCTTTTCATGGGATTTGTTGACTATAAGAAAAGTAAGCATGATGATTTTATCTTGATGAAGCGTCCTCCTAAATATCAAAAACAACTTTCTGCATGTGTGTGTGTGTATGTGCTCAAAATAAGCTCTGTAGTAACACACCAACCTTCCAACACCCTTATCTTCGCACTCATGACTACAGCTCACTCTGCCATCACGTGCCAGGGAACCTGTGTGTTTACAAGTGTGCACACAACACGCACAGACACACACTTCTGGTCACTGTGCTGTGTCAGTGGCAGGCCAGACTGAGGTCAGTAAAAGTCAAACAAATACACAACCAGGTGGAAAACCAGAGGAAGAGGAATCAGAGAAGAGAAAAGTAGTGAGCCAAGGGAAACACAGAGGACTATCATGACATTCGTTTGAACCCCTCACCCCTGGCCAAAAAAAAAAAAAAAAAAAAAAATCAATCATCCTCCCCTCTTCCTCTCAAGCTCAATCTGTTTTTCTTCTCTTTCTCTATCTCTGACAGCAGGGGGTTGCTCATCAACCCCTCCTCCTCCACGCCCCTCTCTTTTCCTTACTCTGCCTTTTATTTTCTTAGGCTTAAGCTTTTTTTTTTTCTCACAGTGGCCCTGTTGCTCTGTCTGATCCTTCCTCTCACACTCTTTCTTAAACATTCAAATTTAAATTTGCTTCACTGCCATAAACCAGAGTCAAGTACTTTTTTTTTGTTCTCATTCAGAATGTAAGAAAATACAACATGCCTGTACACCACACTATGCTACACAATTAAGTACATCAACTACACAGAGAAAACAAATCATTCACAAAAATTCTAATTCACATTCAGATATACTTTATTTGCATGGTCGCAATTTGTGCAAAAACAGAATGCAGCACATGTCTCTCTGTCTTTGTCTCCACCCCCCCCACCACCACCATCTCCACCCCGCTCTCTGCACAGCCTGATGACATCACGAACAGCCGGTATAAATCCAGCCAGTAAGATCGCGGCGCAGCCTGTGCCGCAGACTTACACTGCCTCTCTCCCTCCTCACCCCCTCACTCTGCTGCCTCTCTCTCATTCACTCACACACTCTCTCTCTGTCTCACACACACACACGCCCTCACACCGTCTCTCGTACTCTCATTCCTCCACACTGCTGCAGACATGGTCGAGACTTTCGTTGGCACATGGAACCTGAAGGAGAGCGAGAACTTCGATGAATACATGAAGGAGCTGGGTAAGTGTGCGCGCGTGAGCGTGTGCGCATGCGTGTGTAACAGGAGAGGATGCAGTGCCGCCGCCGCTGCATGTGAGCACATGTGGGGGGGGGGGGCTGCAGGAAGATAAAGGTGTGTTAAGGTGTGTGTGTTTGTGTTTAACCCGTTTAAGCTGCTGTTAATGCGGGCCGTGGGGCAAAATTACAGAGGGAGAGGGAGACGATGAAGAGGCTAATGAGGGAGGATTCAAAATGGAGAATGAAAAAATTGAGGTAGCTGAAGAATAAGGGTGGAAAGGGAAGAGAGGAGCGAAAGAAAGCGAGAGAAGGTGGGAACCAAAGAGTGGTCGACCACATGGCCTAAGTGCTGGAGACGAGGGTGGGGCTCTCTTCTAGTGGAGAAAAGAAAAACCAACCCCACTGTGAGAAACTCTGAATGGCAGGCAGCTGGTACTCACACACACACACACACACGCACTTGAGCCTAATGTGGGTGACCTTCACTGAAAGCTGTTCATTGTTTAAGGCTATGGGAAGAGTTGAATATTAAAATGGTCCAAATGCCAAGGAGCTAATGGGACGGGACGGCACAGATCAAGTGGGCTTCAAAACATCCCCCACACATATGGTTTTAGTGCTTTTGAGTGTGTGTGTGTGATGGGGACAGGTGGTTTGACTTTTGCAGTTGTGAGGAATGACAGTAAACTATTTGACTGTGTGTGTGTGAGAGAGAGAGAGCGAGCGTGTGAACGTGTGAGAGGGTTTCATGCACATTGACCTCAGAGTCATGTCATCGACCTGTTCTGCTCTGGTCACCATAGAAACCAGAGACCCCTCAACCTCTAACCCCAATCCCCTTGTTCAGTGAGGCATACACACACACACGCACACACACAAAGTGCCTTTTTGTTGTATTGATTGTGGGAAAGTAGCTGTTTCAGCTCTTGGAGATGAACTGGATTGTCAGCCTGAAAAATAACAGATTTTCTCCTTTGATAGCAAAGGGTGTCAGCCACTGTGTACCAGTCAACTGAAGCCTTTTGTTTCTCCATACAGTCTCTCTCTCACACACACACACACCCACACACACCCTAAATGGAAAGCCAGTAATCATTCGCACACATACATGCCCAGACAGGCAGTCAGGTCAATGGGACCCTGCAGTGTTTGAAGAACATGCAGCAGGTTTGGACAATAGACAAACAGAGATTAGAGAGTATGTCACATGAAGGAGACCCAGAGGGCAAATCCAAGCTACTGCTTTCAACTTTTGTCAACACATTCCACTTAATATCCTCAGCCTGGAAATGGCAGTCATGGAAATGTTTACTTTATAAGTCAGTTAATATTTTCAACAGGGTTTTAGCACATATAAATTGGGGATTTTGGGGATGGCAGTATCTATCAGATGGTCCACCACTTTGGTCCAGACTGAAGTATCTCAACCACTACTGGATAGATTACTGTGAAAATGTGTACAGACATTCATGTTCCCCAGAGGTGAGAGAGAGATAGCGAATTATTCCAGCTTTTTTTTTTTTTTTTTTTTTTATGGATTTGCATGAAATTTGAAAAAAAAAATCTAGCGCCACCATCAGGTCAGACATTTTACTCTGTTCAGGATGACTTAATTTTCTTGCAACACTAGTGTCATTCCCATCAGACTGTGCAACTCAACTGTGCTGTGTGTTCACAGTTCATTTGCATGTGTCTGGCAAATGTTAGCATTTGGCCTAAAGCACGTTTGTGCCTACACCCTTCCCTGAGTGTGTTGTCTGTTTGATCTATGTATCTGTGTGTTGAGTATTACAGCCTCACAGAGCTGCTAGCATGCCTGTAGTCTTGTTCCTGAATGTTTATGTGTCAAGACAACAATGCTTTTTCATACGTTATCACCCCACCTCCAGACAGTTTACATTACCAAACTGCTTTTCTTTCTACAGGTGTGGGCTTTGCTACACGTAAGGTGGGCAACCTGACCAAGCCCACCACTATTATCTCTGTGGATGGCGACATGGTGACAGTGAAGACCCAGAGCACCATCAAGAACACAGAGCTCACCTTCAAGGTGGGAGAGGAGTTCGATGAGACCACCGCCGATGACAGGAAGGTTAAGGTGAGAGCTCAAAGGCCAGGTTGCTCAGACAGGAGACTGTAAGAACACTCGGTGTCTCTATGAATCTCACTGCACACTGCACAACAGGCTGAAGTATCCATAAATATGTGACGAGCAATGAGTGACAGTTAAAGTCATGAGGATGATGGATAACTCAGCAAACAACTGTGATTTGTCGTTCTTCTTTTAAATGTGAACATGAGGAGGGAGGTCAGAGGTGACAGGTGAGGGTCAGAGAAGATGACTTGTTCCTAACCGCAACCGTAAAATTAGACCTGAACCACAGCCCCTTCACCTTATTGTAATCTAGGGGATAGAGAGGAATGAACTGTGGTTAAAGGGTGCAGTTGAGAAATAAGACGAGCTTAAAGGGAAAGTGTCAGAGGAATGGAAAGCCTTGGGAAATATGTGCTGTGGTGAGATTCAGTGAGAAAGAGAAGCAAAGATAAAGAGACAGTAAATAATGGTGTATTTGAACTGTGTGTGCAGAGAAGGGGGAAAACTGTTTCACTTGAAATTAGCCACAGACTGGAAACATCCTTGTTTCTGGGTCATTGTGAGTCAGATCAATTCTCAGTCTAATTTAAAACATGCTGAGCAGATGCAAAAAAAAAAAAAAAAAAAAGGTTGTAAGAGGTTGTTAGTAAGCACAAATAAAAGTAGTTACATTATATCCTTTTATTTGATCGTTATCACTGATGCCTTAAAGTGACACTGTGTGTATTTTGAAAAAGTAAATGACACAGTCCTCCTCTTACAAGTTAAATTTACAAGCAGTTAAACACACCCTTAAACAATTTAATAAATTCAGGTGTTTTGCTGTCTGGTGTGACCAGGAGCTTGTGATGGCTAATGTTTGCCAACATTGGTAATCTGGTTCAGATACTCCTGGAGGGTATAACTGAGAGTACAGATGACTCATCTCTACTCACGCTACTTTTTAAAAAAACTATCATCTTATAAAGGTTCAGTTAGTCATATAGGTGGAAGTGAGGGCTAATTTGAAGTACCTTTATATAGTTTGGGATAGATTATTCTATAACAGCACATCACATTTTATAAGCTCATCATATTCTTTGCATTTGAAAATGAGTAAAATTAAAGTACCTCGGAATTGTGCTTAAATAAATACACAGAATTTAGTTATATTCAATGACGAACGCACATTCATGGAATGGTGCGATCTTGTGTGCACACTAGGTTGTATTGACTGCCTTTGTTTGTCTCTGTTGCCTGCAGTCCATTGTAACAATAGAGGATGGGAAGATGGTGCACATACAGAGGTGGAACGGCAAAGAGACCAGTCTGGTCAGGGAAGTCAACGGAAATGCCCTCACACTCGTGAGTGTTCACACAAAATGCATACGTTTAACATCTGTATGTGTGTGTGTGTTTGCTGGATCATATCTCATCTCTGTTTTTCTCTCCATCACAGACACTCAAACTAGGGGAAGTTGTCTGCACACGTCGCTACGAGAAGGCACAGTAAAGCCCGACACTGAGTCCCTGCATCATTTATTTGCATCAGCTAATGCCCTGCACCACAAACTCCTTATCACCACCTCAACCCAGGCCAAGTGGACCCCCAGTATGGCTGCCGCAGATTCCCCTCAATGTCCCCTCCTACTGTATGCTCAGTATTAACATTACTGATGACTGTGACCTCTCTTTATCCATGTCATTCTCTTTATACTGTTGTTCCTTCTACTGTAAGAAACACTGAATAAATTCCAATGATTTCGTGTTGTTTTTCTTCTCTAAAATTTCAGGTCTGCAGATTTTTTTTTTTTTTTAAGAAAATGTATTATGCATGGTGCCTATGTTAAACCTGGAAAAGTGTTGGAAAAGTTTAACTTTTGAGACCTGAAAATAAAAATAAAAGTGTCCACACTGTTGGATGAACTGGTAAAACAATGAAATTCTTCCATGATGTTTGTGTTCAAACGTGTCAGTCGGTAGGTCCAGGAACAAAGACGTTACTTTCTAAACATGAAGATTACTTAACTTGGAGCCTGAAGTCTATAAACTCTCAAATGAGCAAACGTCCTTGAAGAAATTTTCACTTAATTCTCATTTGAATGCTCGAGTATCATTGAAATAAATTTGTCAGCAGCCGCGATCAATAGATAATCATGCAAAGTTTCATTCAGCTCAAGGCCTCAGTAAAGATTACAGCTGCCTATCGTGAATTCAGAGTGTGGTGAGCCTGAAGTCACTCAGGTGTGAGCTGTTTTTAGTTTTGTCTCAGTAGGGTGCAAGACATCTAAACAAAGAGTGTGACCATAGTTTCCTTCACAGCTGGTTGCACTGGGACTCATCAGGAATTTAATTATAGCTCCTGCTACTGTGTGTGTGTGTACATACTAGTGTGTGTCTTGCCTTTGCCCTGGCTAGGTGAGAGGAAAGTTTTGTTAATACTATGTGAGTGTTTACTGTTATATCCTGGACTTGTACATAAGGTGTGGGTTTGTGTGTGTGTCTGTGCGTGATCTAAATTTGGATTATTCCATCACGCAACAGATTGGTGTCATGTGTTTCAAACAGACTGCCAACTGGAACCAAGGTGAAGGGGTGAAAGGGCCCAGGACGAGTCAGGTGACCCTCTGACACCACGTCCTATAGTTACCTGGAGCTGAAGAGGCCACAAAAAAGGATGAACCATACAGCACGCAGTAATAGAAATTGTGAGTATAGCCTTCTTGTATTATATGTTTGACTATAACCACATTTTATATTTAGGAGAAAGGGTCATAGTTAGATGGTTAAATGGCAAAAATGTCCAGCTTTTGTCACTCCAAGAGGTAGAACTACTATGCAGGGACTGTAGTAAGGCCATCCCATCTACAGTATTTGAATGGATGATGAATACCCCAAACATATGAATGGTCTGACAAAAGTGAGTTTTCACATCGCCAACCATACATGGTGGTTTTGTCAGTTCAAAACATTAAACACCATGTCCAGATTTTATAAATAAAGTGATGACTAGTTTGCTCTATTTGTTTCCAAAGGACAGATCTCTGCCCTGTAATTCTGTTGTTTTTTATTGTATTTTTTTTTTTTTTTTTTACAAATCATTCCAAGCACATTGTGCAAAGATAAATCAGTTATTCCCTTATGGAAGCAGAAATGTTACATATTTTAAGGATATCCTGTATGGGAAAGAAAAAAAGACCTCCAGATCCCTGAAGGTGAACTCAAACCTTGAATAAATGGGAGGATTCCACTGTTTTACTTTTCCGGACGGCTGATTGTTTGTCATTGTATTCAGAATTATGTGCGATAATGGTCTACCGGCTCACACTTATGGTTATGCGAGCTCTGGTTCACGCTAAATGTTTAACCGGCCATATGAAATTAATCTTGTACATCTGTTTGGTGAAAACATGAGAGAAGGAGGGGGTACGAAAATGAAGAGGAGGACCGAGGCTGACCAATAAACTGGAGTCATTACCAGGGGAGTGCACTCGCTGGAGCTGTGTCAAACCACTGCAGCTGGAAACAATCTACCACTCCACAATCTTTACATGTAGAAGCTTGGAAACTAGGTTAAAAACAGCAAATAAGATACAAGATGATGATTCCCTAAAGTCACCTTATCTTGTTTTATCTTGTTGGGCCATCTTTTTAAAAAAAATAGAAAACATGGTGTTTTTGTGCAGCTTTTCACTTCACAGGGACATGACCCAACCTGAGATCTATGTTGTGTAAATCCCTCAATCCAGAACTGAAACACCTTACCTCACATTAACTTAATATCACCCCAGGGTGGACCAGACCCAACCTGAAAATTTGTGCTGTTTGTGTGTGTGTGTGTGTGTTTATGTGATTTGGTTCCCCAAAGACTGACATTAACCAGCAACAGTATTCAAGGAGTTCAAGGTCCAAGAACAAAGACATCAACAGGCATTTGTTGTTTTTTTTTTCTACCTTTACAGATAAAAACACCTTTAATGAACTTAACAGCTGACATGCAGGAAGAGGGGTGTGTTAACTGTAAGCAGCTCCCTGGAGACAAGATACATAAACACACACGTGGATGTATACACAGATGCACAATAAGCGGCAAACAACCTAAGGAGATCCCCATAGCATGAGCTTCCTGTCACACTCATTTGTGCTACGTTACATTTCCTGTTGTGTTGTTACCTCTTCCTATGAGGGTGTGTGTGTGTGTGTACGGCTTATTTCAAATATTTTCATGTCAGACCCTTCCTGAGACTTGGCTTTGCCGTCTCATGTCTGCTTAATGGATTTCCCAGAGCATCAGAAACCGGATAGCTGTGAACAATATCTGGATTTCAAGAGGGATAGCCACTTGCTGCCATATTGCTTACACATATCTGGTTTCGTATGATGTATAAACTCCTCCCTCTGTGGGTGAGCAAGAGCAAGTGGAGCTTGTCATCTCATTTTTTGTGTTTGCAGCACTTTCCTTCTTGACTATTTAGATTTTTTTTTAACTTGATAGGAGGTCTAAATGTGCTTCCGATAACGTGGAGAGACGAACCCTAAGCAAAACGTTCCTTAACTTAAATGGATGAGGGGTTCTATAATAAGCTGTTGGTGGAGAGATTATTTAAAGACACACAGCTTGAAGTCTGTCACTCTGTCTGTTGCTCCCCACTTCCCCTTCTGCGTCTGTTTGATAGCTGCAGCATGCGAGAATGTATGTGTGTGTCTGCGTGAATGTCGCTGTGTCAGCTGTGTTTATGAGATTTATGTTTCTTGTGTTTCTTCTTCTTTTTGTCCTCTCTGTCGCGAGTATGGTCGTGGCGCCTCCTCTTGGTTTTGCATTCGCTACTGTCACTGCTCCTGCTGCTGCTGTCGCTCTCTGACTCCTTCCTCTCCCTCTTCCTCTTCTTCTTCATTTTCTTCTCCTGGAGGATAAACAAGAAGAAGAAGAAGAAGAAAAATTGTTCTTTGTGGCAATGAAGGGAACAGGAACAATGGTGATGAGGAAAGTTTGTAAAAAGAATGCAGCAGTTTCAATACCTCAAAACCAAATATTTTTTCATTATATCAGCACTAAACCATACTGTAGGCTTTCAAACAACACCACTAGCACTTCCCATGAAATTGCCTTGTATCTGTCAGGATATGCAACCACAGTCATGTATTGTCATACAGAGACGTGTGGTTTGTTGCATCAGATGACTCAATAGCCGAGGGACACAAAAAGAGAAGTGGGGGAGAGCTGGAATAAAAAGAGGTGACAGTCACTCTGAACACTAACTGTCACATACTCACCTTCTTTTTCTTCTTTTTGTCTGAGTCTTTCTGTAGAGTAGCCGTGGAGGTCTGCTGCTGTTGCGGCTCTTCATCGTCCTCTTCAGGTAAAAGTGCGTATTGCAGGCCCGGAGCAGAGAAACAGTCCTTTGTAAAGTGACCTGAAAAAAGTAATCATTTGTTGAAATGGTTGTGTATCTTTTAAGTGATTTCAAGCTGATTTCCCAGTAGGAAGTTGTAGCAAGCAAATGCAATCTCTGTGTTTTGTTCTTTTAACGTGTGAGTGATTTTGTTCATGTGGTTGTCGTACCCTTGCAGCCGCACTTCGAACACGTGGTGTTGAGCACAGCCTCCAGTGTGATCCTGTTGCCAGTTTCGTCTCGAAACTGCTTACGTCGTCTCGCATCCTGCCTACACATCCAATCACACGCAGGTGATAATGACACACGCGCGTACATGCACAGACACGCACATATCATATAACCGTAAGCACTTACTCTGCCATGACATTGTTGGGGTCTAAGTCCCGCCCCGTTCCCTGATTGACAGCTTTCATGGAGAAGGACAGCTTCACCTTGTCACCCTGAATCTGACAAGTAGAGGACAGAGCTTCAGTCATCCTGCCCTGACCTTGGGTTTTACATACAATACCGTGTGTGTGTGTGTGTGTGTTGTTACCTCTCTCCCAATTACTTTAATCCACACCTGTTCCCCAACATCGACAATCTCTGAGGCATTTTCAACCCGTGACGCTGACATCTCACTCACATGTACCAGGCCTGAGGAGTTTAGATGTTGAACACAGATATTTATTTCAAAGGATCTAGACACACAAATTCATCTTTCTGTTGCTGAAGATAATTAGAGCCTGACCAATATATCAGCCGATATTAGCTCGTTACAGCTAGACTGGTGTCGGCTGATGGATGACAGTAAATTTAAGTTCAATTGTTTATCCACCAGAAAGTAGTGACAAGTTCTTTTTTTTTTTTTTTTTAACTAAAATGTCTTAAACCTAACTCTTTTCACAGACTTTGCCTGGTGTCAGCAACTAATTTCACACATTTCAAACATATTTGCTGCATTTTTGTTGGTTATGTGGTACGACAAAGAAACTTGTCTGCTGGTGCTGAATTTATCCCAGTAAACTTTGCTCAGTTCGCCCTCCAGTGGAGAAAATAAGCAGCTGGTGTTCAGTTTGACATGCAGGTCAAGGACAACTGTGTCACAGTAACTCATCTGGTTAAAGAAGACGTAACCCTCGCGTAAATATAGATTTGAGACATTCCGTTCCATCAGTCTGTTGCTCTTCTCTGCAACTCGACCCCAAACCCTTCCTACTCTTGCATTCTCTACTGCACATCTTATATGTATTTTACTAGAAAGTCATAGACCAGGAAAAACCCACAATTATTTGCAACTGTGACTGTGCTAACATGTAAAAAAAATATGTCAACATATGCATATGTAACATTGTAACATTTACTCTTCCTCATTGTCTGTTATGTGTTGTGTCGCACCCTCAAATTACAGGATGCTGGCACCTCCCTTGCAGTCCTGTCTCTAACTCTGGCTGAGACACCACTGTCACAGACTGACACAGACACTATGCACAAGACTCGAGGAACCAGGACCCTGCATCCCATGCACTCATTCTGCATTGCTTTTGGTTCTGCTGTGGTTTTACCTGGCAGTGGTAAAACAACAGCCAGGTTTTACCACTGTGGTAAAACCACAGCCAGGTGCTGACCTAGCATTGTTTTGCCGCTGTATGTTTCTCATTTTAGATGTTTCCTTATCATTTTCACTCATACAGCAGATTTAACTGTTTTCATCCATTGCTAGTTCTGCAATATTTTCCTAATAAGGTTTTCTAATTTTTATTGTGTTATCCTCAGTTCTTTTGCTGCTTACTATTTTGTATTGTTTTTTTAGCCTCTTTCACTGCCCTATTTCTTCTTATTGTGATTAATTTTACTCATTTTGCTTCTGCAACTGTTTTCTGAGTAAGAAATCTTTGTCTGTAAATTCTTCCAGTAAAGATCTATAGAGATACATGAACTTCCACCCACCTTCCTTCTTGTATCCTGGCAGACGGACAAAAGCTCCATAGGTTTGCACAGACACCACCTCTCCCTTGGAAATGCTGTACAGTGGTGGCAGACCGTCCAGCCCAGCAGGCTCTGGTGGTGGACGATCCCTGTTGGACATCGTCTCAGTGGAGGCAGACCACAGGTATCAATAAGTGGATCTAGAAGACTGATAATGACATATTAAATTACTTGTAGTGTCTTAAAATGGAGGAAAATGACAAATGAAGAAATTGCGTTCGAGTGTGGTAAGAATTACAAAACACACACACACATATATACATATACATATATATACATATACACACATATATATATATATATATATATATATATATATATATATGACTACTCACTATACCAAAAAGATACTGTAATGTAAACAAGGGGGAAGAAGTTTCTTATAAACTTGTTCATTGAATTTGTCCAGTTAATCCACACACTATACAAATATTTAAGGTTAATACTGATGTTATGTGTTTTCCATCTGAATATCTGCATCAGAATAGCTTTTAGCGACAGAATCTTTTCATCACTCCACTCCTGCTGACTCCCCTCACGTGAAGATAAAATATAGCAGATTGCCTTGACTTGATTTATTTATGAGGTTCAGAAAGTATGCAGAAGCTCTTGGACAGAATTTTTAAAAAGTGTCGTAGACTGATTTTACATCTGCTATGAACAGCGGCAGTGAGGCTAACGTTAGGCTAATATTAGCTAGGTATTAGTATAGTATTGTCTTCTACCAGGCTAACCCTGTTTAACCCGAAAAACACACAAACAGGACAATCTGTCGATGCATGAAGAATAAACCACAGACTTACTCTTATTCAAGAGAAAACGTTAAACTAAAACATTGATACCTTTCGTGTTAGCCGAGATCCTGTTTCACATCCGGTTCAAATCATGCTGACAACAAGCAAAGCAACCAATCATCACAGTCGGTTCAAATAAGACAGCCAATCACACGACTCATGACCGGCGGAAGTAGTTCCTCTGTTCTTCGTTGGTGTTACTTTGCTGGACGTCGATCTATGGAAGACGTCCGTCCATTTTTGTAAATTAAAGCTTTGAAATTCAACGTTTCCGCGGTTTTTGGTCCTCTGACTCAGGATGATCGAACCTAAGAAGAGAGTGGCGGACATGGCGGTGGTCCCTACCGCCGTGAAACGGCCCCGGACGGAGCTAGTGGCGGCGGCTCAGTCTCAGCAACTCGTGGCGATGGTACGGAGAGAATAACCTGTGATCAGAGAAGGAGAGGAAGAGACCTAGTAGAGGTTTCATCAAAACAAATACACTGTCCCTTTTCCCTTTATAACTGCACAACTTCTTCTAAAGTGCACTAACTAGACTAGAAAGGTGTTTTTATGTGTACAAATGGGACAGGGCTGCAAGGGTAACCAAGGCCACCGGCTATATAACTAAACAAGAAAATAACTATAAAAGATTTTGTTATTGCTTTGTACACCGAGTAGCCAGTTTATTAGGTACCCCTAGCTAAAACCAGTTTAGTCTTTCTTTGAGGGCTTAGTGTTCAGTTTTAATGAAACTTTTTTTTCAGATTCTTTGATTTAATTTTCTGCTCATTTTGGATGCTGTAACATTGTTGTTAGTGATTAATCTGCTGATCATTTTCTCAGTTTATTGATTTATAATTTTCGCTTAATTGTCTAATTGTGTTTCACACACAATTCCATGCCACATTTTTGCAGTTCTTGAAAATGCCACCTGGAAATGATAAGTTCTGTTTGAACTCTTATTACCGTGCAACTCCATTGTGATAAACATGAACTGGACAACGTACCTAAACAGATAATATGAAACACTATTTAAACACAATATATTTGTGGATTGTCAATTGTGGATCTTTGTGGCCAGTATTGATATTTGAGGGCTAAAAAGTTCTATGAGGATATTTGTTTTCTAACATAACTTATTCATGCTCTCTCCTGGACAAACTAAACATTGACATTTTTTCCTATATTACCTTTAAAATTCATCCAGCCCTAACTTCAGAGTCACACAACCACAGTATTTGACCCCTGATGTATCTCCCACAGGGCCCCCCACGAAGCTCCAGCATGCAGGCTCCTATCATGCTGATGTCTGGCCACGAGGGTGAGGTCTACTGTTGCAAGTTTCATCCCAACGGAGCCACGCTGGCCTCCTCAGGATTTGACAGGCTCATATGTAAGTTATTAACAACTAAGCTACTCTAAACAGTCGACAACACATCTCTATTAAAACGTATTCATACTCCCAGTTACTGTGAATAAATTGTTGTACACTGTGTTGTAGTGCTGTGGAATGTGTATGGAGATTGTGAAAATTACGCCACTCTGAAGGGCCATAGTGGAGCAGTGATGGAGCTGCACTACAACACGGATGGCAGGTATGAACAATCATCGATGAAGTAAAACAGTATAATTAGCTACATTAATAAAATGAGGCGCACTAACTTGAAGTGAATTATTTTATATGCATGCGACAATTACAGCTATTCATCACTCAGATTGGTCTAAACCAAACTACCAAGCAAATGTGACAGTTAATTCTAGTGTCTGTAACCAATGAAGAGCAACACATATTTCCTTTTTGTGAAAGATTACTAGCTGATTGAGATAATTGGCAAGAGACCTGTCAGATTCATGTTTTTTAATTAATGGTTTAATCCACTGGGCTGATGAATGTGTCTAAGAAAGGACTGACCAACTGTGTTTTCTTGCTGTGTATTTCAGCGTGCTGTTTTCAGCGAGCACAGACAAGACTGTAGGTGTGTGGGACAGTGAAACAGGCGAGAGGATCAAGCGTCTGAAGGGCCACACCTCCTTTGTTAACACCTGCTACCCGGCCCGCCGAGGGCCCCAGCTTGTCTGCACCGGCAGCGACGACGGGACGGTCAAGGTGAGATTTCCAGCCGCTAATTCGTGTAAATGAATTAAGTGACGTGTTTAGAAACTGAATGACATATTATTGAGTTTTAGTGTTCAGAGATTTAACCCCATCACACTCGCTTGCTCACAGTCTTGGGCCACAGTAATACCCCTCATCCTAAATTTGGGATATTGCTCTGTGGTCATGGTCTGATAGTGCCAGTGTTAATGTCTTTTTCTGTATGTGTTTGTTGCCACGATAGCTGTGGGACATTCGTAAGAAGGGGGCGATCCACACTTTCCAGAACACCTATCAGGTGCTGGCTGTCACCTTCAATGACACCAGCGATCAGATCCTGTCAGGAGGCATCGACAACGACATCAAGGTACTGGGTTTCAGTGTTGGCAGGGAACCTGGAAACGAAACAAAGATACTATGTACTACAAAATCATGTGCGGTCACAATGACACACACATATAACTCTAACACATCTACGCACTAGAAATATTGTAACAATAGACTGACAGTGATAAGTTCTTGGAAATAGGTTTTGAAAGCACCTGAGAAATATTTTTACCCTACATCACACACATACATTAATGTGACTAAGTGAGCTCAGTCATCTTTTAGTTTCTATCTTGTGTTGCAGTTTTCTGCCCCCATGGCTCAACTCTAACATCCGATGAAGGGGATGAGTTGGGTCATTTAGTATGTAAAAATAACTGGACTTAAATCTGTAGTTGATGAAACACACTGCATATTTAATACATTTGAAGTAAGGTGCTTATTTAAAGGATTTAGGTTATTGTCTGTGTGGTGTGAAACTGCCTCCCTCAGGTGTTACTAAGCCCATAAAACACTGAATTCAATGCTTCCTCTTTTTTTTGTGCTCTTGTATCTTTTATAATGATGTTCAAGAATCTCACTGGTGTTTTTGTGCATCTTTCTGTCCTACTTACAAACCCAGTTGCAGGCTCCTTTGTGATTTCTTTTTTTTTTTTTTTTAGCTGATGTGTTGTGATGTCGTGTGTTCAAGTGTTGTAAGAACATCAGTTTCTCTATTCCTTTTTTCCCCCCTGGCTCGAGCCACAACTTTGACAACTGCTTTTTGTCCTCTGAATATGGATACGTATCTACCAGTGACTTATCAGGTCAAACCGACTCCCTGCTCTCTACCCATAGGCCTATATGTTTCCTTTTGTAAAAACACTGTCTTACCTATTGTTTTTGTTGTGCAGGTGTGGGACCTGAGGCAGAATAAGCTGATCTACAACATGCACGGCCATGGTGACTCAGTAACTGGACTCGCACTGAGCTCTGAGGGATCATACCTTCTCTCAAACTCCATGGACAACACAGGTAGAGCATGTGTATGAGAAATTTCTTTTTCTCAGGCCATAAAACTTCTGTCGCTGAAGCTTTTATGTGACTTTTGTCTTTGTTTCTATGTAGTGCGTATTTGGGACGTTCGACCATTTGCGCCCAAGGAGAGATGTGTGAAGATTTTCCAGGGAAATGTTCACAACTTTGAAAAGGTAACATGGAGGACTGGAACTTTCCAGCCCTCTTTGTGATCTAGGGAACTTGGGGGACTGATACAGAACTACTTTCCACTGTTGAACATGCCCAGAATGACAAAAAGAAAAAACAGGGCAAATGGGGTTGTTTTTTTTTTTTTTTAAACATCAAAACATGTCACTCTCTGGCTGATGATAAACAAAGCAGTCTAACTTTGTACATAAGTGACTAACATCTGCACTCCTGCTGGGAGAGTTTAGTGGCTGTCAACCACAGTTGCGTGACATTGCCTTTCATCCTCTCCTGCCTCTCTCATCGCTCTCTGCTGTCTGTTCTAATAAGGAAAATCTTATCTGTCATCTAATTATGGTAATAGTAGCTCACATGTAGAATGGTTGTGTCATGCTGCTAACATCTGTTCCTGTCGTTCAGAATTTGCTGAGGTGCTCCTGGTCTACTGATGGCAGTAAGATAGCAGCAGGCTCAGCTGACAGGTGAGAAGAAACCAAACACACACACACACACAGACACACACACACACAAATTAGCTGGAAGCCAGGGTATACTTCATTGTCAGGTCCAGGGAAATTCTTGATGTCACAGTGACTCTAGAGAGCCAAAGTCCTGGTGTTACCTCAGGGCTTGCTCTCAGGTTCCACTAGCTCTCTCAGTGAGCACTTCTTTCATCTGTCTTTTTTTCTGAAAAAAAAAAAAGTGAAGCTCGCTGTTGGGGCTTTACGATCTATACTGGAAGATAAATTAGGATCTACTGCAGGACTGGCTGCATCTTATGATAGAATAGAATAAATATGGCAACAAATGCTGATTAATTGATTAATCTGTATTAATTTGTTACCAGACAAAAAAACCCAACAGTTCCCACGAAAATGTACCCGTGCAGCAATGCACTTACTTAAATCATCATTGTAACTCAGTTATGTCCGTTTCTGCAAAATCCATCAACGCTCTCATCTAAAGTAATTTTCCAGCTTTTTAGCTGTAATCTCTGCTGTCTCAAATGTCTTCGCTCTTCAGCCTGTTATTACGGCCACATCTGACCTGTTTGTGGCCACTCCACTCGCACATGGACTTTAAACCCACAATGGTCAAAGGCTTGAGGGAGGTCGTCTTCATTAAAGGCAGCTGGAAACATCAATATTAGATAAAGAATGATTTTTAAAAGAAGAACAGTGTTAGAGAAGTGGCTTGGGACCAAGAGGTCGCCGGTTTGATTCCCTGGACTGAAATGAATGAAACAATGTGGTAGGAGGTAGTGATTGAACAAAGATAGCCACAGCTGATGTGCCTTTAAGCAAGGCACCTAAACCCCCAGCTGCTTCCCTGGTGCTGCAGTGGTTGCTCCCCACTTCCCCTCGTGTGTCTGTGTGTATGTGTGTTCTGTAGTTTAAAAAAAATCACCCCTGTCTAGACAGATGTAATGAACTTAAATTAATGAACTAAATGACAAATGTTGAATAAGTTTCTGTTCCAGGGCTGGCTTTTCAGTAACTTGTCTTATTATAAGTGTTATTGTCATCAAGATGATTTGGAATTATTTCTGGAAAAACAGCTGTTCTGGTTTCTCTTTGACTCTCACATTTTCTATTTTAAACCACAAACAGCAGCATGTCTTCAAAGACAAAGAAACGAAACATAATACTTATTCTGTTTCATGTCTCTTCGTCGTCTCACATCAGGACGTACTAATGACTTTATCTGTGTTCATAGATTTGTGTATATTTGGGACACCACATCACGTAGAATCCTGTACAAGCTGCCGGGCCACGCTGGCTCTGTCAATGAAGTGGCCTTCCACCCAGAGGAGCCTATAGGTGAGTCAAACAGCAGTTTTTTTTGTTTTTTTTGAAGGACACACTTATTTTCTCACATCTGTTTGATTTCATTTCAGCTTAGTTACAAAGACATGATTCAACAATAAGGATGTAATCATCTTCTCCTCTCTCCACAGTACTGTCTGGCTCCAGTGATAAACGACTCTACATGGGAGAGATTCAGTAGAGCGTGTAAACTTGGGTGTGTGTGTGTGTGTGTGTGTGTGTGTGTGTGTGTGTGTGTGTGTGTGTGTGTGTGTGTGTGTGTGTGTGTGTCCTGCAAGCGAGTGTCCTGCCTTGGAAGTGGATGGGTGGTGATAGACAGTGGGTCAGGAGTCTCTGTAATTTTATGTGCTTCAGTTTGACTCAGAACAACCTCAGGACGTGTTTAAAGTTCATTATGCTCAGTCACAACAACATCTACAATGACGTGTTTTGTATTCTGATTTGTTTCTTTTTAATAAACTTGAGCTTTCTCTAAAAAAAATATTTACCTGATTACCTTTTGTCATTATGATGCTTTCCTGGGTTCACAGCAGCTTTTACATTTTACCACTGGGTTTATCCATCAGAGCTGAGTAAAAATGTAAAATGATTTTATTTGTTTTGGCCAACAAATCACACAGAAAGCAAAATCTATTTTATTCATTTTGGACCATCCTCTCCTCAAGAAATTTGACGAAGAAAGTTCAAATTTAATTTATTGTAAGTGTAATACATTTATTTGATTCAGATCTACCATAAAATGTCTCTGGTTCCCGTACACAACCTAGTCATTCATGTTATCCTGCACTATATCTTCTTATTTTCATTTTTTTGCAGTTTGCTCCAAACTCTTTCTAAAAGAATTTCTTGTTGTTGGACAGTAAAGAGATTAACTGAACTGATAATGCGAAATATAAAGGGATGGAGCGAAAAAAAACAAAAACAAAATCACAAAACTATAAAGTTTTATTGTCTTTTTTTCTCCATCTTGGTATTGCCTGTTTAAGTGCAGGAAAAGTTTAATTTATCCAGATGAGTTCAAACTGAATAAAATGAATCTATAAATAATAAAATGAATTATCTAAACAGACAAATCACAGTAGATACAGTGTAGTTACAGCGCAGGTGTAACTTAATCAGTCAAAGGCACAGAAGAAAAACAAAGGGGCCATTAAATCAAACGTACAATGAATAACAATTAAAGGTGAGTCACCTTAAACTGTTTAATCATTTTTGTTTTATAGTTTGTAGTAAACTGGTTATGACATTAAATGGCTTTGTCATATAGCCCAGTGGTAACCGCCTTTGCGGTCATTATCTGGCGTTTGATCAGTGAAGCTCTCTGTACCAGGCTGTCGCACTGCTCGTGATAAGTATCTGAGATTAAACATGGTTATTTGTGCTTTTTTTTCCCGCCCTGAATAACCCGCGGACTGAGGAGACGAGCAGCACCGCGGGGCAGTGCCCTCTCCTCGGTCTGTATCCGCTCTCCGATGGCGGAGGGAGGCGGCAACAGACTTCATTATTTTCGCCTGTCTGAGCCTCCTCCACCACCGCGAGCCCCCGTTTTCTTTTGTGCTCCTTTTGAACGCCTCGCGGGGCTGCCGCTCGGCCGCGCGCACGCACGCGGGTCTGCAGAATCCATGCAGCTCCTCCTCGAGGGGGTCGCGGTGACTGAGAGCCCCCACCCCCTCGTCTCCCTCTCCCTCCCTCCCTCTCTTCCCTCCGGCTCCTCCTGCGCCCGCCCCGGCACCGATTGTTGACAAAAGACGCTGCTAGACGGAGCGGAGAAGTCCAGACCCCGGTACCGGTGAGCAAATCTGCCCGTTAACTTGACTTCTATCCCTGAACAGCTCGAGGAGGAGAACAACGGGACGACGCTGGTGGGTGGGTGGGGGGGTGGGGAGGCGAGGACTCTTCCGCTCCTAGAAAACCGTGAGTCACAACGGGCTGCTTTGTGTCCGTAGCGGATTGCATGTAGCCAAACGTTAGCCGTAGTAGCACTGCGGGGTCGGTCCCCTCCTCCCCACCGCCCCCGTGTGATCCGGTATCATATGATGCTCATTTCTGTCTGTAGCCCGGGGCCGATTATGACAGCTTTCCGTCTCTCTTTGTGCCTTTGTGTGTCCCCTCTCCGGAAGGTGTGGCCGAGGTGATTCGGTTGTCGGTGGTGGTCGGACCGCAGCGGGCCGGCGTGAAGTGGACGCCACCCCCCACCCCTACCCCAGTCCCATCCTCCTCCCCTATCCTCTCTCCTTCTTGAAAACCACCCGCGACTGATATTTACCGACAAAACCAGCGGCCAAGATGGGTCATTCACTGTGAGTGGAAGCGCCACACCAGCGTTTCAGGAGGAGGCGGCGGCGGCGGCGGGCCTTGGGCAGGTCTATTTAGCCGGGAATGGTGTGAGCTGAGACGGCCAGGCAGTCTGGATCTGACCGGGGACCCGTCATTCCCCCGGAGCCTCCGCGGCTCCAAGCCGCGTCCTGAGCCCTCCAAGATGGGGAAGTGCGACGGCAGATGCACGCTGCTGGTGATATGTTCACTGCAGCTGGTGAGTGTGTTTATGTGTTTGTGTTGTTATGTGTTTGTGTATATGTACGGCCAAAGCTGCCTCTCTACTTACTCACCGTGAAGATATAATTAGAGCAGCGTGCTACAGACTCCAGCCTGTAGCACCAGCCTCTCTGTACAGTCACACTAAAGAAGCTTTGAGCTGCAGCTGCTGGGGTTCCATGCCACATTACAGGCCAGGGTGTGTGCGTCTTTGAAGCAGAGGGAGCAGGGCAGGGGTTTTTTGGGGTGTGGGGTGGGGGGGGGGGTGCTTTGGTGTCAGGGTGGTCTGCATGTCTGTGGAGAGAGGGGTGATAGCCCAGTTCTGGCAAAACCATATGAATGTTAAGCACAAGAGGGACAAGGAGGCCCTGTTCACCATCTGGTCTCCATTCTGGAGTTAAAGTTAGCTGTTCCTTGTGCCCACAAATAGCTTGAGACTATTCCTCTAAAATGTAATAAGTGTGTAATATGAGACAGTATCATCTATTCCTGTAGTGAGCGTAATGTAGTCAGGGACCACAGCAGTGTGAGGGCTGGTTGTCAGTGCTATTGTTTGTGCGGGTGATGAGTTGTTGTGTAGCAGGGGGATTCGGCCCATAGATTCTCATTAATTTGGGGGAGCTTTTAGGGGGTGCTCCTCTTTTACAGTCACTGGGCTGGTTGGTGCTCCAGGCAGTTACCATGGAAACAACTGCGGCAGATCTGTGTATGTGTGTCCCTGTCAATGTGTGTGTGTGATTTTGTGTTTGTATGTGTGCTGTATTTGCATACATATCCTCATGTGTGAGTGTCTGTGCACATGTGGCTATTCCTATAATGTGTGTTTATGTGGCCCCTGTCCCCTAGGTGGCAGCCCTCCAGAGGCAAGTGTTTGATTTCCTGGGTTACCAGTGGGCTCCCATCCTGGCCAACTTCCTGCACATTATGGCCGTCATCCTGGGCATGTTCGGGACCGTGCAGTTTCGCTTCAGATACCTCATCTTTGTGAGTGTATCCCTCACCTTCTGATGATGCCACAGCTCCTCTTCAGTTTTACTTGATAAAGCATGAGCCTGTGTGTGTGTAGTTACTTTCATTCAGAAACTGATCTCTGTGTCTGTTTGGCAGTATGCAGTATGGCTGGTCCTTTGGGTGGGCTGGAACTCCTTCATCATCTGCTTCTACCTGGAGGTTGGAAACCTGTCTCAAGTAAGTTCTGTGTGATACTTGTGGTTGTGTGTGATGCCTTTACAAGTTGGGTATTTGCTCTAACTCTCACTTTGTAAGTGCTGGAATGATTAATGGCTTGGTTGACAGAAAATGAATTGCCAGCGATTTTGATAATCATTAAAGGCACTGGTTCCTTTATAAACATATATGTGTGTGTGTCATAGGACAGGGACTTTCTCATGACGTTCAACACATCCCTCCATCGTTCGTGGTGGATGGAGCATGGTCCTGGTTGCCTGGTAACGGCAGTGCCAGACTCTCGCATGGCTCCTGATGACCACCATGTCATCACTGTCTCCGGGTGTCTCCTTGACTACCAGTACATCGAGGTGTTGAGTTCAGCCATTCAGATCCTGTTGGCTGTACGTATTTGACACACACTACAAATAATTATACACTGTGTTTCTGGCTTTATTACAGCACACACACACAAACACACAACTAAAATGTTATAAACACTGCAAAATGTTATTTTGGCCTTAATACTTCTGACCCTCAATCTTCTGCTAAAGCATTTTCTATAAAACACTGTCCAGACACTCTTAAGTCAGCAGAGACAGTGTAAACAGCCATCTTCTTTCTGACCATCTCTTCTCTAACAGCTCTTTGGCTTTGTATACGCCTGCTACGTGAGCAAAGTCTTCCAGGATGACGAGGACAGCTGTGAGTGCTTTTTTCTCCTCCTAAAAGCTTGTTGATCCTCTTCTAGTGCCTTCTTCAGTCAATCGGGTTCACTGTTTGTAAAACCGTGGAGAGGGCTTTAGCGTTAGCGACCCGTTGTCTTGGATGTGAGTGCCCATAGCACGTTGTTTTCTCCTGTCTGAGTCATATCATCGCAGAGGATTCCCTCTGGGTGATCTTAGCGCTCCATCTGTGGGACGTATTAGAGATGTCTGCCGGAATATTCCCACTGTCAGAGTGCTCGTCTGTCAGCCTGGGTGTGCCATCTGTGTGTCTGAACGGTTCTTCTCCTCATCTGCCTCTTGTGCGTGTTTTACTCTCACTCGGGAGGAAATTAAGTCCTCTAGTTACAATATGACGCCATGGGTTTGATTTCCTGTAAAAGGAAAGGCATGCTGTGTCATAACATAATGGTAATGATGAAATCACACTGACGTGCAGAATCATTATTTTTTTATCGATACATGAATAATATATATTGGTGTATTGGTATTGATATTTGCGAGCTGAAAATATCTGATAATAGCGTATTGATTTATGTTAATCCATTTTACATTAAATCATAATATAAACAAACATTGTTGACAATCATATTTTAGATACCAATACATCTGCAATTTGCTAATAGTGGCCAATATTTCACCCTGGTTTATTGCATTGCATGACACAGGTTATAAATGTTAAGAATTCATCGTTACATCTTGCCACTTGAGAAAAAAAATGAAGGTCATCTTTGCTCGCCTAACCCTAGCTGCTTGTGGTCTGTATCTCCACTTACATAGAACATTAGTTTCTCTGAATCTGAATCGATTGAGTAAGATTAGAGCAATGTATCCATGACACAGAGGCAGTGAGAAAGATGATGTATAGGTGCATGTCTGTAGATTCTCACGTCACAGTGGCCTTACCGCGTTAAAAAGGTACACTGAAAGCTTTATGATACCATCTGATGCCTTAATAGATTGATGTCAAAATAGAATCTGATCGTGAAACGCAACACTTTGTGAAACAAAAAAGTAATAATGATAATAATTTAAGGGACAGTGGAATGATGTCAGCTCTTCTCTTTCTCCTTTTAAAGTTGATTTCATTGGTGGCTTTGACTCTTACGGCTACCAGCCTCCTCAGAAGTCCTCTCATCTGCAACTGCAGCCTCTTTACACGTGAGTTACAAATATAACTTTCTCCATATTCCATCTTCTGTTTTTTTTTTGTTCTTTTTATCTTATTGTTGAACATTTTTCTTTCAGGGGCCACTCCAGTAATTTCTGTATTGCACTTCTTCTAAGACAGGAGACTCATAAGAGACAGATTATAAAAAATGGTCAGAACTGACGCTGAAGTATCCCAAGATTTAGTCCCTAGTTTGGGTCAAGCTCTAGAATCACTGGACCCTACATTTACATAAATGCTGTCTTCATTTTCATCCCACACCTGAACTTTTTAATACTTGCTAAAGCTCCTTCCAGAGCCATAGAATATGTTACAAACTGTTCTGAGAGGGTGAGCAGTACAATACTGAGTAAACTAAACTTCAGTGTAAAATCCGTTTCATGCAGTTATATCAAAGTGTAGCATACTGTATAATTAAGTTCTAACAATATGAATCCCCCGTAATCTCTTCCCCTCTGCATCCCAGGGCTGGTTAATTGTTGGTAGCGCCCCCTTCAGGCCAAACCCTGACGGCGTCACTGTGGATGGAAAGCGGCGGTCGCTCCGATTACACTCAACTCTGTGTGTCACAGTTTACCCGAGGAATGGACTTAACCCCACCCAGAGGGAGAGACGTCTGTGCGTGTGTGCATGTGTGCTTGTGTCTGAGACCCAGAAATACAGCCCTGATTAGAATGTACAGAGCTCAGGGAAGAACCAGCATGCCAGGGGGTGTGATGAGGGAGGAGCAGGAGACGGGGGAGGGGAGATACAGAGAACAAGAAATAGGGACACCTCTGTCAAATCACCGAGGACACACTTCACTAAACTGCCAGCTCTCAACACTCCCACGTGTGTGTGTGTGTAATGTGTGAGTGAGACTGTGTAACTCCACAGGACTAGTTGGTGCTTTGTGGTTGCACCCTGGACTCTTACCACTCAGTGCCGTTGTGAATTTTGTTGTTTGGGGTGCTGGAGTGTGTATGTGTGTGTGTGAGTGAGTGAGTGAGTGAGTGAGTGGGGGTGGGGATGTGGGTGGGGTCACATAATAAAAAGAGGCACGGCTCGTACCTGTTGTCGTTTTAGAATGTGGTGATGTCAAACTAGAGCAGTCTTATGGTTCCCGTTCCCAAAGCCATCTTTCCCTCCTTCCCGTGCCGTTAAAATCACTGTTGACGTTCAAGACTTTTACGTTACAGCCCAGGCAGAGCAGGTGGAGTGGAAAGGGTGAACTGTTTAAAGGGTCAGGGTGGCAATATTTTATAAATTTTTTATTATTATTAAAAAAAATCCCATGAAAATGCCCAAAACCAGCAATGCCTTTGTGCGTCTCTCAGTACTTTCCAACATTCGCAGCTTGTCTGTCTCACCTCATCCCCAAACCCATCAGTTCCTGGAGATGCAAATCTTTGAAAAAAAAAAAAAAAAAAGATTTGCAACTTTAATTTTTAAAAAAGGCTAAATAATCGAAAACATCTGCCACCACTCAAACAGCAGTAAATAGTGCATTTGTTGGGGACTATTCTTAGCTGCGGATGTTGTCCTCTGATGAGTATTTAGAACAGCAGAACGGTGCATGTGGATCTTCTTAAAATAAACTACAGTGCCCAGCTCCATATTAACGAAGGAACATGCCACCCAGTGGAACACTGTGGCTCACTGTTTTTAATTGTGTCGGGCAACAGAGGTAAAAGCTATGTCAGGCTTTCTCATTTGTAGGATCAATCCATTGCTGATTTTGGTCTTTTCATCGGATTTGTCGACAATAAGAAAAATTTTAAAATATGGCCAGACACGTCCTTTACATTTCTGGGATACAACAAAAATGTAGTCAAATGTCCAGTGCTAGGATATTTAGTTTTCAGGAAAATAAATTCAGCCTACTGTACATGTGATGCTGTCAATTAGGGATACAGATGGCTTTGGGATCAGGCATTAGTGTGTCTGTGGGGAGGGGGGGAGCAGTGGGGATACTGTGCATGTAAATAACCAGCCAATGATTGTTTTGTTGGTTTCATTTAGAAAAGGGGGGTTGCATTAGGGGGTGGGTGGGACTGGGGGAGAGGGGTACACATCAAAGTTTTCTTCATACCTGTTTCTCTTGTTCACTCTTTTTGGGTATCCTCATGCTGCCCTCTTTTAACCCATCTGCAGCTAATTCTGCCCGTCATCTTGCTCACTAAATACATAAACCCCTGTAGCTCATTTATTGATCTCCACTGGGGCATGGTGATAAAGGAGAGGAAAATATGTCATGAACATTCATGGTTACATGCTCTGAGTAGTTTCCAAAGCTGGAATGGGAGACAGGAAGAGGGAAGGAGGGGGACAGGTATGAGGCGAAGACCTTATAGGGTGTAAGGTGAAGTTTGAAATAATAAAAATACACTTTCTACATTAAATATGACTTCTGTTGTCATCTGTAAACACACATCTGTCTCACAGGGAGTGACTTTATGTTTAATAAACTGAATGCTTTCATTCCTCGCTTTGATTACAATTACATTTATATTAGGATTTTGAGGCACAGAATTACTTTTTTTGCCATATTAGTTTAGTAGATTATACAAATGATGCACTCTGGTGATCTGAAATTGTACAATGAGGATTTGATTTGTCAAAATAATTTGATGCACTTTATAGAGAGACAGCCCAACATTGAAAAACTGGCATTATGACATTCATAGAGGGCTCCTTTTATACCTGCAGTGCTAAGCAGTGAGCTAACTGTGACGCTTTAAATTCAGTTCTTTTCAATGGTATTAAGTTGATATTCTACAGTGAAGATTTGATTTTCCAATATAATTTCATAGCTCATCCAGTGTAACAAAATTAGTACTGTGACATTAATAAAGTGACTTATTGTTTATAATTTTAAAAATTACCCATAATGATCCATGTAAAATATAACTGTGCATTCATATTTTACTAAGGGTTTGACACTAATCATTAATGTTTAGTTTGCTATAATTAGTGTGTAACATCTATTGCCACCAACAAACAAAACATAATCCAACAAATATCATTAAGAATGAACAATAAAGGAAAAAAACTAAATACATCTTAATAAACTTTTATGTGAGTATAAATATATATGACTCTGACTTTATGTGCATACTTACACTTCACGGCTGTTTAATCCAGCATGACGCGACCATATCAGTATGTTTATCCTATATCATCCCCATCATTTCCATATTATTGGCATAGATTGTCTTAACAGGGCAGCCGTAATCGACCGTATCCACCTTACGTCATCCACACACCGGTTCAGGACTTCTCTCCGGTCTTGCAGCTTCGGGGTCACTGTTGGCACTTTTCCAAAAAGCCACCGAGGTATTTTCGTTATCTGGGCCACACGATCCCCTTTTCACACCGTCCACTTACATTCCGGAGGTGTAGCGGAGCGACCAGCAGCCGCACACTCGCTGACCGTGTGGCGCAGCACGTTGCCATGGCTGCCAAGCACCCCGTTACCGTAGAGACCTCCGTACATTGTGTACGCCCCCCCTTTCCCGTATAACCGAGGATAACGACACTATTTACTGCATGTACCACTTATATCATGTGATAGAATTATGGTTTATTTTGTGATATTTGTGCTGCAGTTTATTTATTTATTCTACTTTACTTTAGTGACGTCCGCCGTTAGTCACACAAGCGGTTGTACAGCGAACGTCCGTTGAAACAAATCACAATTTTTTTCCCTCCATTGACAAATATGTGAATGGGGTCAAAACGAAATCCGTTATAAATACACCACACAATACCAACAGACTACACACACATAACAAAGGGACCGGTCCGGTATGACCCTCCCTCCCCTCCCGGTTGGCGCAATGAACCGCACGCTCTCTCTCATCCCTTCCCGTCATGCAGCGCTCCTGCCTGCTCCTCCGTCGAGCCGCCATGTTGTCGGAGTGAAAGCCTGGGGTGTCAGAGAGAAACTGGGGCCGAAATCCGCGACCATCCACCCTCTCCGCCGGTGAGTATCATCTATTCCGCGGTCGTAGCAGCACGGGACATTGTTTATTCGCGCATCGGTGCCGGTATTGTAGTAATGGGTTTTTAGAGAGGGCTTATACAGGAGTATTTTGTGAGGCTGTAGCGGCTGTCTACCTTTCTGCTGCCTGCCTCCTTCCTCCCGTTGTGTCGGTCTTCCGCTCCAGACAGCTCTCGGGCCTTTGTTAGCATCCGCATCACGGGGACCCGCGGGGCTGCAGGCTCGGCAGACAGATAGAGACCCCCGGGTGTATATTTATAACAAGATAATGATGTTATGGGATGGTCGCTGCTGTTAAAAACATTGTGTGGAGCCAGTGTTTGACCACCGGTTTGCCCGGGCTGAGCTTGTGTCGGGAGGCCGTGTTATTGTTGGTAGACATGGGCAGCGAACCCTCCATAACAGATCCGAGACTCGGCGTGAGTGGACGGAAACGCATGAAAATGAAACCCCCGGTAATTGACACGACCCTTTTCACGAAACATATACATATTACTTTCCGTGTTGATCTGTCATGTCTGCTAGGGGAGAAATATTTGGTCCATGTTGAGACACCTAACGTTGTCTCCTGCTAGCTGCAGGTTGCCTGCTCGTATTGTCACACCCCTGTCTGTGCCTGGTATGCGGTGGATTGATCCCCGGTATTGAATAATGATTAACCCAGTTAGATTATGGAACTCAGTGCCTGTTTCCGGGTGCTGAGTTAAAACTTGTAGTATAACAAGCCGCGTGCGCTTCGCTTTGGGGAATGGCCACACGGTTGTGGATTTCCGGGTGTTTCTCTACCTGATTTCGAGCTGTAGCAAAAGAATAAAGAGCTATGGTTTCCTAGTTGCTGAATGAGGAGTGGAGGAGGGAAAACAAACACAAGACTATACATGTGAATGATCAGTTGGCAAGCTGGTTTGTTTTTATCTTTTGGGACTGTTCAGCTGGTCAGGTCCTGGTTTTTGTCTTTATGGAGGGGGTGTGTTGCAGAGCGGTTTCAGCAGACTTGAGAGAAAGCTGCATGTGTTTGAAGAGTCAGTGTCGAACAGTATCTTGCAAAGGTAATTAATGTATATGGCTCAGTGTAAAAAAAGAACCGCTTGTAATTTCCTCATGGCCTGTAGGGACACTAATGTGAAACGGGTAATTTTAACAGAGATTAGAGCTTGGTGGGTAAGGAGAGGCTGTAAAATACAAATTATATCCCTCTGTCTGCTGAAAACCACAGAGGTTGTTGTGCCCACTGTTGACCACAGCTACCAAAGAGACAGGGCCATACACGTTACATGTTTCTGGGGTTTATCACTGCACAGATAATGACAGCAGCAGGCTATATACTCTGGTTATATGACAGTGTTATATGTAATGTGATCTGTTCAAAATAAGGAACACCAGTTGGTCTCCATTTCTTGGCAAATAAAATCAGTAACATCAAACTTACTGATGTTACTTTTTAAATTGTTCCATTTACACAATACACTCAGTTGTTGGTTTAATGGATACACATATCATAAAGTGATTCAGTCTAATACAGTTAATAACAGTGAGTTTCTTTTTTTTTTAGTTTTAAGTTAAACTTTATTTAAACTTTTATTTGGCTGTAGTTTGTGGTATTGTTGCTGTATTGTCTTATACTCCAATGTTAGAGAAACCTCTCGGTATAGTACAGTACATCTTAACAGCACCACAAACCCCAGTGACAATAAAGTTTAAGACCTCTCTTTTACACTTTACCTTCAAGGTGAGATTTATTGTAGCATTGTTGCATAGTGTATATATATATATACTGTATTTGTTTTAGTTTGCGTGTTCATTATAAACTGGAAAATGAGTGTGTACTGTATCAGCATGTAATGGTTTGACCTTTTACTATAACCGGTAGCAGTGATCTGCAACAATGTCCCTCATAAAGCCACGTCTGTACAGGCTTTCATAACAACCAAATTGAGGCGTGTAACTAATCACTGACCTACACCATATGCAGCTCATTGGGATACATTTCTGAATAGGAGTTGGAACCAGTATGTTTTGTTCCAAATAAATACAGAGGAACAGTAAAGTTTAAAGTATGCCATGCTCACTACAGGTTGGCAGTTAAATTCACCTGCCTCCTGGGCTTGCTTGTAAAGTGACTCCCTGGTTTATATCTATAACTGTTGATCCCAGTTCTCTTGTTCTGATTATCGGCATCTATTTGTTGGCAGGTTGCCACTTTGCCCAAAGAATGTTAAACCTACAGTGTGATTAATATTAGCACTGTCCCTTATGAGGCTGCAGCCTCATGTCATGTGATTTGGTTTTTCCGTGTTCTTAATTTAATGAGGTTAGTTTGATATTTACATTAAATTCAATTTAGTTGCTGTGCTGCAGAAGAATATGCAATTCTACAGTCAAACTAGATGTTACACCAGTTAATCACAAATTAGACCATTTCCAGCCAAATGAGGGCTGTTAGTACAGTGATCTGCTGTGGTGATAAGTTGGGATGAAAGCATTTGCACTCTGCTATGACAGTCTTGCGTACAGCCAGCTCAGAGGGAACGCTGTTCACTACACTGCACTACACTGCAGTTTGCACTTCGTTGTAAGTTGTATTAGGTACGCCAAGCTAAAACAAATGCATCAGACCTGCAAGAAATCCTACTCTTTTTATGACTGTTAAAAAGTTTGTTTTCAAGACAGTTTTTAATGTATATTTTTGAGGCTGTAGTTTGTGGTGCTGCTGAAAAATATTGTGTTATATGCACACTGATATGAAAACGAATGAACACATTATTAGAAACACCTTTAACCTCCATTTAAGGTAGGATTTATTGAAGTGTAGTTATATGAGACTGGATTTTAGGGAGATGTACCAGGAAAAACTGGCAACTGAGAGTAGTTTGAAGTAGTTAGTATGACAGCCAGCTCAAGCTACAGTTCTTGTTGGGCCTGTGGAAGTCCCCTTCCTATTCTTAAGTGACTGAGAGATGTTAGCCTCCTTTACGTGAGATCACATTGTTCTTAAGTCTTTCATTTGTGTAGGACTGATGTATCGACTTATAGGGGAGTGACACTGACTCTGGACTTTGATCTTAAACCGTTTGACAGTCAAATGATTAGATGAGCGATTTGTTTTACTATGTCTGCTGTCGCCACCGCTTTTCTTTTAGTATGGTTGCAAGACATGGATCATAGTTTTTCTGTGTCATGATATAATTCCTGGAAACATTAGTTCTCACATCGCACCAGCAAAACTTATGTACATGTTTTATTGTGGGATACAGTTACAAAGACTTTATTAAACTGACTCGCTCCATCACTGAGCATTAGTTTTAGTTTAGGTGTACCTAATAAACTGGCAACTGAGCATAAGGTCCCCATTCTCAACGTGCATGCGTGCATTCCGGTCAGAGCTTATCAAACATTGTATTTGTTCAACACATTGATCCAGTTTGCCACCGTTTGCATGTGACAGATGTATTTCTCTCTGGACAGGCTGTGGTGGAATGAGCAGTGTGTGTGTGTTGAAGAGGAAAGCAGTGCTCTGGCAGGATTCATTCAGCCCCCACCATAGAACTACATCTCCCAGCATGCCCGTGGTGCTGAGCAGCGGAGGACATGCCCCTCCAACTGGGCAGACCCCTCAGGCCACACCCCCCAGCCAGCAGGTAATACCCAGCGCATTTACACCTTTACATATTTAATTCATTCATAGGCAGATGTGTCTGTCTTAAAGAAACACCTCACTGCTAACTATGTGCTCGTTCAGCCTGTCTTGTTAGTCGTTTAGTACTATAGCTATTATAGTGCTGTTCACGTGCTGTTCTCTATTTTTAAAAGTGATTCTGTGCACTTCATATACAAAAACATGGATTGATCAGTTGAAAAATAATTGATGATTTGAGTGAAAATTGTTCACTGCAGCTACAGGGAGGTTACAGTGGTTCCTAATAATCAGCACCACGTTTGTCTTTATATATCTTGGCTAATAGAGCTGCTGCTGTTACGCAGAAAGACTTTGGCCTATTCAGGGTTGCTGATAGCCAGGCAGGCTAGTCATGCTGCTAAAAAAAATGTATAATAAAACTAACTGCAGTCTGAAATGTCGTTCCCAACTCCGATACCAGACTGTACTTCAGTAGGCCTGAACACTGTAATGTCCCTGCCTCACCATCACAGTGTATGTGTGTGTGCGCAGTACTTGCACAGCTAAGGATAAACTGTTAGGTCCCACAATAGGCTCATCAGTTGAGTGTTACTACTTGAAAACAAGGCTGGTATTTTTCATGACTAATCTAACCTGGCGTGGGGGGGGGACTGAGTGATTGAATGGTGTCTTGGTAACCTGTTCTGCTGCACGCTTTGCGTGTACAGCAGATGACCAAGCCCGGGTTGTTTCCAGCACATGCTGAGTGGTGCTTTGATGACAGCATCTTGTGGGAAATTTTATTGTTTACCCTCAAAATGGTTAAGAGAGGAAGTCAGCATGAACTTTGCCAATGAAAAGATATGATGCTGCCTCCTACTCGGGTCTGTTTGCGTTTCACAAGGGAGGATGTGGTTCTGAATACCTCAACCTGCCGTGCTCTTTGGACAATGAATTGTTTTCAATGACCTGGCAGAAAACTTCAGATTATTCCCATCTAGGCTAATTACACCAGTATTAATAGAGATATTGAAGACCTAGCAGACTAAAGAATGGTCTAAGGCAGCACAGTGATTGTGGACTCTTCATGCTGAAAACATTCAATTATTTGATTTTGTTTTGTTATTTGGATTCTGATGTATCTTCCATTTTCACCTGTGATATTTCTGCTGTATGCAGTGTGTGTATTTGGCTACTCAGTTACAATGACATGTAATTAAGTGTAAGCATGCCTCAAGTCTTTGTGTGTATGTATATTATCTTCCTGTTCTGTTCTTTCTTTCATTGCTTTCTTGTTTTGTGTTTGTGTGTGTTTTTTTTTTTCCCTCATAAGCAACTATACCTGCGTGTCTCCAGTTGTTGCTCAGATACACTCTGCTTGTCACTGTTGCCAGTAATTTCAGGATAATGTGCATGTGTGTCTCTAAGGGTGTGGCGGGTGCTGGACGTTCCCAGGATGATGCCATGGTAGACTATTTCTTCCAGCGGCAGCACGGTGAACAGCCCGGCAAACATCGCTGGCCCACTGGAGACAACATCCATGACAGCCAGGTGTGTGTGTGTGTGTGTGTGTGTTCACCTTGCAAAAGATAGACACTATTGCAGCATTGGTGCTGTTATTGTGTGTCATGTCATATTTACTACTGTTTGCTCAAATTCGTATGTAAACATAAAATCATGCCTTAAACATTGAGATAATTATATTCACTGTCTGCAAAATACTGTTGTTGCTATGATTGGAAAGCGTGAGGGTTAAGAGATACAAATGTTTTTCATAGTTTCAGTTTTAAGTTTCAAAACACCAGTGTTAGGGTGATGCCAGTTTGAACAGACAAACTTTTAGTTTTGGGTTTGGATGCTTTTATTGTTTGTGGCAAATCACTGATCAAATTCATTACTAATTAACACAGGTAATTAAAGTTTAGTACTGTGGTTAAGTATGAGACACACAAAATGTCATGCTCTTCATGTCTCACTGAGCTTTCTGTCTTCAGGTGCGGTCCATGGACGAGCTGAACCATGACTTTCAGGCTCTGGCTCTGGAGGGACGTGCCATGGGGGAGGTGAGAAGTCAGGGTTGACAGTTGTGGTAGCGTGTTGTCGAGAGGAAGGTGACTTAGTTGACTAAGCAGCTGAAATACCTCTCCTGATGATGTGGCATTTGGGCTTTGATTACCCATGATGTGTCAGTACAGTTTTTATGACTAAATTTGGATTAAAATGACTGGATTTGGTCGAGGTCAGATGCTGGATGTCTACACTTTTGTGTGACACATTTTGTCACTTCGGCACCTGGCTGAATAGACACATGATGGATTACTGTGAGAGAGTCAAACTTGAATAACAGGAAATCTAAGGAAAAAGAAATGCATCTGTTGCTCGGTGAAAAGCCTTTGGGACAGAAGTAGCGTGGAGTTGTGGTTGCATTGTTTTTCTTCAATGAGAAGAGACTGAGCAGAGATGCTTTTTATTTTGAGCTGGTTGGACTGGGTGTTGGCATTTATTAAACACAATCTACCCTCAGTAACTCTGTTAATGTTGGACCAGTGCCTGCAATTAGTTTTGGCTTGTTGAACACAGTGGTGATGTACAGGTTTCATAAGCATTGCATTTTATTCTTGTTGAGTGTTCGAGTATTGTTTCTGTACTGTAATACATTTGTAACGTAAATAGAAATTATAGAAATTATGTTCACTTAGAAATAAATGTTTCTTCAAAGCACCAGATTTGTTTATATAGATTTAAACATTTTCAGATGGGATGATACTGATCGTACTGACCTTTGTTTATAGAAACAAGGTCTTTTTATAGCGCGAAAGTAGCTGACTGCAATAGAAAGCGAAAAGAAAGATGGAGAGAAAAACAAATGAGCTACTGATAAGGTGCTAGAGTCTCTTTGGAGTAGGTGCAAACATTTAGAATTAGTTTAAACTATTCAAAATAATTAATTAATTTTTTTTCGTTTCTACCCCCGTGTCTCCTCTCTGTTTCCCTGTGTCTCTGCAGCAGCTGCTAACTGGTAAGAAGTTCTGGGAGACAGATGACTCTGGGAAGGATGGACCAAAAGGGATCTTCTTGGACCAGTGGAGGGACAGTGCATGGGGTGCCTCAGGTATACACCCGCCTGGCTTACGTTTGTGATTCAGCAGCAGGCGGCAGGGTGTTATCAATGCAGTTTTTATTTTTCACAAGCACATCAAGAAACCACCAGAATACTTAGTGTCTAGTGCTCGGAGATATATATTTAGATTCTTGTCAGACTCAAAAGCTGATGTCAAAGTGAAATCACCCTGATGTTCTCCCTGATGATGTGATTTGAAATTTCTGCTGTATCATGTCAGTGCAGTTATTTCTCTAGGCATGATGACAAAAGAAAAATCCCTGCATTTCTGAAGCAGCCTGACATCTTTCTCATGGATCAGTTAGTTACTGTGCAGAAATTGGTGCGTAAGAGCTGATTAGCAGAATAAAATGCTTCTGGCAGTTTTGACTTTACAATGGTGCATTATGAGGCATATATGCAATCTGCATTTGACCACACTATTGATGATAAATACACTTATACAGTCTAATGCAGTCCGGTACAAACATCGTCACTGTCTATGGCCTTTAGGCAAGAATAATATAATTAAACAACCACATGACAATGTCATCGAACACTGAGAATTATAAGCATCATAAAAGTACACTTTATGGCCAAAGAGTTGTATTGGATTGCATGCGATACTACAGGTGAACTAAGAAAGGTCACTGAGTGCATATCTTTGCTCACAATGGCCGGTAGAGGCAATTCATATAAACCCCTCTCCGTTAAAGCCTTTTGTTCAGTACAGCTGTAAGTGGTGGAGGTGTCACCCCAGGAGACCTTCTCAGTAAATACATGCTGTCTTGTTAGGATGCTAAAGTTTGCCACAATGTTAGGGCTCGGTCTGCTGCTGCTGCTCAGCATGATAAGCCCTTCTGAAGTTAGAAAAAAACCCCAACCGTATTGTCCTATTAAAGGTGCTAACGTGTTATGCTATCACTTTGACGCCTGAACAGTTTGCGGAGCACATGTAGCCCCTGTTATTCAACAGTTCCCGTTCCACTCTTTGCAGATCACTCGGTGTCTCAGCCAATCATGGTGTCCCGTCGGCCAGGGCAGGGTTTCCACGGCGGAGGTGAAGTTGGGGTGGGCTCCGTGATGTCGCCGCGGTCCGAGAGTGGAGGGTTGGGAGTTAGCATGGTGGAGTACGTCCTCTCCTCCTCGCCAGCTGACAAACTGGATTCCTGCCTCCGAAAAGGACCATACGTAAGTCTCAAAGTATTTTCCCTCTCTTTCTGTCCATCAGTAATATCATGGTGTGTCATTACTCAGGTGATGCACATTTGCATTTCCTGTAATCGGTTTCATTCTCTGCTGCATGACAATTTGACAATCTTGACTTTTCATGTAACTACTTGAGGAACCATCAGACCTTCAATAACCTTGACTGCACACCTCATCTGCCACTCTCCTCTCACTGTTTGTCCCTTGTCAGCGAGCGGTTGTCAAAGTGGCACAAGTGTCGTTTCTCACCTTGTCCATGTCAGTCTGTCCTCCCCTCACTGCACCTTTGTGTGCTTACCATCTGTCACTGTCATGTTGTCAGCACCTCTCTATTTCTGTATTTCACTATATCGGTTATATCTCTCGTCTGCCTCTCCTCACACAGGGGCAGAGGGATGGAGAGGTGGAGGAGGAGAAGAGGGAGAAGCCAAAGGCGGCATTCGAGGGAGAGAAACTGAAAGAGTTGACAGAAGGTGAAGCTGATGTTATCAGTGACGTCATCAACCCCAATGGGCTGCCTGTGCAGAACGGCCTCGACGTGGACGTTAAAGAGTTTGGGTAGGGACTTAGTGGGACAGAGGGACATACACACTCATGGCTTGTTGGAGAAATGCTTACCTTGCTCCACAGACAACCTTCGGACGTAAACTCAACAAGCTCTCCTTTCTTACCCTTGCAGTCGTCCCCCAGGCAACATGCCAGCCCCTGGCCCCGAAGGTGATCTGCTTGGGGGTCCCGGGGGTGTAGGGGCTGAGGGCCTGACACCCCTGGGAGGTGGAGGAGGCCCCAAGCCCCCTGAGGACTTCTCTGGTGTAGAACAGGGTGGCGTCACCATGGACCCCATGGAGTCAGTGATGGAACCGCTTCAGTTTGACTACAATTCCCAGATGCCCATGGACTCTGCACCCACTGTGGGTCTGTTTGATTACACTAACCAGCAGCAGGTAAGAGAGAGGAGTATAAAAGCCTTTGATGAGCTCGCAGAGAGAGACTCTGCTCCAGTGACATTTAAATGTGATTTACCCGTTGTTCTGTGTGCAGCTGTTTCAGAGAAACAATGCCCTTGCGGTGCAGCAGTTAACAGCAGCCCAGCAGCAGCAGTACGCCTTGGCAGCAGCACAGCAGCCTCACATTGGTAAGAGTGTGTGTGTGTGTGTGTGTGGGTGTGGATATTCACAGAGGGGCATTTGCGTAGGAAAAATAAACACAAACATCTCAATTGTTATTTGTGTTGTGTTTTTGCTTTCATTTCCATCAATCAGTAACATACTCACAACTTTAGTAGTGATGGGAGGGATAACTACATAATGGAAAGTGCAAGCACATGATTTTAAACAAAACCATTAACTTTAGCTGAAACATCTGACCAAAAGTACAAGTTATATTTTTTCGTAGGTTGCATAAATATGTGAGATTAGCTGTAATTTTCTTCATTTTGTGGGCAGTATCAGTGACTCAAGAGCAGTGATGCAATGGGTGCTGCAGTTTCCATTTTTTTCATTTTGGAGTGAAAGTACACAGCGGTTACAAAATACATATTGTTGCAGTCCTGTGGCAACTAATTAATGTGTTATTAATGAGTTAAAATATCTTAGATTTACTCAAAGGCTACTAATGCTGAACAAGCCCAAAGAATCTTGTAGAAATATTGCACCAAACTCAAAAAAGGTCTTGAATCTGAAGATGTTTATTTGATTTAGTTTCTAGAGTCTTAATTACAGATTTGCTGCAGCGGGTATAATGTGTTGAAGCTTCGTTCCAGGAGTTTCCATGACTTTACTCCGTGTGTTATGTAAAACCTTTTGGCCCTGGTTCACCTTTTCCCTCCATGTGCTGTCAGGTCTGGCCCCAGCATTTGTGCCCAATCCTTACATCATCAGTGCTGCACCACCTGGGACAGACCCCTACGCAGCCGGACTAGCAGCAGCAGCTACACTTGGTAAGACACTCTTATTTTGAAATGGACCCTGAGCTCTATTTAGATTCTGTTGAATTGCTGTTGGAACCATTTAAAACATGCATAAACTCAGACACTGTGGTCCCATCTCACCAGTATGTTGCATATTTGCTCGCGCCTAGGTCCGGCAGTGATGCCTCCCCAGTACTACGGTGTGACCCCCTGGGGGGTCTACCCTGCCAACCTTTTCCAGCAGCAAGCTGCTGCAGCCAACAACTCGGCCAATCAGCAGGCAGCAGGCCAGGGCCAGCAGAACCAACAGCAGGTCAGTCGGGTGCTCGCCAAAAAACTGGCGTGCTGATTGCTACTGGCTCAGGATGTTTCTGTCAGAGCTCTCCGTATGTGCCAGCTGAAATGTGCATCCAGTCTTACTGCTGCGCTGCTTGGCTCTATTAACAGAAAATTCACTGTAGACCCTGTAGATTATGAGCCCACCAACAGGAGACTGCTGTTCATAACTTACTTATGCTAATAAAGAGCGTCCTCTTATCATAGCTGTTTATTACATACCACCCTGTATCGCATTCTGTGTGCCTGCACACAAGAATGTGGCTCTGTGTGTAGGCACATTCTTCAATAGCTATTCATGATACAAACTCATATCTACAGTACATCACAGATTCTCTGCTTTGGAACAGATTCTCGAAGAGTTTAGAGAACCTTTTTTTTTTTTTTTTAAAGAATTTGCATATTTATAATGGCCATTCTCTTGTCTTTTTTACTTTGTAAAGGTTATGCGTGCTGGGGGCAGCCAGCGACCTCTGACCCCCAGTCAAGGTCAGCAGGGTCAGCAGAATGACCAGCTGGTTGCAGCAGCAGCAGTCAACTCAGCCTTGGCCTTTGGGCAGGGTTTAGCAGCAGGAGTCCCTGGTGAGTAATGACACTCTGCACAGTGGTTTTATTACTTAAGCAATAAAACTCCCATTTACAACCAAAAACCCATTTAAATTTGCTGTTACAGAACTGTTTCCTGTAAAAACCAATGCTAAAATTGAACCGAAATAGCCTATAACCCCTGTATATACACGATAGTCTACAGAAAACACGGTGCACTAAAATCAGTTTAGACACTCTCTAAATAATCCTTTGGCTGCTATTTCGTTTTCAGGGTACCCAGTCTTGGCCCCTGCAGCCTACTATGATCAGACAGGGGCCCTGGTGGTCAACACTGGAGCTAGGAGTGGCCCTGTCCGTCTCATGGCCCCTGCCTCTGTCATCATATCTCCATCCGCAGCACAAGCAGGTAACATAGTAATGCATGTAATGCCACAGTCAGAGTGTGGGCTGCCTTTGTGTTTTTCCACTTTGGGCGACAGGACAAAGATTGAGTGCATGCACACAAAACAAGGATTGCACATTGTGGACTTTAAAAACATGTTCTTAATGTTTCATCTAACCAGAATGTGCTATTAAGAGATTATAGCACATGGAGGTCCCATGAGTCAGTGTGTTGAGTATCAACGGGAGTTTGGGTTTCAATGACAGTTTGTGTGATTATTTACTCAGTGGTTGAAAAGGACACTTAACTGAACCAGAAGGAAAATCCTTGAAAAACACTGTACTCACTCCTCCCCCTCTGTCTCTCCTCCTCCAGTTGCGGCAGCAGCAGCATCCGCTGGTGGTGCCAACGGTGGACTTGGCGGTGGGGCCAACGGTCCGTTCCGTGCCATGACGTCCCAGCAGCCTCAGCAGCAGGGCGGCCCTGGTGGCGCTCTGGGAGGGAGCTCCTTCTATGGATCCTCCTCCCTCAGCTCCTCCTCCCAGAGCTCCTCTCTTTTCTCACAAGGCTCTGCCCAGCCTGGACCCGGGTCTGCCTCCTTGGGCTTCAGCCAGCCCGCCTCCTCTTCCCTCGGTGCCACTCTGGGGGCCACGCTGGGAGGCTTCGGCACTGCAGGCAGGAGCACACCTTCTCACCATTAAATGCATTGAAGTGGCTTACACTAAAATGTAGCTGTTAACAGTTTAAGAAACAAAAGAACAGTTGATTAACAGTTCACAATTTCTGTAGACACCGTGACCTAATTTATGTCTTTTGATTTGTCTCCCTCTAGTGGCCAACTCAAGTGGTGGCAGTGGGTCCAGACGGGACTCCCTGACAGGCAACAATGAGCTGTACAAACGCACGCCCTCCAGCCTCACCCCAATCGGCCATGGAGGCTTCTATAACGGCACCTTGGGCTTCAGTCCTTCTCCTGGCCCTGTGGGCATGCCCCTGCCCAACCAGGGCCCCTCCCACTCCCTCACACCCCCACCTTCCCTCTCCAATCACAGCTCCTCATCCAACCTCAATCTTGGTAAGTGTCTCTTTTGATTTAAGTGATTGATAACTTCTTGAAAAGCTGTGTTGGTGATTGACTCTATGGAAACAGTACAGTTTTGTCAGACAAAACGGTAAACAAGACTCTGCGTTTCCTGACCCTGCCAGAATGTATCAGTCAGTGTTATGCATTTAATCAGGATTTAGCTATAATGTGTTGGACACACCTCCAGTATAAAGGCTCCATGAGCCTGACTGCTTTAGTTTATTGAGGCTTAACACACATTAAGTGTTTGATCCTATTTATGACATTGACCTATCTTTATTTTAAATTTAGGCAGGTAGTTTACATGCACAATGTGATTTCTCACATTGGTTGAACAGAAACTTTTTGTACATGCCATTGTGTAGTCTTATATCCCATAAATGTGATGTTCACATATCTGCATTTCACTTTAACATTAACACTCTAACATAGTAAATGTTTGCACTCCAGTTCGCAATAAACTACTGTTGCAATTAACACGATTTTCCAAAGCAAAAGAGTAAAAAGCGACAGCAGACTTGTAAGACGACATGTTCTGAGGAATTAATTACCAGCTGAGACTTAAGTTGGCTCGTGTGTGTTTTCCATGATTGACGGTTGGCAGAGTGAGGTGTAATGTAAACATTCAACTCCAGTGCGAAAGAAGAAGGAACAACAATCAAACAAACCAACAGAGCCAAGCTGAGGCTTTGTAAGAACTGTTATAGATTCCCTAGCTTTGTCAGTCTTTAGGGGTGTCATACTATACAAATATAAACTGCAGCAAATGTCACCTCCTTTTTTTTTTTTTTTTTTGGAAGGCAGGAAAGTGAGCTCTGATATCTTCAACTACACTGTGTAAAGACACTAACTGAAATACCGAAATACTCCGTCAAGAAATGTTCATCTACCACCTGGTACAGATGGTGCTTGAGAATACTTCAGGTTTATATAGATTTGTAACACCTTTAATTGAACTCAATGTTATTAACACTTTTCTATAAAACGTTATTTCTTTTTGGTTTCTGAGACAATAGTTTATGACTCCTCTTATTTGGATTGGAATTCTTTTTATGGGCACAAGAGAGGAGTCTTTTTTCAGAGAATCTTATTTTCATGTTTTAGGCAGTGCTGCCATCCAGTGCTGTGTTTCTGTGTTGCAGAGCTAAAATGTAAATTTTATGATACTCTCTGAAATTAATATCTTATGGTGTCAAGTATGACTTGACCAGCACTCTGGACATATGCATGTTTATATGGGAAGAAAAACCATTGCATTTTGTTCTTTTAATAAATATATACATGGAAGTTTTATGTTCATCTTGT
The DNA here is from genome assembly GCA_037833715.1 of Toxotes lorentzi. NCBI lineage: Eukaryota > Metazoa > Chordata > Actinopteri > Toxotidae > Toxotes > Toxotes lorentzi. The sequence continues at coordinate 11,003,729 of JBBMJY010000005.1, forward strand.
ATTTCCACAATATTGACTATAATCTGAATTATTTGTAAGAATAGTCTCCCTGTTCTCTCTGATCCCACAGGAGGCCTGACCAACGGCAGCGGGCGTTTCATCTCTGCTGCCCCCGGAGCTGAGGCCAAATACCGCAGCGCCACCAGCTCGGGCTCCTCCCTCTTCTCACCCAGCAGCCAGCTGTTCCCGTCGTCACGGCTACGCTACGGCATGTCGGACGTGATGCCGTCGGGTCGGAGCCGCCTGCTGGAGGACTTCAGGAACAACCGCTACCCCAACCTGCAGCTCAGAGACATCGCTGGCCACATCATGGAGTTCAGCCAGGACCAGCACGGCAGCAGGTACACGCAAACAAAAATCAGTCCAGCTTCAAATACACATGACAAACTGATGAAAGACAGCTACCATCCAAATGAATCCCATGTGCTAAGAACTTCTCTTTGTATGTAAATTAAATGCATACAAAGGCTGGTGAGCTGCTCTGGACATATGTTGTTTGACTCATTGTCAAAGTCTGACCCCTGAGGCAGTGCTGGATAACGTATGTGGTTGGGTTCATAGTCGAGTGCCAGATCGAAGTTCATGTTTGTTTTACGTTCGCAACACAACGCGAACAGTGTTTCAAGGTGACAGTTCTGTGTGTGTGTGTGTGTGTGTGTGTGTCCTCCACAGATGACACTATACTGTCACATTTCAGGTTCATGCTCAGTTTATGCTGTTATGGACTCTGAATAGACATGAGGGTGTAAACACAATGAATGTGACATGAATATTTCAGACACTGCCTCCTTTTACAAACAGTTTGGTCTGATGCTTTAGCCTGTATATCCCAAGTACTTTTTTTTTTATTTGATAACTGAACAAACAGTGTCGTTGATCGGTGCTAATTTGGGGGGCAGGGGGCCCTGGAGGCCACTCTGGGGTCCTGGTTTCTGGGTCTGTCTGGGTTGAACCAGCAGCGGGTCAAATGCAGACTTTTCCACTGAAATGATCTATTAATACATCATGACGTCCAGTCTGCACATTCCAGACAATTTTTTTCCCATCAGCCTCTCCCGCATCACGGTCCTTTTTATCTCTGCTTTTTGCCTGGCATCCATCACTTCACCTCACAGGCTGCTTGGTTCCTTCAACTCCCTCTTTGTGTTTTCTCCACTCTGAATTTCATCTCCTTTTGTCTGACTGTTCCCTCAGGTTGGAGATACAGGAGCAGCTCTCTCACTGTCTTTGTACATCTGTCTCACTTTATTGCTCTGTCACTCTCTGACATGTTTATTTGTCTTTTGTCTTCGAGTTCATCCAAACTTTGTAGATCCCCTTTATATACTAAGTGGGGCTTAGGAACACAGGCTGTACACTTTCTCATGAGGCTTGAACATGCTAACAAAGATGAAGAATAACAAAGCAAGACAGTACAAAAAATATGTCTGTGGAACTTAATATAAAAGATATTTGTGGATAATGCAATACTTATCCTCTCTGTCTCTTAAAGGTTTATCCAGTTGAAATTGGAGCGAGCCAGTTCCGCAGAGCGCCAGCTTGTCTTCAGTGAGATACTGCAGGCTGCCTACCAGCTTATGGTGGACGTCTTTGGAAATTATGTCATCCAGAAGTTCTTTGAGGTGTGTATGAGGAGCCGGACATTATCATCAGAGTTGGTGCCACGTGTAATTTGGGTCACCGGGATTGACTTCATGGAAAAAAATCTAAATTTTCAACTATTCTTTCAAACTACACCTGATATATATATATATATATATTTTTTTCTTAATACGCTTTGTCGTCTGTTTGAATGTGTGACGTACATGGTATTGTGTCATGTATTATTAAAAGGATTAGAGGATTTACAGGCTTATTTTGTGTGTCTGTGTGTCTGTGTGTGTGTGTGTTTTAGTTTGGCAGCCTGGACCAGAAGCTGGCTCTGGCAGAAAGGATCCGAGGTCATGTGCTGTCTCTGGCCTTACAGATGTACGGATGCAGGGTCATTCAGAAAGCTCTGGAGTTCATCCCCTCGGATCAGCAGGTCATTGTAAGTAAACTAGTTCTCACTGGACTGTGTGAGTGTCTAAGCAAGAGAAACAGACTGTTCCTTTGCCCTAAAATGACCCTAATTAAACACATTCTGCCTTAACCTTGCTGTGATTTCTTGGTTACCGTCCTAAATAAAATGGCGAAATATCCCAGTGTCCCAATTTCAAAGAATATCTACTATCTATGTGCCCATTTTTTTAAACTTGTGAATGAGAGTACATTGCTCTAGCATCACTAATTTGTATTGATATAGCAGAACACTGTATCCATAAAGAGGTGCGCCTCTCACAGTGAAATGGCATTTTTCATCTACATTATGGGTTTTATGTTGGAGCTGCCTCGTGTAGCAGCAGGTTCCTCGCAGGCACTCTATCATCAACGATGAATGAGGCTAATGATACCACGGTTTATATGCAAATGTTGAACTGCAGGTGTTAAGATAAATCTAGCTGAATATCAACAGGAAATAATTGTGCTTAAATTCAGTGGTTTTCGAGAGAGAGAGAGAGAAAAAGGTATCCATCTCTCCTTAATGGACCTCAGTAGATTTCCTCAGGGAAACTGTTTAAAGCCCAGTGTTACTTGTTGGGCTGTGAGCCACTGTGAAAAATGAAGGAGAGCTTGGAAAATGCTCTCAGGCAATATTTGATTTCTCGCAAACACTTACATGTCCCTGTCCACGTTCTGCCTCCCTTATGCTCTGCTCTCCTCCTCCTCTTCCTCCTCCCTGCAGAGCGAGATGGTGCGAGAGCTGGATGGCCATGTGTTAAAGTGCGTGAAGGACCAGAACGGTAACCACGTGGTGCAGAAGTGTATCGAGTGTGTCCAGCCTCATGCGCTGCACTTCATCATCGACGCCTTTAAGGGACAGGTGGGTCCCCACACACACACACACACACACACACACACACACACACACACACACACACACACACACACACAACATTTCCACATTCAATCACTGAAGCCTGCCGGTGCTTGGCTGACATCCACACACACACGCACATTCACTTGTGTGCGCGCACACACACACACACACTGTCGCTGCCTCGAGGCAGCAAGCATATTGTCACCGCCAAAGTACATAGACACACATACTCAGTCCTTTCTAGGGACGGGGTACGTTTCCCTGGCAACCAAAACCTCAGCCCAGTGGCAACAGCCATCTTCTATCCACCAGCTAAATGTTACATTAGCATAAAGTGTTAAAAGGAAGATTTTGTGTGTTCATGCATGTTGCTTTTGTCAAATACAAACGAAAGGTTTCACTTTTGAGATTTCGCTCAGGATGTTTTGACAGTAACTCTCACTGATGTGTGCGTGTTTTGCTTCGCATAAATTTGCATGTTGTGTCACTGCATGTTTTGTACACGGTGGCTCCGATTTGTTTGTGTAGCTGAAAGCATGTCAGGAATTTGCTATCACCTTCCCTGCAGGGGAGGGCTTGGTGCACGAAAGTATGCCTATGATCATTTGGTGCTATAATTCAAGGGACTTTCTGCACCAGAGGGGAGAACAGTTTGAGCAACAGTACATTCGTGTCATGATTAACCCCTTAGCAAACACCCAAATTTTGTGCACCATCCAAAAAAATAATGTAGCCAAAATAAAAAAGGTTATTGATCTTCAGCCTTTTTGATTGCAGTCATAATCCTGGCCTTATTTGAAAGGTAACGCTCTAAATTTTACCACAAAATCCAGAAAACAAAAAAGTCAAAATGAGTGTAAGAGATACTGAACCAAAGTTATGGAGGTAGAAACACTGCTGAATTGTATGGTTTGTTTTGTTTCACCCATTTTTGGTATAAAAGGCCTGTAGCGACAAGTCTCAACCAATTATGTGTCAACAGCTGTTGCAGTCATATGGGGATCCGTAAATGCTTTGCACAGGTAGAGTCGGGAAACTTAAAGCTTTCAGACCACGTACAATTTGTCAAGGTTTGTGAAAGTTGGGTCCAATACAGACCAGAACACATCTAAAGTACTGTTACCGAGGCCAAAGCCTCCCACGGGGGTGGGGGGCGTGTCTTATAAAAGGTTAAGTTACTGAGCTTCAGGACTTCTTGGTGTGTGTGTGTGTGTGTGTGTGTAATGACCAACAATGTATAATTACAAATGTCCTTCAGGTTTTTGCCCTCTCCACTCACCCTTACGGCTGCCGAGTCATCCAGCGCATTCTCGAACACTGCCTTCCTGAACAGACGCTGCCAATACTAGAGGAGCTCCATCAACACACAGAGCAGCTAGTGCAGGTAACACACACACACACACACACAAGCACTCACTGCTGTTTTTTCTCTTCCACCAGTTATGTTTTTCAGAGTAATGACACCTCGAGCCGGCTTATATAAAGCTCTTCTCAGAGCCTCCAGATTTTTGAAGTTGGCTGTGTGTTTGATGTGACGTCAGAGCCACCAGCTGTCCTTCTCGCATTTTAGCTAATGTGTCTGTGTGGCTTGTTTTATTTAGGACCAGTACGGCAACTACGTGATCCAGCACGTTTTGGAGCATGGCCGAGCTGAGGATAAGAGCAAGATAGTGACAGAGATCAGAGGCAACGTACTGGGACTCAGCCAGCACAAGTTTGCCAGGTAAAAACCCAACACAAACACACAAGACACGGGGCTCCAGTGTTTTCTTCCCTCGTTCTTTGAAAAAGGTTTTTCCTTCCTTTCGGCCAGAGTTTGAAGTGAGTTTTCATTTCTCCTCCTCTTTATTTAAACTCGCCTTAACGCTCATCCCCTCTTTCTTTGTCCAGTAATGTGGTGGAGAAGTGTGTGACCCACGCGTCGCGGGCAGAACGGGCGGTACTGATAGATGAAGTGTGCAGCCTGACTGAGGGCCCCCACAGTGCCTTATACACCATGATGAAGGACCAGTACGCCAATTACGTGGTGCAGAAGATGATCGATGTGGCTGAGCCCACCCAGCGCAAGATCGTAATGCACAAGGTAGGTGGAAAGACCGGGGTCGTCATATGTGTTTGCATGATGAAGACCATCATGCAAACACATATGACTATACATCCATAGGCTCTTGCTCAGATCACTGGGGTCAGTGGTTTCCAAGGCAACGACACTGGTGGCTGACTTAAGCTCAAGTGAGATCATTGATTTTTGGGTGTTGCTGTTTGATGTTGACAAAAAACATGTTTGTTTTGTTGCTGGGAAACAAACAAAAACAGCACAGACAAAGAGAAAATACACAGAAAACGATGTGTTTGAAAAGTAAGTTGGACATGTCAATTACCTGTGTCCCTGTCTCTGTACAGATCCGGCCCCATATCTCCACCCTTAGGAAGTATACCTATGGGAAACACATCCTGGCCAAGCTGGAGAAGTACTACATGAAGAATGGCGTTGACCTGGGTCCTCTCTGCGGCCCGCCTAACGGCATCATGTAAACCAGTGCCCCC
>JBBMJY010000005.1:11009184-11100166 GCA_037833715.1 Toxotes lorentzi
TGAAATCATGTCTACCGCCTGAAATACCCAACCCCTCACCTCACCCTCCCAAGGCAGTCATGTCTGCCAGTCCCAACCCTCCTGTCCTTGTCTGACCCTTCAAAAGGCATCATGCCCACCTTCCCCCTCCTAAACCTTCTCACCGAGGGCGTTGAGTACCCCTCGTTCCCCTGTTTCCATGACAACCCTTCGGGAGGAGCCTGTTGCTACAGGCAGCCTTAGTTTTTTGTTTTTTTTTTTTGTCCAATTTTGTCACTCCTCCCCCACCCAAGCTCACTGAGCGAGGGAGGGTGGGTAGGAGGGCAGGGAGTGGAGAGAGAGTTGATACCTGTTCTATTCATCGCTCCACTCCCTTCAGTTCTGTTTGTTTTTCCTTTCGCTTTCCTCTGTTCATCGTTTCTTATAGACTGAAAAAAAAAAAATCATTTCACTTTTTGCTACTGCTGCATACACAATCCTAGTGTCCCCTCCTCCTCCCATCCTAGCTATTTACCACTATGAGATGGAACGAGTATTTAATTTGTCTGACGTCACAGAATCATAGACGAACACACACACACACATGCCATCAGCTAACCAGCAGACAGATCATTTAGCATGGGAGATTCGTTTTCTGGTCTTGCTTCTATAAATATAACATGTATACTTGGTGTAGACCTTTGCATATATATATAAATATATATATAAAACTTTGTAGTTTTCTGGTTTTTGATGTTGAATCTGTATCTATAATGTATCCTAGTAGTGACCACATACTTCTGACTGTATAATTGTACATTTGTAAACCCTTGTAATGTAAAAGTGCTTTACCACCCTTTTTGGTATGAGAAGAAAAAAAAAAAGTTCACTCTGGAAAAAAAAAAAACTCTTAGGAAAAAAAAACCTGTGCATTTCAGTGTATATTCTCACCTCCTTGGTTGTGACATATGAGTTGTTGTATATTGTAAATTGTAATATCAAATTTTTGTTTTGAAAAGCCCTTTCTATACAGCGTAGTACTTGTACAAAGATTCGCCACGCTTGGTTTTATCTTGTCACTGCTTAACTTAAGACGTCAATCTCCCACTGGCTCCCAATTGGACACGTTCTGTTAGACTTAGTGGTGTCTTCTGGTTTATGTTGAAGTTTCTTTTTGTTTTTTTGAAGTTTTTTTTTTTTTTTTTTTTTTTTAAAGATCTTTTTATAAGAATGCATTACCCCATGAAATGTGTCATGTGTATGGGAATGCTGGCTGGGTGGGAGAAGAAGCTTTTACTCATTTAAACCACCCCCCACCCCCCCCACCCCCAAACCCCTCCATTATCCATGACTGTTTTCAAGGGGTAAACCCATGGATTGTACAGAGGATATTCTTGTGTTTTTTGGCATTTCTCTAGTGCTGTAAGTGCTGTATCATACTGTCCATTTCCTTTTGGGTGAGAGAGGCAGCCCGCCACAGTGCGGTGTACATTTGGAGCAGCCTTGTGTATATTTACTACGAGCACACCTGTAACCATATGTGTATAGTTAACAGAACCTGTGTATGCTTATTGCCTGGGCAACTATTTTTTGTAACTCCTGTTGTAGATTGTCTCTAAACAATTGTGTGATCTTTATTTTGAAACCAAACTGAAAAAAAAAACTTTGAAAATTTAACTGTCTCGAGTGTGCTTCATTGTGTGTTTGTTCCACTCGCAGAGCAGACAGACTTTAAGTGTCTCAGAAACTGTGCCATAGTATCTGTTCCAGTTATCTGAATGAGCATGTCTGCAGTGATACTACTGCGACTAAACACAGCATGAGTCAGTTAGGGGAGCAGGGAGCTTGCTCCTGATGCTCTAGTTTCTCCATAAATATGACTGATTGATGAGACTGACATCTTAACATGGTATGGCTCTGACTAATGACAGCTAACAATGTCGATCAGTTACAGTAATGACTGCTCTCGGTAAAGAATGACTTTCAGAGTTTCAGTAGTGGATGCCACTAATAAAGGCTATTACTTAGACTCAAAACCTATCCCTTCCTGATAATTATTTACTGCAGAGTTGAACAGGTATCTTATCAAAACACACCATCTCTCATGGGGTGTTTTCAGTTTTATCTTTTACCGAGGCAGGAGGACAAAATAAACCTGCTCATACCTGTGTAGCTTTTGTTTGGAGCATGCTGGGCCTGAGTGGAAACAGCAAGGATGTTACTTTGAAAAACAAGTCTGACTGGGTTGTGATGTTGGTGGCAGTAGTCACATGACTTTGCTGATTTCTTAAAGGAGATCATAATAAAGCCCAAGGAAGTGATGTTGCATTACCTTCAGTAGTTTCAAAACACCTGGAAGGTCCTGGAAGGTTAGGCTGTGAGGAAGGTTCATTAGGCCTGCAGGCTGTCATTTTCTGCAGAGCTGAATTACCAACAGGATAAAGGTGGGCAACTACCCCTGGGCTCCAACACAGGGAAACCTCAAGGGCCTGTATTTATTGTATGCCGGCTGGTTTGTGGTCATTTGATTTATTGTGTAAGTTATTTGGGAATACACAGCAATCAAGTACAAAGCCTCAGGGTGGGTCCTGTATTACCTTTGTTGTCTACCTGTCTTGCAGTATTTATAAATAAACTCGTGTTAAACCAAATTACAAACAGGCTCAAAAGAGGCACCTAAAGGGGTTAACTTGATTTTATGAAACAGCAGCACACAGTGAAACAGAAAGTCAATGGTAGGCTGTAAACAAGTCTAGTTTTTTTTTAATTCACAGTAAAGCATTTTGCACACAGGATTTAGATATAACCAGCTAAATGGCATGGTGAATAGTTGTAGATGAAAATGAGCATTAGTCTGTCTCAAAGGATCAGATAGACTATTAATTAAAAGTATTTTACTACTAGCTGTAAAATCACCAGAATAGGTCCACTGGTAGCTTTTTTTCGGATCTTTCAGCAGCATGGCCCAGTCCCAGTGTAGTTTTAAAACAAAACTGAGAAAGCTTCATCCACTGCTGGAGACCGTGAGTGGACCTTGAGTCGAGACTTTCTGTCCAGCTGCTGTTTCCTGAACTTTCGAGCTCAATTTAAAACGTGTTAGTTGTTGAATTAGCTAACATATGTCAGTCAATTTAAGCCGTTAGCATGTTTCAGCGTTGATCTGCGGCAGGTGTTATCCAGATCATTTACAGATCGTGCCTTTAAAGGATCATTAAATGCTGTTTCTTCGCCCAGCAATAGTCGCTGAGCAGATACGGTTAGGCCAACTGTATGGTTGCTAGGCGACACAAGTAGGCTACAGCGCGAGGAGCGTATAAATATTAAGTCTTGTGAAGTACGCACAGGTGCGAGCTCGTTTCTTTTTTTAAAAAAAAAAAAAAAACGGTTTGACAGTGACTCAGCCAATCACAGCGTTGGACCGGAGCTTACCGGTGAAGGTGTGTAAATGGCGTGCAGCCAACCAGAACCACCTCAGCGCAAAACAAAAGGCACATCCTGGGAGCCATGAAAGCTCTGCGGTGCGCAGTGTGCCCCGCACCCTGCACACGTGTGTGTGTGTGGTTAAAGGGCTGCTATGGGGCTGCGGGTGCCTAAACGAGCTGCAGGGGGCATCCTCGCCCTTGCTCGCGGAGATCCCCCCACCTCTCTCTAAACACACACACACACAGACACACACACGTATATTCACTCATACACACACCCCTCCTTCTGCCAGACTCCTAGGCCAAGCAGCGTCGCCATACGGAACATCCTGCCCTCAGCGGAGAGGGGGAGGAGAGAGAGAGGGTAGAGAGAGCCTGTGTGTGCGCTGAGAGAGAGAGAGAGAGAGAGAAAGACGAGGTCTGGCGTCTCCCGGTAGTAAATCTATCAGGGCTCGAGCACAAAAACTCGGAGAAACAGACAGAGAAGAGGCCTCGCGGAAATCCCACTGCTTTACTGGTGACCGGGAGCAGCAGCAGCAGCGCGTGAAGCCTTGGATTAAAAAGCCCCGACTACAAGGACGGATGGTCGCGCGGACTGGCGGCGCGCTCTGAAGTTGGACAGACTACCGAGACACCGAGAGCAAGAAGCAGCGGCACCAGTAGCAGCTTTTGTTCACCCCACCTCCCCGAACCCCGTGAAGGCAGCGGCGGCACCGGGAGGCTGTGCCCGCGCACCCCGACCATGAAGCTGCCTTGGCTGTTGGCGCTCACGGCGCTGCTTGCTCACGCCACCACGGTAAGAACGAGCCTCAGATCCTTTGTTAACCGGGCAGCTTGTGTATACACACACAGAAGCCAGGGCATTTTTGTGCACGCGTGTGCGTGCGTGCATGCATGTGTGCGTGCTTGTGTGAGTGCGGTGCCCTGCCGTTAATTAGACAGTGATGGTCGGTAATCGGTAGGAAATCCTCCACCCGACCTACATAGGCGACCAGCCCTCATTGGTCCGACCGTGACTCCCGTTAGGGGGGCTGGCGACTCCCGTGCACCCCTACCCCCCGCTTTTACGCACATACGTACAGACACACAACACACACCAGCCTTTGTGTCTCAGTGTCGGGGTTTATTGTGGCCTGCGTCCCCTCCAGTCAGGAGGTGTGTGTGCCGTCATGTGTGTCTCTGAGTGTGTGTGTCGATAATTAGCGGGTAATCTCTAATTGAGCTTGATTACGGGTCTTTGTGCGGCGCCTCGTTATGTGGTGTCTGTGTCACCAGCTCACATCCTGCCGTTAATTTGGGGGGCTCCAGTCATACTGCGGCTTTAACGACTTTATGACCGGGTAGTCGCACTGTAGGACATGAGTGTTTGTGTGAGGAGACGGCTGGATGTCCGATCTCCACCTGTGAGGTGCACGCTCCTTTAATTGCCAGATATCGACGGTCTTATTGTCCGGATGCCAGAATCCGACCGGGGGCATCCTCCCGTTACAACCGGAGTTGTGTATGTGTGTGAGTGTGTTTGGCGGTGTGTGTTTGTGGCAAAAAGTGGGTGGGGTAACGGGGAACTTAACGGCGATGCGGTGCGCGAACGAAGGCTTGGATGGAATGATGTCATCAGGAATTGCGAGGGGTGGGAGGTGGGGGGCTGATTTGGAATGCGCGAGCCCCTAGAAAATACACACACACACACACACACCTCTCTCCACACACACCTCTCTCCACACACACCTCCTCTCCGGAACCATCCACGCCGAGCTTCACGCGCCCCCCATTGCGCGCCCACACCTTCCGTTACCGATTAATCCAGATTTATCCTATGAGTAGGAGGAGGTGGAGGAAAAGGAGGGGGGGAGCTCATTGAATCATTGAGAGAAAAAGAAGCAAGGACCAAAAATAATCAAAACGCAGATCTATGTAAACTGTGGAGAAAACACATAACATTCCCCTAGAGTGGGACACAGGAGCTAGATAGTGAGTTTAAATTATTCTTTATAAACATATGTACCCTGTTGCCTCCAAGTTCCCTTTAAATCCTGTGCTACCAGTGCTCCTCTCCTGGAATGATACTTAAAGATCATGTAAAGACATGTTTAATGACATTTTTCCACAAAAAAAAGTTCAATTCCATGGTCTGAATTCTTTAACTTCCATCTTGTTGAAAACTCAAATGTCTGCGAACATGTGAATGTTACTCATTTCAAACGTTTAACCACTGTAGGCCACATGCCTCCTGTGTCACTGTGAAGTCCCTTCTCAGTGTCTGCAGTATGTGCCGGAGGTCTCAGGTTTCCACATAACACTTGTGTATATGTGCACCATGACTGTGCAATGGTCCCATATCACATTTGTGTGTACACGTCTGAAACTCAGTCTTAAGGCGAGCGTGGGCAGACTTTTCAGTTTCAGTAGATGACCATGAACACAACCGCCCAGCGCCACATACATCGTGCAGCAGTGCGAAGTCAAACATCCAAGTAAAATCACAATAAACAAAACACATTTTTGAATGGAGGAGAGGCTTTAATGAATGTTTGTTTGAGGAAATCCCATTGGACACAACTTTATTTAGGATTACTGTGTGAGTACAATACAAATTTAAACAGCAAACAGCTCTTTAAACCAGATATTGACACAAGACACAACCACAGAATTACCTATAAATGTATTATAGTATTTCAGTGCTGCAGATTCCCAACACATTTTCAAATAATCAAACTACCTTAACCAAGTGACATGCACCGAACCTGAGGCTTTTTTTTGGGCCCCCTGAGGTCTGGGGCCTCAGGGCAGTTGATTGCCTTGTCTTGCCTAATTCCGTTTTGCTTTCCTTTCCTCTCTTTGACGCAATATTTGCATTGTCAACATCTTGGAGTGCTGTGATACTGCACCGGTTTTGGCAGGGTTTTAAAGCACTACACTGCACAGACACACACACACACACACACACACAGATGCACTATTACTAGGTCAGTCAGTTGCAGTCTTTGCCAAAGATCCTTGGCCTCCAGCTGACCTAATCTGTGTTTAAGTGTACAGATGGAGACAGGTGTGACACATATATACACATGCACACACAGACTTAAATATACACTGCGGTAGGAGTGTACAGATGGATGCAGGTGCTGCTCGCATAGGTAACACACACAAACACACACACACACACACATATGTCTAATAATTGCAAGACTTACCTCAAGCAACCCAGGCTTTAAATGCACACACACACAAATACACACACACACACACAATCTACTGTCACGTGCATTTGCTGACAGGATCTTTCTTTAGATGCGTCTTGGCTTGAAACCAAGGGACTGTCTGTGTGTGTTTTCTTGTGATGAGTGGTCCCTAGTGTTGTGTCTCTGTGGGTATTTCCTGTTATCGAAGTGGTGACATCATATCCGGGTGACTATATTTTACATGGGAGACCAATTTTCCCACAGAAATCCGTTGTGTCCCACAGATAGCCTGTGTGTGTGCGTGCATCCGTCTGCCGTCATGAGAGCACCGACTGTCCATCTGTCTGTGTGTGGGCTCAAAAATAGTGAATCTCCACTGCCAAAAACTTGTTCTCGCCAGCCCTCGCTACTTGAACAGTGTGTGTTATAGCATGTGTGTCTGTGGCGGAAACGCATCGTGTTCTTGAGGATCATGTTTAACTCGTGGAATGAATCAGTGTTTTGTGCCTCCGACAGCAGACAAAGCCCCCCATAGAGAGATGAAGAAAGAGAGAAGGAGCAAGAAAGAGGAAAAAATAGCCTGAACGAGGCGGATTGAGGGAGAGTGTGGAATGTGAGAAGCAATTTGACACAGGAAGTGGGTTATTTCTCACCCTCTTGGAGGACAAAGTCCCCTCACACACAAGCTGGCAGGTAGAAAACACTCCAGGGGTGGAGGAGGTATTTCAGGTGTGTGTGTTAAAGGGTGGGTGAGGTTATGGGGGTCACCTTGCAGTGGATAGAGGAAATGAAAAGGATCACGGTTCATATCAGAGGTGCATTCAGAGGCCCGAAGTCTGGGGGTAAGTATGGACACAGAAGGAGAGAGAGAATAATGATGGCCTTCAGTGAGGAAAAACATCTCACCCCCCTTTCCTCTCCCTGTCTCCCCCTTTGGCTATGTGTGTGTGTGTGTGTGTGTGTGTGTGTGTTGGATGTATACACATGCTGTTCACTCATATCTGAAAGCAATTTCTTATCACATGGGAAGGACTGGCTTGGCAGATGTGCTGCGTTTAACTCAAATTAGTTTTTCTTTCTCGTGGAGAAAGTTTTGGTGTTTGATTCAACTCAACAGGAAAGGAATTTCCCATTTATTATTAGGGTGATAACAGTGTGCGGGCACTGAGAAACCTGCTTTCACAGTACCTGTCATTTAAATGTGTCGCCCCTCTGAGCTGAGAGAACAATGGGAGCCCAGAGTTTGCAGGTAAAACTGGAGTTTAACTAAAAACAAATTAAAAGCTCGATGCTGTACAGTGTTTCCACAGCCTGAGAATTTACCTGTGGTGGTGGGTGGTGTGACATGTGACATGGGGTTTAGAGGGGGTGAGAATAACCCAGGTTATTTTCTGGAGCTACAATTTACAGACATCCCCTAAACACCTCACATGCAGGCTGTTAGTAGACACTAACCAGGCATCTGTGCACAAAGAAGCCATTAGACAAGCGTGTGGTCAAAAATTCATTTGAAAAGAGTGAAATAAGGTGTTCTCATGTGAGACTTACCTAAGTTGAAAGCCAGTGATGATATCTACCTGGGCAGGTCTTAATCTCCCTGGGCAGGCCACTCAAGTAGAGCCTAATGTATGGGAAACCCTGCTGTATAGAAAACTCTATCAGTTTAAGTGAGGATAAAACAGAGGGCCTCATTATTAGCCCCAAGAGAGCTCAAAAGTCTTTGCAGCCATCTCCCTTTAACCTCCAATGTCATGCTGCATACTAATAGTTTAGGCGTCAAATTCGAGTCTTGTCTGGATTTTTCTGCCTGAGAAGCAAAACTCGGGGCAAAGGAAGCCCAGAGGGTACTCACTGCTGCCTCTGACTCCTAATTGCTGTGAGCTCATGGTAACAAATGAAGGCAACCCAGATGAGCGTTTGAGTTGAAAGTGCTGAGAAATGAATCCAAGCTTTTTGCGTCTTCACGACTAGATGATTATAATTGATTACGCTCCTGCCTTAGCCGATGTAGCTTGTTTGCAGATGGTTCAAAATTTTGCAGCTCGTCCTCCAACAAAGTGAAAATCCAGTGAGTGCATTGCTCCAGTGTTGGCTCCTCTCCTTTGGCTGCCAGTGTATTTTAAAATTCAAAATAAAACTTTACCCTCTACACAGTGAAACTCCCAAGTATATGTCTGGATTGCTGTACCTGCATAGTAACTTAAAGCAGCAGAGGCAAGCAGCACCTCCATAAAGCTTTCTAAATAAATCTAAATTTTGCAAAAATAATTTCAAACTCTCAGAGTCCATACAAAATTGAACATAGAAACCTTGACTTTGGATTAGTTGTAGCTAACTGCATAGTCTTCGCCCAGGTTGAAAAATACCAAATACCACTTTATATCATCCAATTCAACTGATAATAAAAAAAAATGTCTTAAGACTTATTTATATATTTACTTATATTTCCTCTATTTTCGTACCTGATGATTTACGTTGTAATTTCTGTAATTTTTCTGGTTATTTTTGCTCTATCATGTCCACTTTAAAATTGATAAATGCTTTTATTGTGAAACACTTTGTAGCTTTTGTTTTAGAAAGTGCTTGGCTACATAACCAAATCCTTACGTATACCTATGCTAAGGTGTTGTATTTTATCAGCTGACTGGATCTCTGTTTACTCTGCCAGTCGCAGTTTAGAAAGTATTTGATTTCTTCAGTCATCTGGTAGCACAACACTGTGCAACTCTAAACTTTCCCCTTGTAATGTGTTCAAGTCATCTCACGTATTATAGAAAGAATGCCATTTCAGCCTCAGTTCAGCCGGCTGTAAACTTTGGCTCCTCTCACTGTGACCAGTAACTCACACACACACATACACACACAAGTACAGACACGCCAGCTCACATATATGCACCGATGCACATTAACATTAAACTCCTGATTATCTTACACCCACTGCATTCGTACACACACACTTGCAGTGCTAGTGAATAGTTGTGGTGGTGTGTATTCAGTGAGTCAGAGGGAGACGGAGAACGCTGGAGGTGTTTTAGGTAGGTCAAAACAGGCTAGAAACACAGGTTGTCTAGGTACTAAACACACACGCGCAGATTTTCCCTTGCAGTAATTGGGCAGCACTGCGCAGAACTCACATACATATTCTCTGGAGAGGGGAGTTATATGAATATAGAGACAAGAGGAGGGAGGAGGAGAGCAATGGAAAAAAGGGAGGGGTACAGACCACAAGATAATGAGAAAGAGGGGGAGGAAATAAAATGGAGAGAGGTAAGGATGGAAAAAGAGTTAAGGTAATGGAGAGATGGGGATGCTAGATAGCAGCGGAAAGGCGTGAGAGAGGGAAAGAAAAAAGGGAAACGAGTACTGAGAGATCACAGGAGGATGAAAGAAAAAGGAGGAGTCCAGAAACTGAGGGAAGGAAAGGGATCAGGAGTGGAAAGAAAGAATGGGAGGCAAAGGATAGAGTGATGGAGGACGTGAAAGAAAGAAGATGGTGAAGGGGTGGAGACGGAGAGAGAGAGGGGCGAAATGAGGGCTGGATGATGGGGATGACAGGGAGGGGATGGAGCGAGGCCAGAAAGATGGGAGATGGAGCCAGGATGGAGGGATGTCGAGAGAGCGAGGGTGGGGGAGGGAGGCGTGCACTGCTCATTCCCAGGAGGCTGCGCTCTACCTGCTCTCCACGGCCGTCGCCATGACAACCGGCATGGCTGCCGCTGTCACAGCTTTATTGCACCTCTCTCTCCTCTCTTTCTCCCCTCACTTTCCTCTTTTTCTCTCCTTCATTCTCGTTTTGTCTCTTCTTTTTTTTCTTGTCACTTCTCTCATTCACAGCTTTTGTGTCTCATTCTGTTTTCTTACTCCACTCTTCATTTTTTCATTTTCCTTTATCTTCTTTTTTCTCTTCTTCCTCCTCTGTCCTTTCTCATCCTGTCTTTTCCATCTGTTCCTCTACAACAAATAATAAAAAAGAGAGAGAGAAGGGTAGAGGCGGCAGTTATGTTTCACCTTTACAGTAGTGCGTGTGTGTTTGTGTGTGTATGTGTGTTTGTGCTATTATAGGACTCTAAATTAGAGAGCATAAACGCAGTGCCGTCTCCCAAAACCACAAAGCATTCTGGGATCTCTGTGTCTTAGAGCTTTCGCTATAAATAAAAATCCCAGAAACAGGGCGCCTCCTTACCACTAACAAATCTTTGTGTGTGTGCATGTGTGTGTGTGTGTCGGAGTGAGAATCACAGATGCCTTCCACTAGCTTATCATTTCCCCTCATATCATTCATGTGTATATTTGCAGCCCTTCAGTACTACCCTCTTTCCTCATACATTTCCGTAACGACGGGGTAATTAGGTTAACGAAGGGCCGGATGGGCGGGGTCATGCAGAACTCAAACCCGGTGTGGTCCAATGGGACTGCTGGAATGTGTATTTCCTGGCAGGCGGCTGATAAAAGCGGGCTGAGGCCATGATAAGGCCGGCCTTCACACTCCCGACCGGACCCTGAGTGTTTTTCTCTGTGAGTCTGGCCTCCATCTGACCTCCAACACTCAACTCCCCCCCGATCGCCCTCTCCATCTGTTGGCCCATTTGTTTGTCTGATGATAATTCTGTCAGCAACTTTAGATTTACTTTGTCACTCGCACACTGCAGTCATGTTTTAGTCACAATTTTGGAGTTTTACTTCATTGAAAGTATAAACATTGCGGTCCAGCTAAATCTGAAAACGTGTGCTATATTGATCTTGGAAATGTTGGCCTGACAAAAGTCTACTTACTGGCTTTTTCTGGAGCTCTCAACTTTAACACTCAGCCTTCATCAGCAGATGATGGAATTTGGTCACATTTCGTGGAGATGGATCGGTGGATATGTGGGCTCAGTATCTGTGACGGTTTCATCCGTAATCTGTCGGCATCACAGTTTCTGTTTTCAAAGGATCCTCATCTCATGTTTATCTTTGGTGACAAAGAGATTTTGTTAGTTTTAATTTACAGATATCCATTTCTGATGCATGTTTATCATCAAGGCAGACAGAGAATTAATCACAGTTTTTAATTTTGATATCAATTCAGTCTTATCTGTGTTGTCATCCTCACTGAAATAAGGGTTTCTGATGGTAATATTTCATCACAGTTTCATTAAAATTCATACTGCGACTAGACTGAGATCTACTTGTTTGCATACTGATTAAAAACAACCTGTGAGTGTGTTTTTAATTGCTCAAGGGGTTATAGGATGGACACAGGAAGTTGAGTATTTATAGGTCTGGCCTTCAAGCTTCAGATGAGGAGGGAGCTTCCTGAGTGGTGCACAAAGGGTGGGGGGGTCATGTGCGTGTTTACATTGTTTATATAGGTGTGTGTTCTTACATGTGCGTGTTTACATGTGAAGCAGAGGCAGGTGATGAAGGAGCACAGGGAGGCTGCTTGTGGGAACGAGAGCGAGAAATACTGTGTGCGAAAGGCATGTGACTGTGTATGTGTGTGTTTGAATTATTTAGCCCAGCGTCCCGACAGAGGAGTGAACGAGGTCAGGAGCTCATTGCTGCAACGTTTTTCCTCTCTCCATCCATCCATCTCTACACCATCCATCCATCCACCCACCCTCTCTTCCTCCTCCTCCTCCTCCACTGTCTTTGCTGTAGAGCTCCTCGTTTATTCTGCCTGTCTTAATAAACAGGAACTAAGAAACAAAAGGCTTCCTGCATGTTACTCACGTCCCCTCAATTATCGGCAGGCCATGAGGGAAGAACATCGATCCAATTAAATACAGACACTGAAACCCACTGTGTGCGTGAGTATAAATGTGTGTGTGTTTGTGTGTGGACCCTCTGATGTAAACCTTTGAACTCTGTTGCTTTAAAGGGCTCTTTCAAAGGCGTTTGCAGTCTGAATGAGCCACTGAAGCTAGTGAGCAGTGTGTGTATGAAGTGTGTGTGTGTGTCTGTGTGTGTGTGTGTGTCTGTGTCTGGTTGGGAGGGTAGGGATTCTGTAATGTTGCTTGGTGGTTGCAGCAGGTTTCTTTCCCATAGGGCCTTTCTATAAACGCCTCCACGCGCATTCACACACACACACACACACACTTTTGCGGCAGCAGGTGATTCATTCTTAATCTTTCATTCCAACAGTTGTGGATTAGCCCTAATCTTAGCCAGCAGAGACCCAGGTCTGAAAGGCTGATTGACACTGAGAGAATTTCTGTGTGTGTGTGTGTGTCTTCTCAAGTGTATTGTTTATTTATCTGTGTGTGTGTGACGCGATAATTGTTTCCCTTGTTGGACTGAGTGGGGTGTCTGTATGACAGGACATGATATGACTGAGGCAGATACACATGGCAGATTGACAGGTCACACAACACTGAAACATTAGATGCAGCAGCAGCAGCAGCAGGAGGAGGAGGAGGAGGCTCTCATGGAGGAGAGGCTTTTCCTTTTGACATTAATTCCTCTTTTGACACTTCAGAATTAGCTCAGTCAACCCCAGTGTGAGTTGCAGTGGGTTGTAGTTTACTTAAGGGCTGTAACTAACAATTATTTTCAGAATTGATTAGCGAGCAGTTAATCGCCTAAAACAAACAAACAAATAAATACTCATCAAACTTTCTCAGAGCCCAAGGTGACATTATCAGATGCTGTGTTTAGTCCAACTGGCAGTCCAAACCCAAAGCTCCTCAGTTTACTGGGATGTCAAGAAAAAGCAGCAGATTCTCACAGGTTTTTGACATTTTTGCTTGGAAAATTACTTTTACTGCTCAATTGATCATCAGATTAGTTGCCAATTACTTAGTTGCTCTCACTGATGGTGAGTAGGGCTGAGCTACAATTGAAGTTTTTTTTATACTCGTGCAAATATGACACCTGACATTTGGTGCCAGTCTCAAAATAAACCTCACTTTTAGAGATAAGAACATGTTTACAATAAAAGCCAGAGCTCTCAAAAGTTAAATGTTGTTCTAATACCAGCAGTTGTGCAAGAACTAAATATTATTTTCAGTACTGATAAAACTGTCGATGAGGAGTTTAGTATCTAAAATGTCAGAAAGTAGAGAAAAACCATTCCATCACAGTTTCCCAGAGTCTGAACTAAACGGGGTTCGGATTGCTTGTTTTGTTCCATCATCAGCTCAGATCCGAAAGATGTTGAGTTTACAAGAACAGAAAGAAACAACAGATCCTCACATTCGAAAAGCCTGAATCAAAATAGTGTCTGATAAATTTTACTTTTTGTTTCAGCCGTAAAATCCAGTCTATAATTGGGAAAATTAGGATTTGAAACATAAATATTTGATTAAAGAATGAGTAAACACATTTATGGAAACACATTGGTTGGGGTACTGAAAACTGAGGGTCAGTTCCCAGGTGTAATCGCAAGGCTATTTACAAGATAGAAAATAAAACTAAAAATACATTTCTGTTAAACTACATCAGAATTATTTATCAAATTTTCCTTTTTTTTTTCTTGTGAAGTCTTTCCTCCTGTCTGCCACCTCATTTCGCGTCATTGCCCAAGGATAATCCATAATAGAAATGGTAATGGTAATAGTAATGAGGTTCAAAACCCAACCCTAACTGTGACAAGAAATATTTGGCTTAGTTATTATAACTGTAGTTATTGTTGAGCATAAATTGTATCTTAACGCCCGATAATATGTGGGAACTGTTGATGGTTGAATTCTCCCCCAAAAGACAGAACAAAGCAGCAAGGTGTTGCGACAGATTTGAACGTGATTAGATACTGTGTGGAGATGGAGGGAGAGGAGATTTGAAGAGAATGAGAGGGGAATGAGGTCAGAAGCAATCACAGACAAAAGTGATATGAAAGGACGTGGTGGGGGCTAAAGTGAAGAAAAGAAGGGGGGGGGTGGAAGCAGATTGGAGAGGAGAAGAAAATGCAGCAGGTACAGAGAGGAAAGGTGAGGTAGAGTAACAGAATTTGTTAATATGTAAAAGTGGTAAAAAGATACAAGAAGCCAGTAAGAAAATAGATAAAGAACAGGGGAAGGATTAGCTTTAGGTGGAGGGAAATGATGAAGGAGCAGAGGAGCTGATGAGAAATAAAAAAAATAAATAAATAAATAAAAAAAACAGAGAAAATGAAAGGGAGATAGATGGGGCGGATTGGTGTCCAGGTAGCAGCAAAGAGTGAGAGAGGGAGAGAAAGAAAGAGACTGGTGGTTAACGCAGGCCTGTAAAGAGCTTAGAGCAGCTGAGACGGATTGAATGGAGAGAACAACCTGGACAGGATTAGACCGAGACAGAAGAGAGAGGAGGGCTGTGAGAGCAAGATCGTATCATAACCCATATATTTCCCTGTCCTTGAGTAACACATTTCCTCTGGTTTACACCGACAGCGACCACTCTCTGCCACTTGCAAGCCTCCCCAGTCGCACTTTAATTAAACCGAACCAATGGTACCAAGGAATTAATGATCACTGATTGTTATACCAAGCACTCAGGAGCTAATCTATGCGTTAGACAATCATTCACGAGCCATTAGTTACTTAAATCCACCTCTTAATTAATTAGTCAGTGAGTAATGTTGCCTGTTGAGGGATGAAGCTATCTTTACTTTAACTGTACCGCTTAAGAAAAATCAGAGAACAATGAACATGCTCTCACATTGAGCTTGTGATTATATTTACTTTAGAGCTGAGGTGATTCAGTGGAGGCTGAAGGAAGATAACACACAATCTGAGTGACAAGACGGGAATGTGTGTGAAGGAATAATAAGGAACGCTGTTCTATACATTTTACCCGTTAATCCTCCTCTCCACCATCAAGCTATCTGCTTGTGGCTGCACAGCACTTCTATGCAGCATCTCCCACTATGGCGTGGGTTGTCAGATATGGTTAGTTCACTCAGGTTTTGGTTTTGTCTCTCAACAGGCATGCAGTTACCAAACCTGGCAACCTCACTGTGATAACAAGTCTTTGGGATGCAGTACATAGTTACTGTGCCAGGCTGTTGTTTGCCAGGAAAACTAAATAAGTGCATTTCCCACAAATGTTGAACTATTCTTATAAAATGTGAGGCCTTGTTACAGGTTGCACACCTGAGTTGAAATGAGCTTAACCAAACAGTGATCCCCCCCTCCTCATTTTTGGGAGCTTATCTTTTTTTTTTTTTTTTTGCAAAAAATAATCAAAAATTGGAGAAAAAGAATAAATTAACCAAATTTTCTGCCCTTTTTTCCCTATCTCTTCCAAAATAAACCTCTGTTCTGCCTTGCGAACACTAACACAGTAGTCATTTTCATTTATGAATTTTGAACATCCGGAGAATCAGGCCCGGACATTGTTGGGAGTTGCCGTTTCACACATACAGCACACAACCGGAGATTGTCCGTGTGTGACGCTCACTCACCTCCTGGAAATACCCTGTTTGGTTTAGGCAAGTGGTGGCATCTGGGTAGAGCACGCAGGGGGCAGGATGGGAACGCCATCAACACGCCCACTCGCTCGCTGTGAATGACCTGCTCTGTTCACACCGCGGCTCAATCAGACATTACACAGACTTTGTACTAGGGAGCTGGCAAGGTAAAGCCCATTTACTGTCTGGTTCAACTGATTCAGACATTTGCGCTCACACATAAAGATCCTCCGGGGAATGACTCGAAAAGTTCAGGGTTGCAGTGCATGTGTGAAAGCAGCTTATATTGAACTTTAAAGGACTGTTAGTGCTATGAAAAGTTACATGCATAGGAACCATGTGATCTGCAGTATGTATCTACAGATTATACTCTTCACTACACCTGCAACTAATGATTATTTTTACCACTGAGTTAAGCTGTTGATTATTTCTTGATGAATTGACGAGTCACAGTCCAAAAAAAGGCCGAAAATACTAAAAAAAAAACCCAAAACATTTGCTTGGTGTCTGGGAGACAAAAGGTTCTTGTGACCCCCTTTGGTTGGTCCTGATCACTGGTTGGGAACCTCTGACATATGAGATCTGATAAATGTGGAGATCTGATGATGGAAAATATTAACTACCATCTATATGTCTGCTGAGAAAACACAAGATCCATTCATTGGGGGAAAAACAAAACCAGGACAAAGCAAATGTCTGATTTTGCTGGCTTGTTTCTCATGTTGCCTCATGAGCGGTTGAAGTCTTCTGACATTGATTTGTTACAGTTAATCAGTATCTCATGATGAATATCTTATCAGGTCACAAGCATTCAGTCTGTGCGGCCCATTAAGACCAAGACCATATGCTGCTCTTGTCTTATCTGGGGTTTTCTCCGTCGCCAGATCTCACAACCTGCTTAATTAGTGTTCGATACCAGGGGCTGTTATGATACATGAAGAATCAATCGCCTATTTGGCTGCGCCGACAGTCACTTGGCCTGCAGTCACTGGTAGAAAACAGCTCCGAGGCTTGGGATCGGCTGCACCTTGGCCAAAGTCAGTCGACCAATGAGCTGGGAAAGCATAGCAAGGTCAGCTGCTCGGGATGCCCCCAGAGCAGCAATTTGTTTACCTCTTCTGTGTGTGTGTGTCTGTGTGTGTTTGGGAGGTATGGCATGATAATAATACACATCATGCCTTCTGCACACACACTCGCAAAGGTGCATCTTTCCGTTCCAGATTGAATTACACAAGGCTGATTGGGTTTTTCTCCCCTGCATCAAAGACAAAAACACTCCCCCTCGCCTCTGGGTCCACCATCCCACCATCCATCCCTCTCCTTTCAAGTATTCTCCATTTATACCTTTCCTCATCAAAAATCTGCATTTTTATGCATTGATTTTTATCCTTCTCCTTGTCATTCCTTCCTTGGGGTCTGTATATTCACATGACTGTCATTAGCTTGATTACACAGGCTGTAATTATGTGAACACACACGCAGATGCTGCCTTGTGACTCACATCACTGTATATGGGCCGAAATGTGTTTCTCATCATCGTCTGCTTGTGCGTGCATTTTCTTGTGAATGCGTTAAGGTTTTTCAATTCGGGGGCTGAGAAGAGACCATTGATTACCATTTTTGAGTGTGCTCTGAGTGCCCCACTCTCTCGCTCCCTGCCACACAAAGGCATCATGGTCCGCGGGGTGCTCTCTCTCACACGCAGCCACATTTCTGAGCCCTTTTGAAAAGTGCCTTAGAAACACGAGAAAAGATCCAGCCACAGGCGCCACGCCCTCCCACTGGCCCTGCAGAAATAGGCCCATTGAGCCAGGCTATAATCACACACACATATACACACACACACACACACACATATATATATAAATCCGCATTCAGCCTCGTTCCTTCTCCTCTCTCTCTCTTCAGCACTTCATAGACGCAGCCACAAAAACGCAGTTATTGACCCACCAGCCAACCAGCAGCATTCACTGCTCGCTGCAACGTTTCTCTGCTAAACATCACTACACTCACCAACACACGCTGGTGCTCCCTGAATGCCACGGACAAAACTTCGCACACACACACACACACACACACACACACACACACATCCTCATGAGCACGCAGATACAGGGCGACGTATTGTTGAGTGTGGGAGCGGCAGTTGTGTCAGAATCTCAAGGCATTTCTGGCAGCAGGGCAGTGACACACACACACACACACACACACAGATGCATTTTTCATAAGGTCATATATAATGGAAGAGGATTCCACACAGAGAGGCCTCGTGTGTGTCTATGTGTATGTGTGAGAGTGTGTGTGTGTGAGTGCTAGCCTTGCGATGTGGTCTTTAATCCTGTTGGATTGTCAGATTAGTGTAACAGCTGGGTCCTACATACAGATATACATCTCTGTGCCTCTCTGTCTCTGTATCACCCCTCCTCCCGTCATACTGCTCCTCTATACTCGGCCAAGAGCTGAGTGGATCTATGCATTAGTGTGTGTGTGTGTGTGTGTGTGTGTGTGTGTGTGTGGCAGTCTCACAGCTCCATTTCATGGTTTCAGGCCAGCTGATGTGTCACTACACGATCACGTGACCTCTAACTGAGTCTGCAGCAAGTTTCAGTGTCAGCTGCTCATTTTGTCGGAGAAACGGAGACATTACAGGTTAAACACACTCAGCCTCTGAGGGCCCGAGTCGCTGCTCTCTCAGCCCTTCTCAGCTGATCATGTCCACTGCGAACATAAACAGAATGTTCCTTTTCGAAGTTGAAAGTCTATTTTCTTTTATTTCATTTATCCCTTTTTGAATTTATAATCTTTAAGAATTCAGCCCTGGTTGATTTGGTGACACCCGTTTAATACAACAGTAAAAACCTGTTAAGCAACTGCTTTGTCAGTTTACAGTGCAGCCAAACGAGTTGGTTTTATTAGGAAGTCAGTCAGTAATAATTATAACCACGATCTGACTTTATGCTGTACACGCAGTTGGCATCAACCTCTTTGACTGTTTTATAATAGAAGCCACCCCTTGCCTTGGCAGTAATGTGATGCAGTTCTGATTCGGCTGTAGGAGTGAACAGTAAACAGTGAGGCTGAAATCAATGAGATAAAATTACTGGTTTTCATATACAAATAGTTTCTCGTGACTCCCTCACACTTCGGTTTTGCAGTCCGAGCCCTGCACAGGAATGGCACACCCTGCCAATAACAAGGAAAACTAGTTTTTATATAGAGGTAATTACTGAAAAAGAGTGGGAAAGAGGTCATCACCTCTGCCTGCAGCTCTCATCGTCTGATACACGACTGAAAGGACTGACAAAGGGAAACTATATTCTGTATTTTTTTTTTAGGTGACTAATTAAAATGAACCTCAGTTTCTCAGTTTGAAGAGCTCAATAATCAGTTGCATAAAAGATCCCACTTTTATGCAACTGATCAGGGAGCCCTCCACCTAATGAGGATTAATCGCGAAGCTAACAATGAAGCAAAAGCTTTAGTGACTGATATGAAGTAATGTTCAAAGTACAGGAGTCTGTTGTTTAGTAACAGATGTATAAGATGAATATTAAAAGACGTGCGTGAGAATGGATTTAAATAACCTTTCAGTGATCCAGATGCATGCTTCTTTTTTTTTTCTTCCCCTCTCCACTGTGCACCTGTTCTGTCCCTGCAGCTCTCTGACCAAGCCGTTCACTGTACCACATACCATATTTAGCAAAAGCATGACTTTCCATAAGGGCATTCATCACTTAGATCATCTTTGTCCTTATAACTCAGCGGAGGAAGATAATATTAGTGCCTGGATGCTTTTCAGCTGTGGTTTGGTGCTGCTCTGAGACAGCTTTAGGGCCCGAGCGAGCTGGAATAACAAACTAGAGCCAGTGTAATGCCATCCTCCCACAGGTTTTGTACGGGGAATTAATACGGCCAACGTGGCCGCGAGTTGGATCGGCTACAGTAGCGCCATCAGGAATTTGATCGGCAGAAAGGACTAAAAATAGTGGAGGGAGAAAAAGTGTCTCACTTTCCTGCCTGTCGTAAATGGGCATGTTTACAGCTTTTGCTCGATGGTTCACATTCATTGGTCACGGGGAGCACTCGTGTGTGAAAAACTGAGACAAACATGCGGGAAGAGATCAGAAATGTGTTTGGCAGGGGACTAAATGAGCGTTTCTACCTTCCCACTCAGTGCTACAACAGCATCATGTCCACAAAGATCTTTTTGGCATTGAATAGCAGTTTTAGATTTTTACATGTTTAAAAATACCACAAGCAGCTATGAATGTCAACTTTATTTTTGTTTTAAACCTGAAATTAGTCTAAACACTGACATCTAACATACTTTTTCTATTAATCCCCATGTAGCCTGATTTTATCCAAGACACCCAGAACCACTTCCCATCTTTTAAACAGCTAATCAGTGTAAAATTGCTCAGCAGGTTCCTTCTCGCAAACACAGGGTGATGCCAGCTGATGACCCCCTGCTGCAGCTGTTACTGTAAAGAAGCTCTTGACATTGAATGATAATTTAACTTTAAACATTTGGAGCTATTTTACTTGGCTCGTTTCTTAAAAAAAAAAAAAAAAAAAAAAAAGGAAAGAAAGAGGCCTGGGGGACTGCAAAAACTGATCATTTCACAGAAGGAGACATTCATTACAGACATTAAAACCATGACAGGGAATGTATGTATTAATAATATAGCTGGGGGAGTCGTTTTGACAGATGCTGAATGGTGATGACCCACAGGGTGAGCACTGCTGATATAAGGCTTGACAGCTTATATTGTGTGAAAAATTCTTGCATTATTCTTCATTGAAAGTACAGTGCAACCCCCGATTTTTAAATATTGCCTAAAATCTTTTCGGTTCATAGCTGAATTTCAACATCAAACGTCAACAGTGAGCTCGGAGGAAACTTTATGATTTGGGGGCCACACCATAACAAAACAGATGCGTTACCCAACGTGTAGCCGCGACCCCTTTGCCCCCCCCTAGTTTGATGTCCCAATCACTTTTTTTTTAAAACTTTAATATCAAGTATCTGTTGATACCAAGTCCGATCAGTTACTAATTTCCATTACAATTTTGGAGCAGTGTAAAGATGTTTGGCAGCAGAATTATCTTGCTTTAAGCAAATTCCTTAAATGGCTTAGTATATTTAGTTTGCATGCTGTAGTATTTTGAATCATTTCTGCAGACAGGAGTGTCAGTAGTTCATTTCCATCCATTTGTTTTAATGCATTTTCAATTTGTGCATTAAAAAAACTGAGGGGAAAACCCAAAACTTTTAGAGTTTTAATGCTTGGCTGAGCTGGGAAAGTTTGTGTATTACATGTAGGCATAATTTCCATTTTTCCAAATTTGTGTTACATTTGGACGGCTTGTGTGAGTCTGCTGTGGCAGGAAGCTTTGGAGAGGATTTAGACGCCCTCTCTTCATCCCAAATTTGAACAAAGTAGTTTCAAACAACAATAACAATATAACTTTAGAATTAACCTGTGAAGTACATGCAAAACAACTGAGACCAATGTTCAAGGGCTGGCTCAGCATGTGTCCATGTATATGGGAATGTATCTTTAAACCACCTTGATAGTAAGCGCGTTAGCTGTTTGAAGGTATCACGCATCATTGTTATAAGATACTGTCTCATCATCCGTCCGTCTTTGTGTGTGTGTGTGTGTGTGTGTGTGTGTGTGTGTGTGTGTGTGTGTGTGTGTGTGTGTTAAAAGGTGTCATCAAGTGTGTGAACAGTGTGACTGTGCACAGGCTTTCTGTGCTAATCTCTGCTGAAGGTGGCAGGTGTCTTAACCAGGCCATCACCTGGTAACCTACTCACACACACACACACACACACACACACACACACACACAGGCCACACACACTGCCCTCTATCTCTCCCATATCTCCTTGTCTGACTGTAAGTGTGTTAGCGTCCAGGTTGGCTGCCGTCCAACATGCCCCAGCTGGTAAGAGAGGAAGAGCAGGGCGTGGAGTGAGACGAGGCGGAAAAGCAAAAGATGGAGAGAGATTAGAGGTCAGTACTGACAGGGTCGGGGATCCACGCCGGAAAGAAAAGATGGGCGTGGAACAGCACAAACAATAAACAGGCTGCAGTTTTTCCTGTAAGTGTGCGAGTAGTCAGAGGGCATGTGCCAAGAGGAGTGACCTGTTCCAGGTAGAGAGCTATCAGTGGTCCACTTCTGTCAGAGAGCAGCACGGCTCAAACTCTCCAGCTCTTATCAGTGTGGGTCAGACTGCTCTGGAGAGGAGCAGACACAGAGACGGCCGTGAATCAGCAGCTGCTTTACGAAGCGTGGGCGCTCCACCTGCGGCGAATTAACCTGCAGGGGATGCTGGAAATGTGGCCCATAAAGATCACTTTACCTAACGTTTCGGACTGATCTGGGTCTCAAATTTCCTGCCAGACAATGATTGTTATTTTAGCCATAACTGTAATGATATGTTCATGATGTGTTGACAGGTTTGGCATCCAGCACTTTAGCTTCAGTTGGGACACCCACGTCGAGGTTTAAAACATTCACGGCGACAATGATACACATTTAGTTGGTGATGTGGCTCTGCTCATGCTTTGGGACAGATCTGAGAAAGCTTGACACAGACCATCTGTAAGTGGAGCCTGAAATACAGACCATTAATGAGCATTGACGCCAAAGCTAATACAGGATGAGGCTCCGGAGGTAAATTGCTGAAGGAAGGCAGTGATGGATGCAGAGCGCAGCCTTGTCGTATACTGACAGAATGAGTGTCATATGTTTACATGGACCACCTAGTGTTAGAGATGTGTCATCACCATATATGAGTGGATGGTGCACCCAACATGTGATCACATGAGGAACCATGAGGCTCCACGATTCAAGATTGATTAACTAATGTATTATACAGTCGTTCACTCCAGTGGGTCACAAGATAAGTCTGAGTCACTGCAAGATGTTTAATGGATTAGGAAGGAAGAAAAAAAAACATTGTTCTCACAGGCAATTTGTCGTCATTCTTTTTTACTTGTTTTTAACTTGGCAATTTTCTTGTGGAATGCCACTTTGTTTACCTTTACTGGTCACTTACAGTAATAAAGTTACGGTGAAACGGAAGCCAGCGCTTCTTTATCTTCAGTAATGTGATGTGTGTCCAAGTGAAACTTAATATATGCCTGGGATTTTGTTACGAATTAAATCTAAATCAAATCCTTCAGGTTTTATTGGCTCACTAAACACTGGGCTCGTTTATTATTGCACAATATGGAGCTGAGTATTGGCAGTTTAAGACCAAACATGCAAGAGTGAGTACTACTATGGACATTTTTTGCTCTAGTTGAGATGTTTTATTACTTTTAGCAGTGGTAGGATCAGAGACAAGTTTTAGCCAACTGAAATCTGAAATCCAAACACACACCTCTGTCTATGATACTGCTTTTCTAGCTGCTATAACCAACGGGCTAATGATCTACTGTGATTTTGTGCAATAGCCAGGGTTAATTATATTGGACAATGATATAATATAATCTCGAGTTCAAGATGAGTCATCAAAAATGAAGAAATGAAACATTTGAAAAAGAACAGAGCTGGATTTTGACATAAAATATGGGGAAAAAAACAACTAACACGGGACTAGAAGCTAGAAATTGTCTTTTGAATTTTACAGTGTCTTTCAAAGGAAACAATCAGAGCTTTTAGTGAAACTGCTCACAGCTCACAGACCTATACAACCAGTGACACAAGTGGAGACTTCTTAAGCGGAACCACTGTTGTGTAGTGCTATAATCGGATCTTGAAACTTACTGAGCTGAATTTTTTTCATGGGACACACTGTGGCTTGCTGAGGTTCAGACTATAAAAGACCTTTTTTTGCCTTAATTCGGTAGTTTGATTGAATTTTAGGATACAATGTCTGTAATGCCTCTGGACCATGAGAAAAGATCCCTTCCTAAACGAACCGCGTGGTGGAAAAAAATGGGCATGAAAAAAAGACTACAATGGACATAACCTGAGTGTCTCTTCCACACTGTGGATGCAGTAAATGGAGGGACAGATAGAGGAGTGGGACTCACAGATGGTGCCAGAAAGCAGAGGGAGTATTCAAATTATTCTTCACAGTTTGAGAGCTCAGAGATGCTGCGGCAGTCGAGAACATTCGCGCCGATAAAAATCTCACATATTAAAAAGCACAATTAATGATTATTTCCCCAAAAGCAGAGCAGCGTTGCATCTACTGTATCAGGAGCTCAAAATGCGTGTGTGTGTGTGTCCGCATGCACGCGCCAGGAATTGTGCAGCAGCAGCCGCAGCCTCTCGGGTTACTGAGGAATGCATTTGAAGTCAATCACAATGAAGCTCTCTATCTGTCCAACTTGCCTGAAGGGCATCTCGGAACTGGGCTAAACTGAACTGGACTGGACCAGCCACAAAAACAAGCACAGAAATCATCTTTGAATCACACACATCTTCCAGCTAATCCTCTCTCGTGTGTGTGTGTGTGTGTGAGAGATAATCCTGGTTTTGTGGAATCAGTGTGTCTATATTAACAACCTCCACCTCCTGTTGTTATCTGACTTCCTGCATCTTGGTGAACTGCAAACGCCCATTGTTCCTACAGACACCTTCTCATTGTCAGGTTGCTGCAGTGTTGCTGCTTTAGTATCAGACACTCACACACTTATAATCTTGCTTTTTTTTCCAGTCTGATCCTAAATTAAAATCTGGAACAAATCATCTCCTGTGGAATATTAATATGTGTGAGACCGCAGCATTGTCAGCACAGGTATAAAACCCAGGCTCTGTGGCTGTAAAACGAGCTGACACACACACACACATACACACACCCACAGTGCAGCTACAGTGTATAGGATGAAATGTATAGCGCAAAGCCTGATGTCAGCTTCAGATCAGGTTCCTGCCTGTCACCCCCCAGAGGACACACCTGTGTTTGCTTTGTCAGAACATGACATTACCTCAACAAACACCAGTTCCTTTACTGCTTCTCTCTTTTTTTTTTTTTTTGTCCCTCAATTTTATGTTTTCCCCTTCTCTTTTTACGCACGTATACATAATTATATATTCCACGTCCCCAGATTGTTTTAAAACGACTCCAACTGGCACCGCATGTCTCACAATGGCACTGCTTCATACACTGCCAAAAACCAGGATTGCATTTACTCGGCAGAATCCAGCGGAATATGGCTGTCATCTTACAGTTTCCATTTATAACAAACGGGAACAAAATGCAGTGGTGGAGGGAAATTGAGGGCAACGTACAGATGATTTTGGCCCCGGGTTATGAGTGTGGTGGAGGAGAGCTCGTTGCATCTCGTTGTGGTTAGTTAGCAATGTGGTGCAGACTAAAAGTACAGCTGTTTATAGCTCCTGAAACTGAGGCAAAATGCAGAGCTGGCCCTATTCGACTCCCTCAAAATCAGATAAAACACACACACACACACACACGCCCACACAGATAGGTCTGAGGGGTTTTTGTGTGCGCATGTACACACACACCACAAACAAAACCTGTGATTATACGCATTCAGACACACACACACACGCACACACACTGTAATTGCGTACAGTGACGCACTACTGCCCACCATACCATGAATTGAAGCATATAATATTGGCTCATAAATAAAACATGTCGAGGCACAGAGGGTGATTATACATTACCGTTAAAGGTTAGGGTAAACATAGATGATGCACATTTAAACACACAGCAGTTCCAAAAGCTGGAAACAGACAAACAGCAGACTTGCAACTCTGCAGCTACAGTGTGTCTTGTAGGGGGACTAGTAAAAGGGGCCCCTGGGGTGAGCTCTGGTGCCGCCTTGGGGGTGGGGTGTGTGTTTATTTAAGAATGTGTGTGTGTGTTTTTCAGGAGTCATGCTGAACTTAGGGGGGCTAGCCTCAAGATAAGGAACAGCGTTTAAGATGAAAGGAAAATGGGGCGAGGACGGGGATACACTGGCACAGAGTTTATGGATCCTGAGGGGGGGGAGGCGAAGGGAAGTAGAGAGGGAGGGACAGACAGAGGGAGGTGGGGGAGAGCCGGAGGAGCAGACTGTTTTGATGTTGATTTTTAGGTTGTTTTTGTCATTACGTAACACCATTGGTTATATAGTTAGAGCTCTTATACTGTATGTGAGTCTGAGTGTGTGTGTGCCTGGTAGCTTCTCACTGGGAGATGGGAATTTCTGTGAAAGGCAAAGGTTTCCCATAGCAACGGCCTTCATTGTAAAACCGATCCTTGGACACACACACGCAGACACAGACATTCGCACCATGTTCACACTGAGACGTCTTTTCAGTACTTTTCGGCACTCTCAGGGTTTGAGATCACCAGACCTTCACACACACACACACACACTCACATTCACATTCACATACACTTTCTCTTTCTCACACACAGTTAGACTCAGAGCGTGAAGCACACACACACACACACTCTCAGCCTGCCACTTTGTGAAGCCCATATCCTCGGTGTGTTGAGGCTCCAAACAACTTCAAGTCAATTTCTTTTTCAGGAGGTACATATAGCGTTTCAGATCCACCTCATGCTGAGATGTGATGGACTGAGATGCTCGGGTTTCTAGATTCCATTATGCTTTTATTGGCTTTTAAAGGCATCAGGTTTCCTCTGTCTGGAGCCGGGGAGGAGCTTTTGCTTGTGTGTGTGTGTGTGTGTGTGTGTGTGTGTGCAATTAGCATTACACAGGCTAGCAGATACACAGCTCTGCAGGGCCTCAGGATGGGCTTAAGATTGCTGAGGAGATAAGTTTGCTTTGGTCACATTTTCAGCAGTGGAGTGACTGTTTTCCAGTACCTGGAGCTAAACTCAGCCCTTTGTTTTTTTGGCACTGGATCGCTGCGCTGCTGAATCTAGGTACAAACTGCAGTGATAAAAGAACGAGGGATTCGGCTCCTTTTCTAAAGTAAAAGAAGCAAGTTACAATGTCCTGCATTCAAAATTTAAGTTCAGGCCACAGAGTTTGGTTTTAGCTTTGGTAGGAACATTTTTTTTTGTCAGATGGCCATAATAACATGAGACCTGTTCTCTATCTGTTTTTTCTCATTTTATATTTCTACATGTAGACGTACCGAGAACCTGACTCAGCAGAAAGTTTACTTGAATTGAAAATGTTTTTTTTTTTTTCTCTGATTTTAAACAGATATTTTACTTTTTTTATGTAATGGAAATCTAGATGTGATAGCTTACAAGAAAATGTTACAAGAATCCTGTAGGTTATGTGCTCCTGCTGCGAGACATGTTCAGTTTGAGCTTCATGAGTTTCATGAAGTCACAGTGATGCTCAAACTCATCTTTAAATTATATCAAAAACTTCTTCTTGGATTACTTTTCGTACAGCTCCTGAACTTATGAACAAGATCTTTCACTAGGACATCGGTTCTCACCTGAGAGCCTGCAACTCACCTGTCTGGATGTATCTGAGCCTCAGGCTGCTGCTGACGGCATTGTCAGAATAAAATGGATCCTGACTTTAACAAGCAAATCAGCTAGACTGTGGCTAATTCGCTTAATGATTAACGTTCATGTCTTAATGATCCCCTTACAGTAAGAACTCTGCTTTTGATCCAGTCATGGAAAAGGGGGAGGTAGGCATTAAATAGTAAATATTTCTTCAACTAATTTCAAAGAAGACACATGTTCGGGTCGATTAAAGAACTTTCTTATTAGCTAAACTCAGCTGTTACCAACACTTCAGCTCTTTAAAAAGGACCTGATGTCTTAATTTGCTTTGGCATTTTCACCTCACAAATCTATCCAACACATTTTCACTTCTGTGACATTTGAAGCCTCTAAACTATAAATACTTACTGTTTCAGATTCACCACGGCCACTGTGGGGCTGCAGCTGGTCAACAATAATGTAATGCAGTTTGACGATGAGAAATGAAGTGGATGAATTGAGTCTGCAAATACAAGTTCCACTGATCTTTGAAACTGATCTTGAAACAAACTGCGATGTGTTCCTGCAGTGTGGGTGGTGTCTCTTAAGTGCATGCATTTGAAAATAGTATTAGTTGACCCAGTGTGATGGGAAAAGCCTCTGAGTGCTAAAGTGTGTGTTTAAACATCGCAGCAATGTGGGATTGAGGTCAAGAGATAGAGAGATGAAATGGGGGGTGGGAGGGGTGGGGGGGAGTTCGACCTCAAAGTGACCAGAGGCTCCAGGTCATCCACTTCAAAGGTTCAACCCCCGAACGATACACAACTAATCTCTCTTATCTGACCCTGATGGAGGTCGCCGGCCAAGCTCGCGCTTTCCCCTCACAGTTGTTGATAAAACAGGGCTGGATTAAGGTGAAGTGATGAGCCATGTGAGAGAGGCGTATACAGGCGTATTACAGGCAGAGAGAATTCAGAATGCAGCTGTATAACTCAAATGAACAGCTGGGGTCATTTAAAAGAGACGCAAGGAGTTCAAAATAGACCTTCAACAGTTTACTCACGACAATAGTGATCAACAAAGAAAACATTTATCAAGCAGAACATTTGCTTTTTCTAGCTTCTCAAATGTGAGGATTTGTATATTTTTGTAAACTGAACATTTTTGGGGTTTTGGACTGTTGGCAGGACAAAATCAACATTTTAGACACATCACCTCATGTTCTGGGAAATTATTATGGGAATTGGAAATTGCTATGCTGCCACTTTTTTTTTCCAGACTGAAATGTCTTAACTGTTGGATGAATGAAATTTTGTGCAGACATTCACGCTCCCCTCAATCCTAATGATTTTGCTGGCCCTGGTGGTGGACAACTGATAACCCGATAAACCGAGGAATTATTTCAAACATTCTCCTGTTTCAGCTTCTCATATGTGACAATTTGCTGCTTTACTGCAGCGACCTGGGTTCGAATCTGGCCTGGGATTGTTTGCTGAATCTCAAACCCCTCTCTCCCCACTGTAGCTGTTAAAAATAAAGGCAGGGGGAAAAAAAGTCTCAATAAATAAATAAATGAATAAATAATTGTTAAGCTGGAAAAAAATGTTGCAGCCTGAGTTCAAAAGTTAACTGCTTTCCTATGCTGCGCTTATTTAAAGTCTGAGCATCACTTGCAATTGATACATAAGCAGACTAAATGAAACCCCTCTCTCCTTAAAGGCTTTGATGTTCCTCTGCCAAAATCCCAGCTTTAGATCAACTCATTAACTATGCTCCTCCATAGAGTCGCAGACAGACAGATGTTAGCCCGTCCACCATCATTCTGCCTGCACCTCCCCTCAGACAGTTGTGTGCGTGTCTGTGTGTGCATGTAATCTGCCAGAGTGGTTTGTCTTTCAGATGAAATGACAAACAGCTCAGTCATTCATGATGAATAACTCTAATCTCTATCATCTGCATCCCGTCCCCTCCTTCTCTGTGTCTCTAACAGGGACAGACGTGGTCTATTGATGACGAAGGCTCAACGAGAGACGACTTCTACGACGATGAGGACCTCTACTCGGGCTCTGGCTCTGGCTGTAAGCGTGCACGCGCGTGTGTGTGTGTGAGGTTACACATTCACACCCTGGTTGTTTAAAATGCGACAGCTGCTGGGTTTCAATCTGCTGACCCCAAAGACCCCACCACCACCCCCTCCCTGTTCTCCAATTATGGTTGCTCTATTCATCAGACTCATGTGCATGCACACCACGGACACGCAATCACACAATTCACACATGCCGTTTGACTTGACAGACAGGTTTTGATACAGACTTTTCGAAAACACCTTTTAAACACCCTTGCAAACAAGAAGTAACCCAGGCTTGATTCCTCCAGATCTTATTTACTGTAATAAGATTACAGTCCACACAGATTAGACGATCACACGCATACCAGCAGTTAGTTGTGTACATCTATCTGCGAGCGCACAGTATGTCTGCGTTTGAGTGAGCTGGCCGCCTGCGTATGTAGGAATTACCTACTTAACGTAAATCACGTTGGTGTAATTCAGGCTGATTTTCTGATCTGGCTGCTGAAGCTTGAGCACGGCTCTCCTTATTAAGCATGACTCATTGAGGGCTGCCCTCGGTTCAGGCACTGCGCTAGTAGCGAGCGCGCTCAAAACAAATTACAATTCAGAGCGGGAGAGTGCAGCAGAGGCACCCCCTGTGGTAGAAACAGCAGCCCAGCAAATTGCTTTATCTCGAGCCGTGATACAGAGCCGTCTGATTCCGAGGAAAAGGCTCATTTTCAGCAGACGGATGTGCATCTCGTGCCGCAGCAGCCTCAGAATGTGGCATTTGGTAGCGTCTGATATGTTTAACAGTAGCGGCATTGTTCAAGTCCATATTTCGATATCCTCTCCAGCTCCTCTGTCAGCTTTCATGTCTTTGTGCCCGTAAATTCAATTTGTTTCTCTTTCAACTCAGGGAGCTTCACTGTTATAACAAAATGAAAGGTGGTATAATACTATTATGAGATTTAAGAAGAAAATGAATCACTCAGCACTATTGCCTTCTCTTCTCTTCTCTTCTCTTCTCTTCTCTTCTCGACTCGTCTCTTCTCCTTTTTTTTAGCTCTCAGGCTATGTCTGCACTTTCCTTGCTAATTTTGAAAATGCAGTTAATGAGCAAAACCGACATGCATCCACACCAGCATTTTCAGGTCATTTTTCTAAAGATCTCCATCTGCACTCAAAGCGCCAAAACAAAAGGAACATGATTAGATCTCCTCTCCTGCTGTCGTTCTTCAGTCGGCCAACAACAAAGCAAAACATCACAGTCAACATCTGGTCAGGAGAGATAGACAGACAGTCCAGTCTCAGTTGGTTAACCCTCCGTTCTGTCCCCTCCTGCTCTTCGTGTTTTAACACAGCCGAACTCACAGTTCGCTGTTGTTATTCTCATTTACATGTTTGCTTGTGTCTGTTGTCAGACGGATAAACGAGCAGAAAATAGCATTTTGATTGCAGCTCTGATTGCTGCGCTGAGTTGTCAATAAAATCCCTACTTTATGGTCCAGAAGTCATCTGACAAAACAAACATAGCTGTGTATGTGTGATTGGGTATACTGACATTTAAAATGTGTGATTACAGAGAAAACCGGAGCAGTCTAACAGTTTTAACACACACAAAAATCAGTGCAGGTTTCCACACCCAAACCGTTGTCTTGGTTTGGGTGTGGAAACCTGAAATGCATGTAACAGAAAGCCAGATGACAAACCGGTGATGTGGAGTTTGAATGACAGGGGCATTCATCAGGCAGGGAGTGTCTGATGAAAACATGCTATCAAGTTGTATTATGGGAAATGTAGGACCCAGTATTTTGGAGACTTGACCTGTTATTGGGAGTAAAGACCTGCTAATCTCGGCCTCTGCTGAGTTTCAATAACTTCATAAAAATGCAGTACTAAGTTGCTTTTTCTGTTAGTGCTGATGCAAAATGATGATGATTTTGTAAGTAAGAAATGTCGATTTACTGCTGAATAGAGAGTAAAGTACGGTGTGTGAAGTGCCGTGGATTCAGTTTCTGACTGACGGTGGGTTGAGTGGTTTTGTTCTACACTAAATTACAAAATGTGTGAGTGTGATGTTTGAATTTTTTTTTGACTGCTTTTCTTATTATTGTGGAATTAAATCATTTTTAAATCCATAATCTTCTCTCTTCTGCTCTTTAGTTCCTGAGGTCAGTATGAGGCCAACGTTGGCGGGCGTGTCCTTCACCACAGAAGAGCCCCTTCTCCTCTCCACCACCCAGGCCACTAGCCCCGCCCCCTCCGCCTCACCCGCGGCCGAGCCCAGCCCCAACCCCGAGGACCCCACCGCCACCCCGCTGCCCACTGAGGCCGACGGAGAGAGTGGTGCATTTTGGGAGAGAGAGCTAGAGAAGGAGAAAGAGAGGGAGCTGGAGAGAGACAGACAGAGGGAACTGGAAAGGGACAAACAGTTGGAGAGGGACAGAGAGAGGGAAAGAGAGAGGGAACGGGTCAGAGAGATGGAGAGAGAGAGAGAGAGGGAGAGAGAGCGCGAGCGAGAGAGGGAACGTGAGAGAGAGCGAGAGAAGGAGAGAGAGAGGCAGAGAGAGCGCGAGCTTGAAAGAGAGCGAGAGCTGGAGCGAATCCGGGCCGCCGCTGCCGCCCAGACCACCGCTGCCCCCAGGTCATCCGCTGGCGTTCCTGGGGTGACCACCAGCCCTGCAGAAAGTGCAGCGGCTTCTGCCGGTTTGGATGACCTGAGCACCACAGAAGAAGAGGATGTCTACCTGTCGCCTGAGCCCACCTCGTTTTACCCGGGCTTCGATGTGGAAACCACCACAGAAGAGGACACACAAACCACAGCAGAGACCACACCTGAAGTCACGACAGCTGCTCCTATCACCACCACCACTGTCAGGACCAGGGCCCCCTTCAGGCCCAGGGTTCCCATGACAACAGCCACTCAGGTGATCCCAACAGAGAGAACGACCCGCCCACAGCAGCCCACAACTACACAGGTAGGTTTCAAAATATCACCACCACCCTCTGACAGCGGTTAAGATACTGTTTTAAATGTTTCTGTACTATTCCCAGTATGATTCTGGTTCTGATACCAAAAAGATAACCTCCCTAAAGAGGCACCTCAAGGAAATGTACCCAGGAAACCAGGAAATGATTTGGGAAGTATTCTTGTCCACTTTTTTACCAGCAGTTAGACGAGCAGATCGATACCACTCTCGCATCTGTCAGTTAAGGATGAAGCTTAAGTCTGGAGGCAATCAGCTTAACTTAGCATTAAGACAGAAGGCAGAGGGAACTAGCAAGCCTGGGTCTGTCCAAAGTTCAAAAATACATTCAACAGTGCCTGTAAAGTCACCAGTTAACATGTAATGTCTCCGTATACAAACAGAAATGTAAAACGTGGTTTTAAAGGGTTTTACTCCATAAATGTTGAGTTTTAGACTTGCTGGTAAGTGTTTTTTTGAACTCTGGTCAGAGCGGGGCGAGCTGTTTGAAGTCCTTTTGGACCATGATAGATGTCGTTGGATATATTAGGCTTTCGCTGCACAGACAGTACTTCATCCATTCATTGTTTATTTTGGTCTTTTGATGGGATGAGTTGACGAAAAGAAAAATACAGTGTACGAGAACTGAGTTTGGCAAGATGATGATTTACATCAGAAACAAAGATCAAAGATCCCTCGTCTGACCAGGGATTCACACACCAGCTGTTTCAATGCTCTGTAGTAATAAATTAATTTCCTTTGGTACCAACAAACTATTGAGGTGTGATACTCATCTCAGCTTGTGACTGCCTCTTTAGCACTGACACTATAATTATTTACAGACCAGAGTCATTTCTGTGATTGGTGTCCATTTGTTTATTTGCAGCAGCTCTGCATGAAAGCATGATGCTTTCAGATTTCCCTGGTTTTCCGCATTGTAATTAAGCTGCCAGGTTTTATGAAGTGTGTGTACGTGTTGGACAATATGCAACTTTCCAGAAGTCAGAACATACAAAGGCTCATTGTTTCAAATGGGAACATTTGCCTTAAAGCTCTCTATTTGTGTTGGATAGGTTTCAGTGTAACCACTACATGAGACAAATGTAAATTTCCTCTCGTCGGCCTGACTTTTCTGTCCTTGTATCAGGAGGCTAACAACGAGGTGGGTGCTGCAGGACCAAGTGGAGATTTTGAGATCCGTGAGGATCGCCGCAATGACCTTGGTCGGGGTATAATGCCAGTGGATCCTGATCTGATCGGCAACACGGTGGATGGAGGAAGCTCTGCCGCCCAGCTGCCACAGAAGAACATCTTGGAGAGAAAAGAGGTCTTGATAGGTAAGAATATGTCTCAGGAAAGCTGATGTCCAAAATTTTTGTCCTGGTTGTTCAGCTCTGTCAGTTAGTCTGTCTGTCTCACTGCTTGCCTGTCTGACCCTGTCCCTTCTGTTATTCTGCCTTTCTGTCAAATAAACCTCTTGGTAATCACCTCATAGATCGACAGATTAGATTTCCCAGTTGCCTCCTGTACTCTTTCCCTGCTTTTTGGGAGCTGCAAAGATAAACTGGCATTACCTCGCATTCACGTAGTGCAGATTCATCACCGTAAGTGAATGCGCTACTTAGCCCCATTTGACCCGTTGAGAACAAGCAATCCCCTTCTTGGGTTATCCAACGCCTCCTTTCTCCCCTCTTTTTCTCTTCATTTTCCCTCTGGGTAAATCCAATTTCTTTTCAAGTGCCCCCTCTCCTCATCCCAAAGAGCTGTTGTCGAAAGTGAGGGAGCAGCCAACTTGTCTGACCTGACTGGCTCTCTGTCTCTCCTTCAGCCGTTCTGATTGGTGGACTGCTGGCGGTGGTTTTCGCTGATTTCCTGGTCATCGGTAAAGAGCAGGAGGCAACAGACTTTAGACTAGACTGTCTGTGTGATAGAATCAGATTACAACTACATGCCAGACTCATACATTCATATATAGTGCTGCACATACACACTCATGCCATTCATTTTGGATTTTCTAGTAGATTAACACCTTAAAGAAGATGCAAGTATTTACCATCTTTGACTTTTCACATGAAAAGATAAGTT
Organism: Toxotes lorentzi; assembly: GCA_037833715.1. Taxonomy (NCBI): domain Eukaryota; kingdom Metazoa; phylum Chordata; class Actinopteri; family Toxotidae; genus Toxotes; species Toxotes lorentzi. Next base: position 11,043,607 of record JBBMJY010000005.1, read on the forward strand.
TGATAATTAGGATCATTAAGGTAAAATAGAAATTCTGTAATTTCTTGTAAGTTTTTATAAAAGAGGAAATAAATCCAATCCATTTCAATCAGGGTTGTTTTTGCCCCAGCCAAATATTTCGGATCATATTTGATTGCAGTTTCCTTCATATAGTTTTTCCACAAAAAAAAAAAAGATTCTGTATTTCACCTCTAAAATCTATACAATGCCTCCCAGTGCTGTAGCGGGTGCATCAATATTTTAACAAGAGTAACAGCTGACAGACGAGGCACTGTGAGGCTGCTCTGAGGCTCAGTGGGAGCTTTGAGCTAAATGCTAATGTTAGCGTACAAAACGTGGCAGCATTCTCACAGTGATAATGCTAAAATGATGGTGTTCAGAAGGTGTGGCGTTTACCATGTTCACCATCTTAGTTTAGCATATTATCCCAACAATTGCTAATAAGTGCTTAACACAAAGCACAGTCTTTTTTAATTAAAAACTGCAAACGGTCACTTAAAATGTTATTTCAGTTGTCTTCCACATTAAATTCAGAGATAGGAAATGTTCACATTTATGTGCAGCGTAAGACAAAAACTGCATGATCTGACTAAAAATAAACGAATTCCACTTATGTTTGAAAAAGGTTCAAGTACAAGAAATGGTGCATCAGAAAGGTTCAGTACTTTTGCAGTTCTCTGTGACAGTGCTGGGTGGAAAGTTGTATTATTTTAAATACCTCAGCCAGTAATGGAATAAACAAAGTTAAACACCTCCCACACAATGAATGGAAACAAAGCGTTCCTCAAGCGTTTAGGAAAATAACAAACACTTTGTTCTCCGTTTTGGCATCGATAGCAATTACTTTAACGAGGGAAAGTTGTTGGGTTTTTTTTTTTTTTTCCTACATGATAACCACACATTAATCTATCACACGCAGCAAGAGTTCATTAGTGATGTGAGCGGTGGAAGGTGGAAAAATGCAGCTGCTGTGGATTGGTTACACCAGCCCCATCAGGCTAAACTACTATGTAGCACTGCAGGGCTGCAATTTAGCACAAAGCTGTTGGCAACACAGAACGTATGTTGGCACATTCAGGTTCATCAGTCTTCACTTAGCAGCTAGGTGATAGTGATGCTGTGGTAGCTTCGCTCTGCTTCCAGACTAGGAGTGTTTCTTAAGCAGCGCATGTTCGTAGTGATGTAGTCGGCTGCAGGATGTAACAGTGGCTCTAATGGTATTTTAGTGCTTGTTTGTGTATTTCTGTGTGTTCTGGAAAGGTTTTAAGATATCCACCCCTGTCTTTCTGTCTTTCTCTAGCGGTGATAGTGGGAGGCGTGGTGGGCGCCTTGTTCGCCGCCTTCCTGGTGATGCTGCTGGTGTACAGGATGAAGAAGAAGGATGAGGGCAGCTACACGCTGGAGGAACCCAAACAGGCCACGGTCACCTACCAGAAACCAGACAAGCAGGAAGAGTTTTACGCATAACACTCGTATGCCCGAGAGACACCGCACAGCGAGGGAGAGAGAAAGATGGAGAGAGAGAAGAGAGAAAGATACTCTAAGCCCCAGTCCTCCTCCTCCTCCTCTTCTTCGTCGCTGCCCCCTCATCTGCTCGCCTCTCCTCATCCCTCTCTCCTCTCGTCTCCAAAACACTTGAGAGCGCCTTTCTCTCAGCGGACTTGGAACTTTCTTTTCAATGAAAACGAAAAAGAGGACAAAAAAAAAAAAAAATCCAAATATATTCTGAAAAAATAACACATACACACGAGATGTTTTTAAAGTAAATGTTGTTATTAATATTCTACAGATTCTCTTGTTCTGTATGTAATGATATTATTATTTTGTAAAAAAAACAAAACAAAACACAAGCGCTTAACCTGTGTTTTCCAGCACAAAAAAAAAGTTCCTCTTCTGTTTTTATGGAGCGAACGAAAAGGCTTAAAAGAAAGAGGAGAGGAGAGGGGTGGAGCGAGATGAGCGAGACACAAAAGAAAAAAAAAAAGAAAAAAAGAGCGGTGGGCTCGGCTCTGCCCCTCACCCCCCAAAAAACACACAGAGCGTCTGGTTGGCTGCACAGAGCCCAGGGTCAAAGGTGAGACGAAAGGTCTCTTTTGTGCCTTCCGTCCCTCTGGTGCTCAAAGACACGCAAACGCACATGCATACAGCCACAGAGACACACGCTTACACGCACATGCGCATGCATACACACACACTTGCATCTGCTTGAAGGTGGCTCTGACCTCTCTCTCTGTGCTCGGCCAACCAGAAAACGGTGCTCAACCCTTGGCGTGTTCCACAGCGCTGAGGAGCCGCTGTGGAGACGGTGGATGGTCGCATCGAGGTTTGCTCCGCGGCCCGTCTGCTCCTCTAAGCTGTACAAAGACTAGTTACGGATAGTAATAATAATCAATAATATATCATTGTTTTGGGCTGGATGGTGAACAATAATAATAATAATAATACCATAATAATAATAATGATAATAATACTTAAACAGGAGGATGTGTATTTAGCAGTTTAAAAAAAAAAAAGTTTATATGTAAATATTGTATTCTTTCTCTCATCACTAACCATCTGCATGATCATGAAGAGTTTTTATTCATCACATCCATCATCACTTTAGATGAGCTGTGCTCTCGTCAACCACATGCACACACACACACACACGCAGAGACATACTTTCTGTGCATTTAAACACACCACACAGACTTTAAATATACTGTAGATCATATCATTCAGACACATATCAACCCCATCGTCATTGTCATCATCATCATTGTGATAGTCATCACTTTTGATATGAGCGAGATCAGGTGGTTTCAATATGTTATTGATTAGTTATCGATCAGTTGCTGGTTGGTTTAGAGTTTGGTCTGTTTGTGTAAAAGCACAACTATGTGTCCGATCACAATGTCATCTGAACCCCCCCCACCCCCCCTCTGCCCTTTCCCATGACATCATCTGATATCCCCCACCCACACTCCCTTTGCATGCCTCACTTTGTTTTTCTTCCACCATTGGCTCTCTGTTTGGGGATGGGAGGGGCCTCTGGGAAGCATGAGGGGCTTTAATGAAAAACAGGAAGTGTGAATCTGCGCAGGAAGTTGCTCCCACATGCACTAATTCAGTCCAAATCATAACTTAATTCATAATTAAATCATTGGTAATGAAAGGAAAAAGACTTTGAATCAGTGTTTCTGGTGTCAACTTTAGCCTGCGGGGGCCATTTTGGGGACTGGGACCTTGGTAATGGGTTTAGGATTTGTTTTGGGAAGGGGAATGTGAGGAGACAGGAGGGCTGTGCTTCTATCTAAGAGATTGTAACAATAACCACACCAGTGCGACTGGGCTAGTAGCTTCTATTATACTCAGTACTGTAGAACAAAAATGCATGGGAGTCAAAACTATACTAGTCTGGGTGTGTGTGGATGCCTGTGTGTGTGTTTTTGTCTGTGTGTGTGTGTTCGAAAGAAAAAAGAGGGGTGAGTTCAAGTTGGAATGTACTGTGGTCGAGTGTGTGTTTACCTACTCCAGCAGTTCTCACGCTCTTCCACAGACAGGTAACACACCTCCTCCACTCCTGTGTGTGTACGTCGCCTGCCCCCTCGCCAGTGTGAGAATATGTATGTGTGTGTGTCTACACCTCATCTAAACCCGCCACCTGTATGTGTGTGTGTGTGTGTGTGTGTGTGGGCCTGAGTGCTTCACCTTGGTATTTCACAGCAGACTCTTGTGTACACTGACTAGCCTGTCGATGTGTGTGTCTGCGTGTGTTTAGTCTGTTCACTGCTGAATGTGGGGCAGCTGGTCCCTCACAGTGGCTTTCACACACACTGACTGTGTCTTTTCACTGTCTGTCTGTCTGACTCTGTCCATCTGTCTCTCTGCCGCAGGACAGACGGACAGACAACACGCCACTTTCTCACAGGCAGGAATGATCTTAACACGTACTGTCTTTTCTAAAGTGACTGTCAAAGTGTAAACATGTGCGTTTGTACCCATATAAGCCTGCGTAGCCAAATAAGATGTGTGTGTGAGAGAGAGAGAGGGAAAAAGAGAGGTTGAATATGTATGTGTGTGAGTGTAGGTATGTATGTGTGAGTGTGTGTGTGTTTGTGTGTGTGTTTGTGTGTGTGTGTGTGTGTGTGTGTGTGTGTGTGTGTGAAGCCTGATGGAGGCTACACTATATGTTTGCTGTTCCCATTCCTGTTTTTATACATTTGCATTTTTTTAAGGCTGAGTTTCTGTCATTGGCTGAGTGAGCGAGAGGAGGTGAATCCTCCACGCCACCGCCCTGTCACTAATCTGCCACTCTGTTCCAAATAAAAAACCTGATTGGGTACATCTGTCCTCTCTTGTCTTTTTTAATTAGCAAAGTGGTCAGTGGAAAAAAAAAACAAACAAAAAAACGGAGATGCCTCCATTCTGCTGTCAGTGTCCAGTCTGGCCTCAAGAATACACGTTGGACTTGACATTACTTTGGTTTTGATCAAACTTTGGTTTCGATTTTGGTTTGAACGGTCACATGACACTCCCAAAATGCACTTTATTCAACAACCCCCTCATTGTTGTTACCAGAAGTGGAAAGTATCTAATTACAACTACTCTCTGTCTCCCTAATGATGCCACATACAGCTACAGCCCTCTGTCACCTCCAAGTTTCCATTATGTACAGTGCACAGAGCAAACTACACCTATTAGCATCATTATTTTCCCAGAGACACAGACACCAACCACTACTCCGGTCTTGCAAAAATATATAATGCAGCTCCAGATTTTCTGGGGTTCAGTTTGAATAATTTAATTAAACACAACTTGGTCTAGGAATGTACACCATGTGAGTCCAATATAAAATAAACACTGACTTTGACACATGGTTCCCCTATAAAGCTGGGCTAAATCATTAGGTGGCATTGCAGAACCCACTTTAGTTAATATTGTATTTCATTGGTGCTAATTTTCTATAACAAATGTAACACTATCAAAACCAATTTACATGCAATGAACATGGGAATTTTCTAGCTTCGCAGGGTCAAGGTAATCCAGCTTTGTTCATTAACATAATTATACGTTTTTTTTTTTTTAAAGGTTTTTAATATACAAATACATTTTCACTGTTTGATGAAGTATCATAGTAGGAAGGTCGTGAGTTTGAATATGGAGCTGGTCGGCTGGGCCTGTCAGTCTCTGGTTTCCTCTAAAAGACATTCACTTTGGGTTGAACTGGCAACTCTGAATTGCCTGCAGGTTTGATTATGAGTGTGAACAGTTAGACCTATTTGTCTACACATGTCAGCCCTGTGACAGACTGATGACCTGTCCGGTTTCTTCTCCGCCTCTACCCTAATGTCATCTGGAACGGCTCCCTGTGACCCTGCAAAAGGATAAGCAGGTATAGATAATGGATGGAAGGACCTGTAGAGCTCACGAAACAAACTGTAAAATAAAACGAGTGAAGCTATGTTGGAGAGAACCAGAGAAATGAAATGACTTGAAATCAAAATATTGTCAGAATGCCCTGTTGGCCTACTTCAATTTTCAGCACAACCACTGACGTACCATTGCTCTGACTTCATTAAGAGTACTCTCACCTTCTCTGATATTTGTGCAACTATCTGTACAGCTGAGGTTAGAGAGAAGACATGTTTTATTTGTTATCTGAGTGAACTGACTCCCTAAATTCTTGATCCTTGCTGTGACTCAACTCCCCTCCGGTGCTGGATTCAGTTCAGATCTGAGTCTCGGGTTTCGTTCATTGGTTCACTCAGGACTCGGCAGTGAGTGGTTAAACCAGTGGATAAAACAGGCTGCACAGACTGGAAATATATTTCAGTAACATACATTCAAAAGAACTCACATGCAGACACGAAGTCTCGCTCCAGTGTTATCGCACACCAGCATTAGCATGGTCTACATACCATTTCTAACCTACTGACATTACACGCAGCCCCGTACGCCTCTACGCTACATCTGACACTACTACTGTGTATGTTTAAGTATGATCACAGCCTCTTAACAGTCCATTTGTACATGCTGAACTCAGTAAACCCTCAAGGGAGAAACAGCCAGAGATGTTATAATTCTTAAGTCATCACATAAAAATGCACTTATGAAATAATTAGATAAACTGTCCTTGGGGATTTGTGAGCACAGGAAAGGGCATTATTCTAAACTGGTCTACATTGGTTTACATTCTTAGCATCAAACCAGATGAAACCAAGGTCACTGGAAGTGGAGGAGTACCCATGTCTCTGCAGATGGCCTTGCCTAGATCCAGAGAAGACAACAAGCTGTCCTGGCCTTGGGTGGTGGGCTGCCGATATGGAAATATTTCTTTACATGGAGGGTGGAGGGGAGGGGTGGTGGGGCTGGTTTATTGGGGGGGAGGGGGGGCTTCTTCTGCTAGGGAGGGGTGGAACAGAAGAATAAAAGCTCTACCCCTGAGTTGGGGTATACAGAAGCTGGGGTCCAGCCTGTACCCCATCTGGTGGGTAACGGTGGAACAACTCCGGTAAAAACAAACTGACCAAGAACCTGATTTTAACCTGGATTTTTCCCAAATGACATGTCATGGTTAGGACTGGGAGCCACGTGTACATGTAACTGGAAAATAGACTGTGAGCTGTTCTGTGTTTACTTTATTTTACCAAGACTGAGCTGGCACGTTTTAGGCTTTTTCGGAATAAGAAGCTTAAAGGATCAGCGTTGTTGCAGCTGGTGACAATGGGTTGCCAGAAGACATTGTTTTGTTTTTAGGGGTCACAAGCCAAAAGGTGTTGATATTCCTCAGCCACAAACCCCTTACTTCAGGTTTCTATGCTTGTATTCAGATTGTAGAACGCATAAACGTCAGTATTAAAGACATTTTGTGCTCTGAAGCCTTGTCAGTGATTAACTGTTGAGTCAACCACATTATAATCCATTAAAATAGCTCAAGTTCCACAATATCCTTGTCTTTAATAATATGTAATATAACTTTATGGTGTTTTGATTCACAGGAGTATGATCATTTTTAAGTATAGCCTACATAGATTTTTATTTTAGATACCCAGTCCCTTTAAAGAAGCTTTTATACTGCAATATATTTTGGAAAGATACTAAACATATCATTCCCGCCATCATTGTTGTATATTGTTGTGATACAATGGAAGTTATGGAGAGATAATTAAGATTTACTTCTGGGCATAGATGTAGTATGTTTCAGATCTTTTTTTTCAAAACACAGAGGCCTAACCTGTGTTCATGAACACAGAAGGTTTGATTTCTTGCTAGTTAATGTTAATTAGTGAATATAAACTTTGGTCAGTGTTACAAATACGTGTCAGAAATCACGTCACTGTCAGTCAATCCAAAATAATGTCATCTGCGATTAAAAATATTGTTCAGATTTATATAACGTGTCTCCGCATTTCATCTGGTTTTGATTGGGCCTGTTCTGGCCGCTGATTGGCTGGTTCACGTTCACCTTTCACGCGATAATTCTCCGTCACGCTGTTTGTGGGAGGTAATCAATCAATCAACCTCATTAGCCTCCAGTCCAGGAGCAATTCGCTTCGTGACCCTGCGCGGCTTAATTGATTATTAGTGCACGCTTATTGGTTTTGACGCTGATATGGATGAAGATTTTGGTAAGGACACCGAGGCTGACATTTAATTGCTTTATTATGTATTGGCTTGTTTTGTCAGTGCTCACCGCCCGACCGAAAACACACTATACTCCTACCTGTTAATCATTTCGAGAGCTTGGAAAGACTTTTCTGAAAACTTTCTGGATGTTATTTAAAGCTCATAATCCTTCCTGGGAGGCGCAGCTTCCCGTGCTGCTCGCCTCCACAGAGACAATTTAAGAATTTAAATCGGTCATTAACATTCACGACCCGGTGTTTGTAGATGGGGACAGGTTAGCTGGGTTAGCAGCAGCTAGCCGGCCCGAGTTAATTAACGGTCAGGTGAGGTGGCACGAGGCGCTGCACAGCTGGGACACTAATTAAGTCACTACAGGCTGCAGCTCCTCCTGAGGATGATGCTTATCAGGTTTTAGTCAACCTGCAGGTCACCACATGACTCATGAAATATGAAGGAAACAACTCCTCCAACATTATCAAGTTGTTTCTTACAAGGCAGTTTCTGTGGTGAAATAGTGAATATGTATGGCCTTTAAAAAAAAAAAAATTAAAATGTAATGGAATAAAAAATATTTCTTACCTTTATGTGGTCTAAACCAGGATTCTAGATATTCAGACGCCATGGCTGCTTCATGAAGTTTCTAATTTGTCTTAATTAGTCAGATTCGTCCCATTTTATTGATTCATTAACATGGTCTGAATGTGTGTTCACAGTAGAGCTGAAAAATGTTGATTGATTCGTCTGTTTATAAAAAATAAAACACCTTTATCTGCAGATGTTTTGATAATAATTTCTAACATTAAAGAAAAAAAAAACAATGCCAAAAATTCTCTTATCACACTGAATATTTTCCTGGTTTGCTATATGCTGATAGGAAACAGTATGTTTTGGTTTTGGACTGCATTTTGAAAATGGCATCTTTGGCTGCTGTGGTCAGTTGCCAGTACTGTGTGATTTTTAGAGACCAGAACAGTTAATGAAGAAAATAAGAGCAGATCAATGCATAATGACAAAGTTGTTCAGGTGCAGCCCTAATTCACAGCCTTCTCCACTCTTATGATCTTGTCCTTCATAGTAAAAGGAAAGACTTTTTTTTTTGGTAATTCTTGCATTTGATTCCCCAAACTGCTTTATTTCCTTATTCCTTGTTAAAAATTTGTGGCCTTCAGGCATAGGTTACAAAATTATGTAAAGTATGTCTCTCTGTGTCTGGTTTTGATCAAAGTTAGGAGCTTTAGAGACAAAGTACAGGTGACTTACAACAAATTACCTCATATTACCTAAGTGGACGTGGTCCAGGCTAAACAGACCCTGCACAAAAGTAAACAACCTCTCACTTCACTCCGTTGCAGACTGTCCAAGCCTTCTGTGTGAGGAACTGGAGGACCTGGAAACAAAGAATGATCGAGGGAGGATGAGGAGGAGGAGTGAAGGCGAGGAGGAAGTGTTTAATCAGAGGGAGGATGAAGAGGCAGGAGAGGAGGCCAAGCGAGAAGCGAAGGAGGGGGAGGAGGAGAAAGAAAAGAAGGTGTCTGAAAGGGAACTGATGGCGACAGAGGGAGAAGAGGAGGACCAGGTGAACCCAGAGAGTGGGCTGGAAGTGGAGGAGGCACAGGAGGTGCAGACGGAAGCCCCTGAGAATGAGAACAACAAGGAAACAATTTCTGATAAGCAACAGAATAAAGAAACAAAAACTTCAGAAGAGAAAGATGTGCAGAAAAGGAGTAGGAAGAGGCGAGGCAAGAAGCAAAGCGAACGAGTGAGAAACAGGAGAGGAGTAAAAGACGTCAGTAAGAGGTCTGAGGAGGAAATGAAGAGTCAGATACAGGAGGTGTCGGCGATGAGCTCGGAGGAGAGCTCAGCTCTTTCAGAGCCTCCCTTTGGACTGATGAACAGCTGTGACTTGTCCGACCCCATCTACCTGGGGTGTGGCGGGACAGGGCTGTATTGCCCCCCAGTTCCCATCCCCCTGCTGTACTCTTCACAACCTCCAGTCCCGATTCAGCCTGCACCAGCAGCACCACAGCCCCATGGGACAAAAAGGCCTCACAGTCCCCTTCTGCCTCACACTCTCCCCCAGCAGGGCCCACAGCCTCTCGAGGTGAGAATAGAACAGAAAGAAAGAGTCAGTGTTGTATTTCCATAACATGGTCGGACTCACGATTGACAGTTTGAGAAGGATGAAAATCGATGCAGCAGAAATAGAAATCTTTTTTATTTCACACATTCTTCCTGGTGGCTACGTTACCCACAATGCAACATAACCTCCAGCTGTTTGCTGTGAGATTTAGTTGTCATGCCAGTAGTGGCTAATGGAGCCTCGACACTTCATAAAGTTTATTAAGTTCAGTTTTTGTTGATATTGACTGAGGTATAAACTCAATTATGTGTTTGTTATCGAAGTTAATAGTGTTGTACTGGACATTATATTGGTGTTCCAAAGTTTTTATCCTCCCTTTTTCCATTCATGGGGGTGATCTTTGGAAGCTTTGAAAGGCTATAGAATAAAATCCTGAGGGTTTAAATCTTGTGTGGCTGTGGAGCACGAAGTGTAACCTCTTCAGCCCTACAGACACTTTTGAATGTTCTAGTAAATATCTAATTTGTTGTGTATAATTACAGTCTAGCATATATGAAATAATTCACACCTACAACTTTCTGCAGTTTTAATGATGCAGCTGTGAAAATAACATCCTGCATTTGAATATTTGGCTCAGCATGTGATTGTAGTGTTATATTATTAAGGCGACAGTGCTTCACTGAAGCATTGGAACAAGCATGTGCAGAATTTGATAACGTCAGACTGTGGCAGATCATTTCATCTAGCTGCGCAGCTATGTGAGTGGAAGTGCGGAAAACTGATTATATTTTATCATTATTTGACAGTGTGTTATCGACACTATGAAATTTGTCTGTGTTTTGTAGGAAAGCTTTGTTCATCACACAGAGTCAGAAATAATCACAGATAAAGTCATGGGTTGAGCAACGGCAAGAAATTTAAATTCCCCCGATTTCAGGTCTGAGCCACACTCCTTACAAAATAAAAGTAAAGAAAATTTAAACCTTAAAATATGAAAAACTGCTTGTTTTGCCTGTGAATCCATCTTGTTGGATTTGAACTAGTGCGGCGAACCTTCTTAACAGATACAGAGACAAACAATTAGCAGAGTAATCAGCTGATTGACAGGAAATTAATCTTCAGCTATTTTGACAATTGATTAATTGTTTCAGCGTTTCTCATCAGGCAAAAATGTGATTACCCTAGCTTTCCCAAATGTGAGGTGCTGCTTTTTTGTCTTATATTACAATAAAATGTTTCTGGGTTTTAAACTTTGTGTCAGACATCAAAATTATTTGAAAAAAGTACCTTGGGCTCTTGGAATTTGCAATAGGCATTTTTCCATATTTTCTGATGTTTGATAGACCAAACAATTAAGAAAGATCATTACTTGCAGACATTACAGAATTAGTGTCACACTTTGGGGGCACATAGACAGAACTGGAAAATAATTACTTGGTCCGTGCAGATGTGAACTAGTTGCATTTTGTTCTGTGGGCTGAAACATTCAACTCTGCAGTTCTTGCACACCTCAGGGCCATGTTGGCAGACAAACATCCCTGATGGCTTTTGGTCTTCACCTCACTTTTGTCTTTGTATTTTTGACATCCTCCAAAACTGTGTTCAGCTTTAAAGAAATGTGATTATTGACACTTGACAATGAGAAAATTGTCTTTTTAAATGAAAGACACAGTAAATCAGACAATTTTTATGATGCGTGCAGAGGTAATGTTTGGTGGCTTCATGGCAGATGGAGATAACCCAGGTGTACTCCACCCGACGGTCCATCCGCTACAGCACCAGGGGTCGAGGTCGGGCCCTCAGCTTCCCTCTGCTGCCGGGGCTCGAGGCTGTGGACAGCTCTCTCCTGCCGCCTGCACCAAAGAAAAAAACAAGAACGCTCTACAGTACTGGTAACCAAATAGTCTGTTTGTTCAAGTGTGTTCAAATTTGACTATGCAGATACTTGACCTGCATTTTCTATGTGTGTGTCTTTGCGTGCGCGTGTGCATATGCAAATGCGTGCAGATCAGTTAGAGCATTTAGAGGCCCTGTTCCAGGAGGACCACTATCCTGACGCAGAGAAGAGGAAAGTCATTGCAGCCTCAGTTGGTGTCACACCTCAGAGAATTATGGTTAGACAGCCATCTGTCTCTTACTTGATCTTCTCTTATTACTCCTTTTCATTGTTAATTTGATAGTCAACTTTAAAGAAAGAATAAGAAAAAAAAAACTTGACTTACTCTGTCTGAGTCCTTCCATTTTCGTTCTTGATCACTTCTCCATCTGTATGATCTTTTTCTGTGTCCCAGGTCTGGTTTCAGAACCGCAGGGCTAAGTGGAGGAAAGTGGAGCGCTCCATCACAGCCAAGGCTGAACACAGACAGAGCAGAGCTGGATGCAGCAGCAGCCCCCCACATCACCCAGTCAATCCCAGCCTGCCCACACTGGCACCTAACAGGTCAGTAATCTCCTTTAGTTACAGTCTGTTCTGACAGAGCTATTTGGGGATTTATTTTTTCTTAACACAGTGCAGAGATACTTGTATTTAAGCTTGATTTGATGCATAACTTATTTTTAGTCATGTTTTCTCTTTTTCAGTAAGGGAGCCCCCACTTTTCCTGGCCACTTTGCCACCAAACTGCCCCAGCTTGCCCCTGTGGCGCCTTCTTTCCCCACCCTGTCTAACCAAACCCCACCTTCCTACAACAACCTGTTGGCTGGCCTCAACAGCCCAGGTATGGAATCCACACACATTCACACCATTTTTGAAAACATACCACTTGTAATTCATTAGATTACTATGCACCATAATTACTGTTCAAAAGAAGTTTAGTGTCTGAGGAATAATGTTAAATTCCTGACTTAACCAGAGTCCTGATACCTTTGTTATTTTCTTATGTGAAACCTTGCCATCCAATAATCGGTGATTGATCAAGCTATTTATAGACCAAAAGTAGGCCTATTTTTGCATCCTAGGCCTGCTCGCACAGTGGCATATTTACTCCTGCTTCAGGATGTTGCCCCAGGGAGAGAACGCATTTTACAGTTTCCAAATGCTTCGCTGATAGCACACCCAAGAGTGTTGTCCTTCCAATAATGGCCCTTGTGTGTTCACTGAATGAGTAACAGCACCCCATGTTTTTTGTTTGTTTTTTTTGTTTTTTTTATTCCACTACTGGTGCTACTAAATCTGGCAGCTTGTTTGGTGTTCAATTCCTGCAGCACTGTCTCCACTTCAGAACTACAGAAGTTTCTCTAATGTTTGGAGTCCAGTGCTCCACGGTCTTTAGATTTTCATTTGGGCATTCTGGACTCTTCTCTCAACTTTTCTTTTCAGTTTGTGTGTGTGACTTCTCTGTGCACCCTGCCCTACAGTCTCATGCTCTTTTATGAGGCTTGGTGAGGTGCTTACCTACGCTAATTAGGAACAACTGGCACATGTTTTCAATGTACGAGGACAATGGGATTCATCAGAGCTGCAAAGATGTTGCTAGTAGCTCAGTTTTTATTTTGATGCCATAGAAACACATGATTTGAGTGTGATTTGAATGTTTCAACAAGGTTCAAGCTCATTGCAATTCCCCAGAAACCAAACTACAGTATCTCTTTAATCTGTGTTTGATCTCCAAGGTCAGTCCAGAGGGAGAGATGGGGGCCAGCACCAGCTTTCAACACAGGGAGGGTTGACGGAGTACCACCCCCGTCCCATGCACAGCCCTCCCCCCCTGCGGCGAGCTAGTCTCCCACTTTTCACAACGACGTACAACCCCTCCAATCCCACTCCACCTCTCCTTAACACCCCAGCTCACACCCCACCTCTGTTTCTGGATGCTCTGGAGGGCGGCTCCACCTTGGCCCATTGTGACACCCAGCCTCTGCAGACTGACACCAGGTCAGCCCGGCTCACAGCAGAGTGTGACATGAATACTAGACAATGATTTGAACAGGAACAACGGGTACGAGAAATGACAGGAGGACAGACTGCAGACACTGGCAGGGATTCTGTGAAATACTGATATAATGATGGCTCACACAGTGCCTGTGGTAGTGGGGAGTCAGTTTCAGCTGGTGCTCTAAAATATTTCAGTAGTCATGCTGAGAGTCGTCTCAGTTAGTAATTGCCTTTTGCAAAATTATTGTTTGTTTGACTACAATTATGTATCACAGCACTAAAAAAAATCCCCCAATTCAAACCCATACTAAAACAATGAAAGTCAATAAATTCCCCAGTCTTGCTGTTAAGAGACTTAAACACTCCATTTACCCAAATTATAAAAAAACATATTTTCACCAGAACTACTTTCTACAAACATAATAGTTCCTTTAAAATTGGTTGCTGTTGTTTTCTGTACAGTAATTGGGACACCCTGTCTCGAAAACACTGTGCTTTTGATGTGAAATTTTTAAAACTTAGAGCACGAAGTACAGTCATCTCCTCTGTATATATGTGGTGGCATAAACTTCAGAAAAATAATCAGAGAACCTAGGCATGTAACTGCAAAACTAACCTGCATGGCAGGTAGGTGAGGTAAGTGACAATATTTGTTTTAGCTGTGCTAGTAGCTTAGCGCCATCATCAGGTCAGAATTTAAATTTGTTCAATACTTTGTCCAAGACCCAAACACCTGAAAAACTAAAGGCCCCCCCTTAGTCTTACTAAAACTAAGAGGGTAATATAGCGCCTGTTGAACGTCAACAAGTTAGTGCTGTCATTGTAGGCATCTTTGCATGTAGGTGTACCTAACTGCCTTTTGCAGATAAAAATACCGATAGTCATTTTGCTCAGTCCATTCACTGCTTTAACGGCAGTGCAGTATTCAGCCTTCACTGGACACCCCCTTGTGTAACTCCTTGCCCTGTAGTTTTGGAACAGAGCTGTAAAAAAAGGCAGCTGCACTGGATCAGATATATGGAAGTCTCTTAGCAGTTTTAGAGTTTAGGACCATATAGGTAACTCTGACAGTATGTATTTATGTTTGTGTGTTTGTGACTGAATTTTTCTGTGTGCTTCTCCCCAGTTCTCTGTTTGACTTGGGGGAGAAGCTTGACTACCTGACGTCCAGCCAGCAGAACAACAGTCTCTCCTACCAGCTTCAGTCCTCCTTCCCCACCAGCCAGCCCCAGCACCAACCTCAAGCATCTCTACCCCACATGGCCTACCTCACCCCCTCCCCCTACCTCACGCCCAACCCTCCAGATTCCAACCCTACCTCCTACCTGACCTTTGGACCCGGAGGAAACTCCACTGGCGTGGTGACGTACTCCACTGGAGGCCACACCTACTTCCAGTCTCAGAGTGGTGGACAAATCCTGCTGCAGTCCACTGGTCATCATGGTAAGTCACTTAGATTAGACAACTAGATTTAATTTGGCATATTTTAATGGATCCACAAAAAGTGTAAGAATAGTCTTTGGCTGTTTCTTGGACATCTTTCCTTCTGGACAATACAATTATGTTATGGAGTTCAGCATTTGCCAGATTTGCCATCTTACGCTCCCACTGCCCTGTTTCCCCCATCTTCCCGCTTCTTTTCTTCTTTCCCTTGTCCTGTGCATGGACACGAATGCCCTGTTGCTGACTGGCAGGAATAGTGTTGTGTTGCTCTGCCTGAGTCACTATTGGTTTCCCATTTTACAGAACCAGGGCTGTGAATGAACACCATTTTTTTTTCAGTGCATGCACAGAATGGAGAGACCAAATTGGATTAGATTCCCTGACTATACCTTTAATTGAGTATGAATTGTTTTAGCAAAGATTGGTAGATGAGAGTGGTGGAGCAGGATGATGGCTGTGTGGAGGGGAAGGCTCAGGGGAAGCTGATGCCCAGGGCATACCAGTGAGAGATAAGGGATGAGAGAATGATGGAGTCATGGTGGGGCACAAAAAGTTAAACAAACATACATGCAGGACAGGTAGGCATTTTAAGTGTTTGAGGGATGGTCCTGCTCCTGAGCCTCAGCTAAATTGTCTCTCTGAAAGCTGAATTGGATGTGTGTGTGATTCCTTACAGGTGGGATCACAGCGTACCAGTCGTACCCATGGGGTAACATGTATAGTCAGCCAGCCATGCACCAGCGTACTCAGTGCCCTTCAACTTACCCTGCCAGCTTGGGTACTGCTCGAGACCACCAGCCGCCCTCCTCCACCTCCCTGCCTCCCCCCTCATTCTACCCCCGGGGGGATCTTGGGCTCTCGCATGCAAACTCCCAGCGCTCATCACACACCCAGACACACACCACCACCAGCACCACCACCCTCCTCCCACCTGTGTCCACCCTGCGGCCCTCACACCTCAGAGCGGAGAGCACTCCAACCAAGGTTGCATCTCTTTTGCCTTCTCAGGTCAGCCCTTCCTCTCCAGAAAGCCCTCCAGTTCCCCCTTGTGTCAAGATTGAGTATGACAGCCCCCGAGAGATTCACAGCCATTTCCACTGTGACTTCTCCCCAATGCATTTTTGACTAAATGTTAGTGTGTTTAAAGTGTCTGTGTAAATATATCCTTCGTATTTGAGTGTTTCTGTTCTGTGATTTCTATATTCTCTATTTGTATTGTAAATATTAAGATGTTCGCAGTATTTATATTAATGCAAACAAGCTAGGTTGGGCTGCATTTAGCTGGGCTGCAATAAATGCTCACTGTTCTGTTAATCCTTTATATCTGCATTTAATTTCATTTGTCTTGATGTCAATCAGGGATTCCCAACCTTCTTTGTCCTGTGGACTGTTTAGATTACATTTTGGTTGTGGAACAGAGTGAGGGTTGTGGTGGGGTAATCTAATTGTTCTCCTTACCCCATCAGAGCATGCATGGATCACCTCCCCAACACACAGATAAACCTCGATACTGGATTAGAGAATGAGATCGAGGTAACGTCAGACAGAAAAGAGAGTGCACACTTTATTTTAACCCCCCCCCCCCCATTTAGCATTTATGAGAAGCATGTAAACATTTAATAAATGGTTTAAGACACATGATAGCGTTGAAAGCAGATATAAGTGTTTATTTATACACTGTATTTGGTAACAGCTAACAGCTAAATTTGTGTGAGTGGAAGCTGTCCTGTAAAGTAATGAATGATGCTTCACTGAAGTTAGAATTGTCAACAAATATTGTACATTAAAAAGGGGGATTTAAAGTAAAGCGTTACCAAGGAACTCTTTATTTGGCTCATGTTTCCATGTGGTCAACTACACTTACAGCTAGACTTCCCAAGATTAGGGTCAGGTCAGATTTCATGTACTGGTGAATGATGCAAAGGACTAGTTTCCACATGCACTAATGATATGCTGTTGTTAAAAATCTGTATATTACACGGATATTATTATCCGTGTATTGCTGGGCATGACAGCGATAAGGAAAAATGCAAAACAAACAGACTGTGTTAAGTTCAGCATAATTACTGCACAAGATAGATATATAGATATTTTGTCAATCTCAGGGGAAATTCAAGTAGAAAATATAAAAACCTCCAAAGTTATTATTATTGTTATTATTAATTATACTTGAGCCTTGTTTGCTTATTCATATGGTTTGGTCACGGCCCTTTTGCGAGTGTTCCAGGCCCTAGTAACAGTCCACAGACCAGGTGTTGGGAACCTTTGATTGACATGTGAGGTGCTGCTTATATGAGTCATTTCAGATGTGTCTCTAGGCCACATGAGGGCACTGTTCTTTTGAGTCAGACAACGGCATTCTGGGATGTATTTAATGGCACAAAGTTTGGCAGACGTCCCTCTGTGGTGGTGGTGGTGGTGGTAGGGGGTGTGCGTCAGTCTCTAATCCGATGGAGGAGAATAAGGACAGTTGTTTCTGGGTTAGATGGATCCCAGACGATCAGTGATTCAGCCCAGATCCTTAATCTGTGTTGCCATCTGCTGTGCTCACACATTTACTGCACTTTCTGCTCAGTTTATTCTTAGTATGAAAGTCAGTTGCAGGGGCTAGTGGAGACCAAATCCCTGAACGAAACTCCGCCTCTGAAAGAGCTGAAGGCATTTTCCTGAGACTAGAAAAGACTTGTGGGACCAGTGTGTCATTTTTGCTCTCAGTAGTCGAAGTAAAACAAAAAGTTTCCTGTTTTAACTGTAGTTAATATTCCTGGTTCGTAGTCCTGCTGTATATGAAAGTGAAGTTTGAAGTGAAGCTTGCATGATGTGGGAGTAAGAGAAGGAAGTGTTTGATGAGAACGAGGAGGAGGTGGCAGGGACCAGGGGACCAGATGAAGGAGGAGAGGAGGAGTGAGGCGGTGTGTTGGTCTGGGAACAAGGGAGGAGAGTTGAGATGAGCTGTTGCTATGGGAGGAGGAGAGGGTGATGGGTGGGCTCTGCCAGCAGGCGTGGGAGGGAGAAGAAGATGGGGATGAAGGAGGGAGTGTGTTTGTAGCACAGGGGGTTCTGGGATGAACAGAACTGTTGGTTATGTAACTGCTGTATTTGGGTTTTTAATGAACCTCTCTCTTCCTGCTCACTGGCTACTGAGCTGTTACTGTTGGCAGGAGGAGTGCAGCATAAACACACACACACACACAAATTCACACATAAAAACTTCATTTGCAGTGCAGAAATTTGTCAAACACTCTTGCATAAAGAAACGCACACAACACATTCATTTCAGGAACGAGAGCACTATTCAAATGCAGAGCAGTCAAGTTTTTACTCTGGATTTTTAGTTATGTTTAGTGTATAGGTGAAGTCTGTCTCTGTGTATCTGTCTCTGTGACTTTCACATGTTTCAGGTTTCCTCGTTTTCATGTGTCAGTGAGCCAGATTTGTTACTGAGGAGGGTTTCATGTAGGTTTAAGTTAGCAATTAATTTTTCCAGGACCCTGGTGTGAACAGAGAGTGCACAGAGCCCAGCCGGAGGACACCAGTGTGTGTGTCTGTAAGCATGTATGTGTGTGTGTGTGTGTGTGTTAATGTATGTTCGTATGTGAGAGTGTTTAAGTACAGGTATGGGATGCTTCAGTCCGCCCCGATCCCACTGTGTCAATATTTAGTTAGTATTCTGAGATTTGAAGAAAGGGAACTTGTTTCAATATTTATGGATGTGGTCAAACACGAAATCCTTGCAGTCTTTCCAAACGCTGTTACAGCATGTACGCGCGCACACACACACACAGACTGAGGAAAAAAGGTGAAAAAAAACCTTACGTTTCTTGGATTCAGTCAAGTAATGGAGTTTATTGATATAACTGATTGAAAGTAATAATGTTGGTTGTGGGACAAAACTGAGACACCGTTTGGAGATCCTCCAGTCCTCTTCAAACAGCATCAGGGTGTTGATTTTTAGTTCGTTTTGAAAAGATAAGAGAAACAGACTTGTGTAAATTGGACGAAGAGGGAACACCAGGGAGAGTGGCTGGGGAACACAACAACTTATTGGGTAAAATAAAAAGGTTTGTTTGTGATAAATAAATAAATAGGTTTAAAAATGAGGACAAACAGTGGGGACCATTTTTGACAGACATAAAATACCTCACCTAACCATGCAGATATTAAATATGTGCACTAACAGTGGTGTAATTTGAATGTGGTCTTGTATAAAAATGCAGTGTGGCTGAGATGGAGGTATCGGTTTGTTATAAACTTGTTTCCATTTACTTTATTGGTCTGGCAGCGCTATTGTGATGAATATTCTCTAAATTGAGCTCCCAGGAGCGGTTTGGCTGTTGGCAGCCAAAGAGGACTTACAGGAATATTTCCTTTTTCAGTACGAAAGCAAATATGCCATGTCTTTATATTAGATTTCTATTTTGCTACCAAAAAGGTAAATAGAGAAGTAGAAAAGGGAAAACAGAAAATAACTCTACCAAATCTAAGCCTTTGGGGTTATGGTAAATTTGCTAAACTGAAATGGGAATGTGCCTGCATAAAGATGTCATGAGTATGTGCTGAATATGAGAAAACCATTGAATTAGTGCTGAAAATTATGATATTAATCAGCAACAGTTTGATAGCCGATGAATCTGGGCCTGCAACTGAGGCTTTTTTTCGTCATTAAGGAATGCGCCAATTCTTTTCTCAATTAATCATTTGGTCCATGTCTCTCTGTCAGAAAATAGTAAAAATTACGATTGTAGTTCCCAAGAGCCCATGGTGGTTTTCAGCATTCGTTGTTGTAAGTTAAATATTTTTCGGTTTTGGACTGTTGGTCAGACAAACATTTTGAAGACGTCACCTAACAATTCTGCAGCATTTTTTATGACTAAATGATTAATCAAATAGTCAAAAAACTAACTGACAGATGAATGAACCAATGAATGGATTTGTTATTTGCAGCCCTACTTTGGACATGTAAAGTAATTAGTAAAGGTTTATTGGAACTCACCTTCTAATAGTGTATCACATGTCAGATAGCATGTCAATGTCATAGATATTTTAATTGGCATTAGGCTGTAATTTTTATCATTTAAGACACATTTCAGGCCTTTTTCTCAACAGTCCTGTGTTATTGTGTAACACTAATCATATGCAAACAGTTTGATAAATGAGTGATTTTCGTGGCCTCGTGAAACAGTTGACAAATCCTGATGGATGCAGGTAAGGCTCGTCCAGCTACCTGCTTATGTTTGTGTTTGTCCCGCATGCCAAGCAGACCGGGTTACATAACCTGTGTGTGTATATGTTTGTGTGTGTACTGATTGTGTTTGTGTGTTTGCTTAAAATATGTGTACGTGTGTGTGAGTGTTGTGTCTTCTCTCATAAGCCAAATGGCCAATTCCCAGTGATGGCATGCCGTCCAGGAATAACATCTCGAATCTTTCATCCCCAACCCGTCGTGACCATAACACACACACACACAGTTGATTTTGCAGCTTGTTTGGTTCAGTAGAAAATCTGTCTGGCCAGTTACTGTACAGCCTGAGCCCCAACTCCTCCTCTCCATCCAGACTACCCCCTCAATTGCGGCTTGTTCGGGTTGTGTGTATGGAAGAGGAGGAGGAGGAGGAGAAGGGAAGGGTGGTGGGGGGGTGAGGAGGAATGCAGGGTTGGGTCGGGCAGAGTGGGATGTCGGAGGGAAAAGAGGGGTCTCTGTTTAGTGTGTATGTGGGCTCTATAGAGAGATTAAAGATGTGTATGAGTGCTTATTGATGAAAGAGTGTTTTCCTACTGTGTTTACTCCACTGGGGCACACTGCCTACCTGACAGTGGAAAGGAGAGTAATGGAGAAATATGCGGGAAGAGGAGTTATGGGGAAAGAGGAAATGCTTTTTTTTATCTGGTTAAAATCAGGGGATCTTTACCTTCAATGGGTTAGTTTGTGTGGTATGATCTGTGGTAAGCTTGCTGTGCACCAAAATTTGTTAAGATCAAGCTGGCGGCTTTAAAAACCTTCAAAAGTAGGGAGGAAGAGAGAATAAGAGAAAGTGTGGATGTGGATAAGAGGAAATGACAGAAAACACAAAATGTTATGTATAATTTAGGAGCGCTGAACTGAACTTAGCTGAACTTAGAAAACTAGGAACTGACATGACATATGTATACCTTAAGTTGTACAGAAATGCAAGCTTATGCAGAAATGCACACGCATGCCAACGTGCAAAGCAGCGGGAACACTGTCGGCTGTGTATGGTGGCTCTCCTTCACTTCCGCACCATAAATGTGTGTTTGCTATACGAGGGAACACGGGGAGAAAAGAGGAATTCATGTTGGTGTTTATTTGAGCTTTGGCCAAATCCAACCTGGGGCGACTGCATTGGCGGGCACTCTGCACCAAACCCCAGCCGCTCCTGTACCCCCAGCCAGTCACACACATACTGTACACACTCAGGCCCTCAAGCGCACACCCAACACACACACACACACACACACACACACACACACACATACCTGTCCATCCTAGCTGTATCAAGGTGTGTTTGTCTTTCCCTGCCCACCGTTTTTGGTCCTCCCAGAGCAGGTATTTCCCTTTCTTACCCACAGACACACACACACACACATACACAGGAGCTATAGAGGGGGGCTGTCTGTGGGCCGAGTGTGTGAAGCACTTGCATTGATAACCTGCAGCTCAGAGTCACTCAGTCTCACTTTGTGGCCGTCCCCCCTTGCCTGGAACTCCCTTCGCCCTGCTCTGTCTCCTTTCTGGCTTCTCACTCCAGGACCGTCTGCGGACGTGCTCGGACCCCCGCGTTTAGTCGTCACCCCTCTGTCGCTGTCACCATGACGCCTACCCCGCTGTTGTTCCTGCTGCTGCTCGGCCTAATGGGAGCTCAAGCCACCGTGGACCTCCGCACAGCTGCCGCCATGGGTAAGAATGATGACCTTTAACCCCTAAAAGTTGATCCTAGTCCTGCCTCTTGATGGTGTGATATCTGACTGTTACATCTTACACTGGTTTTTACTCCTTATCCTTAAAAAAAACTGAAATCTGATCTCAGCAGGTGACTGAGAGGTGAAAGACATTCTTCTAAAAATCAATTTGTCCAGATAGTGAAGGAGCCAACTTTGTTTCTTTTTCATATATCCAAGGTGGTGCAGTGTGTATGTAGAGTGGAATAAACTCCTAGAGGTAACAGAACCGAAGGAGAGGAATAGAAAAAGTTGGGTTTTTTTTTTTTGTTTTAATCCTGCTTTAAGTGGAATTTGTTTAAGTAATCGTTTCAATAATTATCTGCTGTGATTATTTTGTTAACACAAAAGACTGTAATCCCACAATTTTATAGATATCCATGTTTTTTGGTGTTCTTGGATATTTATCAGAGGCTATTGATTTGTCAGTATTACAGACAGTAATGGTTTTATTTTGTTGCTGGTGTTTAAATGACTGGTTTCAAGTAGTGTATATGCAGAATTTGGATGTGTGTGTGTGTGTGTGTCTGTGTGCGAGAGAGTCACAGTGGCAGAAGTTGGTAGGAGGGAAAAACTCGAGGGAGGGAGAGAGGTGAAGGGTGAGAAGGGAGATCAGTGATGTTTAA
This sequence comes from Toxotes lorentzi, assembly GCA_037833715.1. Lineage (NCBI taxonomy): Eukaryota > Metazoa > Chordata > Actinopteri > Toxotidae > Toxotes > Toxotes lorentzi. The sequence goes on from JBBMJY010000005.1 coordinate 11,066,195, forward strand.
TAGACACTGTAAGTTTGAGCGAGCCGGCAATTTGTTTAGAAAGGCCACAGACGGCTGAGCTCACACTGTAAATACTACCCACCGTATGCTTTACTATTATCAGACATAATCACAAAATCAGTTCTCTGTCACACACATGACACGGCTCCATCAGGTGTTTTCAGCTGAAACAGGTAAAGTTTGTTCAACAAAAATGTGTGCATCAGTATTGTTTCATCATCATCATCATCATTCATCCAAAAAAAACCCCAAAAACTCAATGTCCACTTTTTCAAGCTTTTTCTGAAATTTTAACCACATCTCATGTTCTTCCTCAGTGGACTGAATTTTCAGAGTTGTCAGTCGAATAATAATAATTTATTGATATTTTTATGTAAAAAAATATATTTCAAGCTGTTGGCTTCTCATTTGATCTTTCTTTCTCCTTCAGCCTTGTTTTTCTGGCCGAGCTTTCCTTCATCTCTCCCTCCACCTTTCCCTCTCTCCACCCCTGTTGCCTCCGTGAATCCTGTTTTTCTGCTTCCACCTACCTTCTCTCATGTACATCTCACCGGCCCTCCATCACCCCTGCCCTCCCCTTTTCCTCTCACTACCTCCTTTCTCTCCATGCTCCTCCCATCCTCCCTTTTCCTCTTTCCTTCTTCAATAACTATTTCTCTATCACCAGCTACATAACTGGAAATATGATTACATGATAATCACATTTCTCTGTCTCCATGTGCAGCGGCAGGTTTGTGCAAAACGCGTCCCACAGACCTCGTGTTCATCATTGACAGCAGTCGGAGCGTTCGTCCTTCAGAGTTTGAGCAAGTCAAGGTCTTCCTGGCTAAAGTCATCGAGGGGCTGGATGTCGGACCCAACGCCACCCGTGTGGGAGTTGTCAACTATGCCAGCCGCGTCAAGAATGAGGTATAGATATGATATTTAAACATGTATTAACATGGTTTTGTCATTTGTTGAACCACTTTATGTCACAGATCCTAGCTGACCTTGCTATCACCCAAATGTAGGTGTCCCTTAAGACTCACCGCACCAAAGCTGGACTGGTTAAGGCTGTGACCAAGATCGAGCCCCTGTCCACCGGAACAATGACCGGACTGGCCATCCAGTTTGCACTGAATGTGGCCTTCAGTGAGGGCGAGGGCGCTCGTGTCAAATCTCCTGATATCAGCAAGGTCAGATGCATATTTTACCTTCAGTCTTTCATAATTCAGTGCATCATACTTTATTTAATTTAGCACCTCTTCAATCACAGGTTGCCATCATTGTGACAGATGGGCGTCCTCAGGACAATGTAAAAGATGTAGCCCAGCGTGCACGAGACGCCGGCATTGAGATTTTTGCCATCGGTGTGGGACGTGTGGACATGAGCACTCTGAGGCAGATGGCCAGTGATCCTCTGGACGACCACGTGGACTACGTGGAGAGCTACAGCGTCATCGAGAAGCTCACCAAGAAGTTCCAGGAGGCCTTCTGTGGTAAGTCAGGAGGAGAGGGAAGAGGAAACAAGAGAAGAAGAGGGGAAAAATGTTGGGGATGTTGCTTGGGTTCATATTTGCAGTGGGAGAGAGGTGGAGACAGAAAAGAGGGATTAGGAGAAAGAAGTAGGGATGACTGAAAATAAATTCTGTCAGTGTGGGACAATCATTATCAATGCCTTCATCCCCATGGAGAGAGCTGTCTGCTGGCCACCCTATACTGAGGGTAAGGTTTCAGGACTGTCATCTTTTCATTCCAATTTATTGTTCCCTCCCTTTTGTCCTCTGTTCTTCCTCAACAAGACTACAGTATATTCACTCAGCCATGCAAACTCATTAAATATTCCCAGTGAACGAGGGCATCAGGGCAGAAACAACCTTTTGGAACGAAATTCGCTCTTGTTCCTCAGTCAACTCTCACATAACCGAGAGGCAAGACTGATCTATCTGTAATTACCGATCCATTAGTGACAATCATTAAACCTCTAATTAGTGATGCCCTTCGGCGCTCCCAATCTGCGGCAGTTTTGATTGCTGCCTGCCACTCGCTTTGCAGCAGCCAGTCTCGCTGCAGATGTTTCGTCTAAGGGCAAAGCTGCATGATCGCAGTGTTGGATTGTTATTGGATGAGCCTGAGCACGTTACATTTAGGAACCGACCAACAGATGTTGTTTATTTAAGGCTACTCCAATCTTTTCCACCTGTTTGTTTTAAGGATCCACTGGATTTATGCATGTTAAAACATTGTTGAGGTCAACTGCAGGTCACAGTGGATCATTAAAAATCAGTGTTAGATTTTCATACTGACATAGTTTCATTCTCTCCTCCTAACCCCAACCACCCATCCCCCTCTTTTTGTGTGTGTACTGTATGTGCCTCTACATATTTACTGTGTGTATGTATGTGTTCTGCATGGACACACACACACAGTGTCGGACCTGTGTGACACTGGGGATCATGACTGCGAGCAGGTATGCATCAGCACCCCCGGATCATACAAGTGTGCCTGCAAAGATGGCTTTACCCTCATGGACGATGGTCGCAGCTGCAGTGGTGAGTGCATGTACGTGTGTATGAAGGTATTTGTCCAACGTGATCATTGTGCTACCACATTAACAAGCTCTGTTGTGTGTGTCTGACATCGCCAGCTTGCAGCAACGCAGCAACAGATGTGGTGTTCCTGATCGACGGCTCTAAGAGCGTTCGTCCCGAGAACTTTGAGCTGGTCAAGAAGTGGATCAACCAGATCATCGACAAACTGGATGTTTCCGACAACAAGGCTCACGTTGGACTGGTGCAGTACTCCAGCTCGGTCAAACAGGTATGTGTCCGTCTTTCGCTCACAGGATCACCAGAATGAGCCACTTATCAATGCACGGTTTCTATCGTCCCACAGGAGTTTCCCCTGGGCCGCTACAACAACAAGAAAGACCTGAAAGACGCTGTGAAGAAGATGGCCTACATGGAGAGGGGAACCATGACAGGTCAGGCCCTCCGCTATCTGTTAGAAAACAGCTTCAACCCGGGTCAGGGTGCCCGACCTGGAGTCACTAAAGTGGGCATCGTCTTCACTGACGGACGCAGCCAGGACTACATCGGAGACGCCGCTAAGAAGACCAAGGAAAACGGTAAGAGGGAGAGGAAAGATTATGTCTTTATACATGAGTGTAGTGTAAGTATTAAAATACTTATGCCAGTCAGATAAAAGAACTGTGTGTGTGTGTCACAGGCTTTAAGATGTATGCTGTTGGAGTGGGCAATGCTGTGGAGGATGAGTTGAAAGAAATTGCCTCTGAGCCAACCTCAGAGCACTACTTCTACACCGCCGACTTCAAGGCCATGACCCAGATCGCCAAGAAGCTACAGATTAACATCTGCCAAGGTCAGAAGTTCACATTTAATACACACATTAATAAATGCCTTCATTATTACTTATTTCACTGTAAATACTGGAGCGATAACTCAGAACTTGTGCTTCTGATCCCACAGAGGAAGACCCTTGCGAATGTGACTCCCTTGTAAAGTTCCAAAAGAAAGTAGAAGATGCCCTACAGGCACTAACAAAAAAATATATCCTTTACAACAGGTGAAATGTTCTGAGAATATGAGGTTGGGTTGGAGGGTTTAAATGCTGTTGTCATATTTTTTGTCTTTCTGATTGTTTTCATGGTTGCTCTCCTTGACAAAATCTTACTAGAGAGTATGTCGAAGAGGATCGCCTTGCTGGAGAATAAAATCGTCTGAGGACTCACATCCCACTTTCCCCTATACATCTGCACACTCACCCACCTACACACGCAAAAACACACACACACAATTTTTACTTCCTGTAAAATACTGAAGAGGAACCCATGTGTGTGTTTGTGAACCTTGACCTCTGCTTGTTTCCTGAGCTCTACCAAACCTCCTCTGCCTCCTCCTTTCTCAGTCTAAGCTCCTCCACCCTTGGGTCTCCCAGGGAATGAAGCGCCGGTTGCAATGGGGACCACACCTCAGTGTATATGTGTGCTCCTAAGGTCATCCTCCATATCCAGCCTGTGTGTTTGTTAATAAAACTCTTCCCTCATAGGGAAACGGTGACGGTACACTGAAGGGTTTTTTTCTTAGTTTCTACCAGTGTTGAATCTTCCCAAACCCTAAAGAGTCTGTGTATTGTCAAACGGAGCAGCACATCACCTCTACTTTTCTGTTTGTATGTCACTGCCATCTTTCCTTCTCTCTCCCCTCATATCTGAAGGCTTCACCTTTCTTCTCTTATCCCCCACACAAAGGTATCTAATATTATAAATGGTATATATATATATATATATATATATGTGTGTGTGTGTGTGTATGTGTGTGTGTATATATATATATATATATATATATATATATACAGGTAAATTAATATAAGATATATGTCTGATAACAGTGTGGTACACCATTGATGTTTTTTATTTTCCTAAATAAAGGTGATTCAGGTAGTACATATTATAAAACTGTGAAACTATTGTATGCCAAATTAACAATTCTAGACACATGCACACACACAGATAAAGAATTATACACAAATGCACACAGTTTCGGTTGATTTAGCATAAAGAGAATATAGAACATAGAATATCTCTATGGTCTGTGGCTCCTAAAGGTGGGCTTTGTGGACCGGGGGGCTAGATGGGTGTTTCCAGTAAAATGGTGACTGGTTTCAATTCACTGCTTACTTAAAAAGTACTTTTTAAAATTATTCTCAAATTACTGTGATCAGTGCAACATTAAAGTTGAATCCATAGTCTTTTGTGGATCCCTTCACTAAGTAATTGATTGATTTAATTTATTGTTTTTCAAGCAACTGACATTGAAAATTTAGCATTATAAAAGCTTTTTCTGTTTGACATTATAAAGACATTATGGAGGCTTTTTTTGGATGACAGTTTAAGACATTAAGTGTGATGGACATTTGTTCATCAGTGTTAATATTTTATAACTTACATAATGAGCAATAAAAGTAGATACTGAACTACAGTTAGATAATGAAGCTTCTGACATGAAGCTGCTGACAACTCCTGCTGACGCTCCTGACAACTGAAATCTAAAAAAAAAACGTTGGTTAAACAGTGCATAAATACAGAGATTAATTGAGTGAGAAGAAACAAGGCTCCCTGTTGTTCAGCTCATTAGCGGAAAGTTTCGAGCACGTCACGATGACGTTGCATAAGAGGAAAACGGGCTCCCCTGAACAGATGAACCGAACCGACAGCTGAGATATGCAAAGTCTGTTTGGTGACTCGTGCAAGTTGATTTTAGACTTAAATTAGACTGAGCTGTATTCGGGGAGTCCGGTACAAACACAAACTACTGGCTCACAGTGGGTTTTTTTTTTTTTTTATCATCGACCAATCGTCAAATGTGCTGCTGAAGCACTTTGCAGCATCTGCTAACAGCGGCTAGGCTAGCTCAGCGAGCTAACCGGCAGACCGTCCGTACGGTCAGGTAGCCCGGTGTGAGAAAGAGGAATACCCGGTTTCTTTGAAGGTGGCCCGTCTTCGTAAATGATTTGTGGAACGGATGATTGCGCAGTGAAAGGAGACAGGCGACACACACCTCAAGTATTTGGCCGTTAAGAAAACCAATGCTTGCATCAAGCTACCGTTAAAGGTTTGGTTTAATACTTAAGCTAGCAGCAGCTAGCAGGAAGGTTAGGTATCTCAGCCCAGGTGCTTCAACAATCAGTCCGAGGAGTTTCCGGGACCGAGACAAAAAAATGGCCAGTAAACCCGCGGCAGGCTTCACCTGCCAGGCTAATGGTGACAACACACCGGGACGAACGTCCGGTTCTGGCCGCTCATGTCGCCACCAGTCCGAGTCCGACGTTGCGCCGACTATGAAAAGCTTAGCACGGCTGTGCAGCAGGGACGGAGAGGAGCGGGCAGCTGCTCTGGAGGAGCTGAGCCAGGGGGTTCTGGTGTGTTTAGAACTGGACCTACCCGGTTCGGCTCGGCTGAGTAAAAAAACTCTTCTGCATCTGCTTCGGCTGTCCCGATCCTGCCCGCTGTCGGACGTACGAGGGAGAGCAACCGAGCTCCTTAGGACCGCACAGGTAACGCTGGGACACCGTTTACAGTCCACGATGTTTACAGACCTACAGGGACACAAAGGTGGAGGCGGGAGATGGGGCATCAGTGGGGCTAATAATAATTCTCCAACAAGAAATATTTGAATAAAAGACCGGAGATTGCTATATCATTAGGACTGTTGCGTTTGAGTTTTATATGGTTAAATTTCAAGGTCGGGGTCAATGATTGGTTAATAGACGAGATGGCCTCGCCACTGATCAGCCACAGTTATCAGCTGATTACCGTTTTGTGTTAGATTGCGGGTTATTTCATCAGACGTTGGACCGTGTGAGGTGATGCAAGACTCTGCTGTGGTGTGCACAAACAAGCAGGCCGGACACGCCCCCTCTCGGTGCAGTGAAAAACACAGCAGACACCCCCCCGAGTCTGCTCACAGCAGGTCTAGAACAATAAAGTTGTTCTGCGTTTGTACGCACTTTCAGGTCATTTGCCTTCACTGTTGGAAATAACAAGCGGTGACTTTTTTTTTTAATCTTTTCCCGGCGTCACGATGATGTCGGTGAGTTTAACGGATGGTTTGGTTGAAACTGTCAGCGATTTCTCTGAGCTTGCAAGTTATGAAACGGGTCTCTCCTGTTACAGTACAGCTGCTCCGGTCTAAGTAGGTCCAGTCAAGTTCAAGCGGGTTGAAGCTCTCTGCGGATATTTTTTCGTTTATCTTAAAATATTCTGCATTGCTGAAATGCAGTCATCTATAAACCCGTATTTAAGAAAATCTGGAAATCTTATCTGAATCTGAAGTGATTTCTGTACTACACATTGAATTTGTCTGGAGAACTTTTTTTGAGGCTAACAGAACTGTACTTCATGTAAAGCCTGGCTTCATGTAAAGCCTGGCTTTACATGAATCAAAGTCATGGATCATAAGGAGCTCTGTGATTTAAAAGGACAGTCCTTGATAGAAAGGATCCACAGACCTTGACACTTAAATGTAACACAGCTACTTTGAATTTCCTGTTTTGCAGGATGTCATGCATTTCACCCTACATATGATGACTCTGTTGTTCAGTATGTCTGCTTTGTTTTTGCCAAAAATTTAATGTTAATCACACAAAAGTATTTTGATGACATTACCCTACGGTTTGGGACATGTGCTGATATGCATTTTTTGTAATGTTTTCTAATATCTAATAGATTGAATAATTAATCAAGAAGATAACTGGCAGATTAATCAGAAGATGAATTTATTATTATTTCACTGTATGATTAACGTGTCTTCCTTCGTCCTACTAGGAGCAAGGAGTTGAAGTACCTCGGGCTCTGGCCTCAGGTCCAAGTGCCTTCATTCCTGCAAAAAAGGTGTGTGAGACCTATTTACGTACATTTGTTCATATATATTATAGCGTTACTTGTGTTAGCAAGCACTTGCAATGTTGTTTCATTTTGTCATTAGATGTTTATTTATAAAAAATTCTGATACCCTGGGGTCCTGGCTTGTTGCAGGTTGGCATCACGATAAACAGTCAGTTTATATATGTTTGTGTCAGTTGTTGTTATTAATATAGAAGAATTGTACTTGTGAATGATGAAAACATTTGCCCCCTTCAGTATTATTTCTAAATTTTTTATTTAGATCCACATTGGCTCTGATTTTTTCTTCGTGTTTGTCAGGAAGAAATATAATATTCATTTTTTGTGTACCGCTTATTTTATTACATTTAACACTAAAGACTTGAATAAGTAGTGTGGCTAATTATTCTGCTGCAATACTGCAGGGCCTGTTGCCTCATGTCATCCAGAGAAGCAACACCAGAGAAGTGTTGCAAAAGCTGATGACTGAAAATGCTGATTTCATACGTGACTCACTCCAAGTTTTCCACAGGAGAAAGTGGGAGTGTTTTTATCATCCCCGGACATTTTCTGCCTCCGGAGGCTGCTTGTTTCTGGCCATAAGAGAAACACTTTTAAGTAAATCCTCGCCACTGTGTCCTCAAGCACAGTAAAATATAATGTGAGGTTGGTTTGCAGTGAGTCACTTATCTGTTTTGAACATGTATTTGGTCTTACTTTTCCTCTTTTAGATATTGAAAGAAGAACTGGACCAGGACATCCTGGTCGAATCCTTTCTTTCACTGGGTCGTGTGGACCACATCACCATGGTGATGGCCCTGCATCCTGCCTACCTCAGCTGCTTTCTGAGGACCCAGCATGCTTTGTTGGAGCTAGATGGCCCTTTGCCCTGTCACTGGAGACATTACATTGCTATTATGGTAAGAAAACCACACTGTATGATTGTTAACCTGTGAGACCTTTCAGGACTTTCAAATCCGACTCCTGGATCTGATGTACAGTCCTGAAACCAAGGAGCTCAACTGTATCTTAAACACAATAAAAATGACTCAAATAAAATGACTCAAATCAGCCAAAAAAATGTGACTTTTTTTTTTTTTTTTACAATCAGCTGAATATAAAATTGAGTTAATGTTCTCACTGATATGTGTTAAATACACTGGAGCTTTGTTTGCAACCTTAGGTTTGTTGTGTTTGATTTGCAGTGCATTAATAGATCTACAGTTTACTTGCACAATGAACCCTTATAAACCAAGGTGAAATCAAATGAATCAAATAAATACTTGTTAACATTAACATTGTTCTTGGCTACAAACGGGGCTTTTGTGGATTTGATTTTCCAACATGTCAATGCTGTGTCAACACTGATGCTGCAGGTTAATTTAACAACGTAAACAGATCCTTTCCCAGTTAAAGTAATAAGCCTGTGTGAATAATTTTTTTGAGGGAGTAGTGATCTTGTTTTTGCCTTGTGTGTATTCGCATCTGTAGTTACTCTCTTTGTGTTAAATGAAGCTGAAATAATAATAACTATAAATGCTGTAAAGCCTGTAATTGGTTTGTAAAAGGGTTTAGGTAGCGACTTTATCCTTTTCAAGCACATGCAAGATATTGCAGGACTATTAACTGAAACATTCAACATAATGGCAGATTATGCAGCTGTTTTTGTGACCAAGTCAGGGGTGCCAAAGTGTTTTAATGATTTGTTTCTTTTCATACATGCATTTAATAGTTTGGGTTTTATGGTGCTGCTGTTACTCCTGTTTCCACTAGCAGTTGCACAAAATCATAATATTGCCGTTATAGAGTTCTATTAATATTGCTGTAATGCTGTTTCCTCTGCAGCCCACTGCTTTTACAGTCCCAGTCTGTTCAGCTGTAGCGACCAATAAAATAAAATGCATTCAGACAGGGTCATTGGCTGAAACCTCTGAGTGAAGTGATACCATTACACAAGTGCTTTATTTCTTACAGAACCTGTCACTGTTCCTTAGATGGATGCGTGTATATGCAGCTAATAAAATTAGTGAAACTGCACGTATGTATGCATGTAGGTGTGCTAGTAAAAGTAGCAAGCACTGACAGTAGTAACTATCATCAGTGCTTGATCTTTACGAACCATACTCAGACTTTATTTGCTGCATCTGTGAAAAGGACCTTTGACAGACAAGTGCACCTGTTGTTAGAGCTACATAGCTTGTACACTGTTTCAGTGTCCATTGAACCAGTGCAGTTCTTTGTACACTGGTCTGATCACCTGCTGAAGAAGGGACAGATTTGAGACACACTCCTGTATATCAAAAGATTTAAGAGTTGTGTTCTACAGGCCTAGATAATAGATCCTTAAATGTCAAGTTTGGGGGATGACTGCGATAGAAAAGTCCGAAAATTTTGTAGAAAACTATTTGATCTCGAATTAAAGAGAAAGATGGCTGATGCATTCTTGAGAGTTATCCAGCTACTGCCTCATAGCGATCCACTGACAGGTCTGTCCAAGCCTGTCGTCCTCCCATAATCATTTAATGACTCTCATCGCTCTATATACATCACATTAGCTGTCCTTTCACTTCAGAAATGCCAGACATTAAATTCATAATGATCTACTGGTGGAAAAGTTCACCTGTGTTGCTTCGGCCTCCGAGTCCTTGATATTTACGAGCACAGTGCATTATGTAGCTGACACACAGATCAGAGATCACGCATTGTTTTTAATGGATGGGTACTTCCTTTGTTTCCTCACACGTTATCTTGGGCTCTTCCTTATGTGTCGCAGGCCGCAGCTCGACACCACTGCTCGTACCTGGTGCAGCAGCACAGTGCAGGCTTCCTGGAGGCTGGAGGAGAGGAGAGCTGGCTGGGTGGCCTGGAGCACGCTCCCACCAAACTGCGCAGCCTGCAAAAACTCAACAAACTGATGGCACACAGACCCTGGCTCATCACACAGCTGCACATCCAGGTCAGACACAACACCCATTCGCCCACTCACTCTCTCACACCCTCTCACCAGTTCTTTTTTTTTTTTTTTTTTTTTTTTAGGTCATGCTCTCGTCATATACTGGAATTGTAATATGGTTTCACACTTGATGTTTCTGACCTACGCTTTATCTGAAATGTCTCTCACTGACTCACTCACGTCTCCCTACATAGTAATCACTCAATAGTTTACACTATACTGTGTAATAAATGCATATTTCTGACATTATCATTTTGTGTCATCAGTGACAGACGTAGTTTCACATCCTTAAAATGCGATCCATGGTGGGATTGTTATCAGAAAGTTTGTTTGTAGTAGTTGTTGGGATATTTCATCATCTAATCTGTTCTGCAGGAGCTGGTGTGTCCCGGCGCAGAGCCTCGCTGGTCACTGGCTGAACTTATACACGCCTTGGTCCTGATGGCACACGCCCATTCGCTCTGCTCTTTTGTGTGGGGCTGCGGCTTGAACCCGGAACCCGACCACATTGGAGGTCACACCTTCCTGCCTCCTTCACCAGGTCACTTCCCACGTAGTCCCCACAGCCCCGCACACGAGGACAGCAGGCAAGAGGTGAGTCACTCAACAATTTTTCCCCACAGGTCCGACAAGTCTGAACAGGAAAAGGATGAAGAGTTCGCTCTTTCACCAGTCACACTGGTATAGTAACAGTAGAGGATGCTAAGTAAGTAAGTTCCTTAAGCCCTTCTCTCTTTTTATCTCCACCAGTTGGTTGATGGTACGATGGAGGTGGAGGTGTTGATGAAGAGGATGGTGGAGCTGCAGCAGCAGCAGGAGGAGGAGGAGTGCACACAGGAGGAGATGGTTACTCGCTTTGAGAGGGAGAGGAGCGAGAGCATACCAACAGGTACAAACATGCCGGTTCATCACTCTATCACTCACCTCGTTGACATTTGTTGACTCGCTTCTTCCCGTTTGCTGTGTTTGTTTAGCAGCGGTGCGGGAAGCTCCACCTGACATGATGTTGCACCTGGTGGAGGATCCAGAGTTCAGATACGAGGACTTTGCACCCAGAGGAGAGCAGGCACCACCCACTATGAGAGCACAGGTAGTTTGAAGCTTTTGTTTTTGAGTTCAGTTTCATCATCATCAGATAAACTATGACACAAGTTCACAGTTTATTTGAACACTGATCAGTGACCTAAATTATCAAACATTCACTGATTCCTGGTACTAAAATATATGATTTGTTACTTTTATCTGTTTTATGTCAGTTGTAAATTGTATATTTTTGAGATTTCATGATTTTTTTAACTCTTTTAGGACACTACAAAGATTACATGATAAATCAGTTGATTGTAAAAAATAAACATCAGTTGGAGCCCCGGTACATTGCCTGTTAATTGTGTTTAGTTTCATAGGCCTGTGTTTGTTGATGATGGTGTCTGATGTGTGCAGGACTATTCATGGGAGGACCACGGCTTCTCTCTGGTCAACAGACTACTGCCAGACATGGGCCAGCTCCTGGATGAGAAATTCCAGGTACCCACAAATTTAATGTAGTAGAATTACACTAATTAACGCCGCTAAGTTTATTAAAAAAAAAAAAAAAAAAAAAAAACATGAATAAAAATGTGGATAAAATGGCAGGTCTGTCAGCTCCAGAGAGTTTCAGTGATACACAGTGTAAACTGAAACTAAGATATGGAAGAAATAGCATGGACCTGCATGTTTGTTACACAAAACTGGTTAGTGCCAGTGACTACATGTGTACACTCACCAAGCACTTTATTGGGAACACCTCTAACCTTTTCTTTACTTTGTCAGACCTCTAAAAATTATTCAGATGAAATGGTCTCCCTGCTCGCAACTCTTTAACATGCAGCCTGTAATCATATTTTTCCTGTAATGATATATGTAAATGATATATATAAATTGCTCTTTCACACCTTGAAATTGGATTGCAGAATTTAAATTGACTAAAAGAGACGAGATGGATTTTCTATATTTAAATGTGACTAAATAATCACGTGACAGGTGGTGAGCAACTTGACATACCACAGGATGGCCATGCATGAGGGTGTGGACACTCACACTCTGAGAAAAGCTCTGTGGAACTACATCCACTGCCTCTATGGGATACGGTCAGTAACACACACAGTAAACCATAAGATGTGCAACAAAAATATTTTAAATGCTTTTTTTGTCTCTGCTGTGTCACTAACTTTTGTTACCGTGCATTTTGTAGATACGATGATTACGACTACGGCAGCGTGAACGTGTTGTTGGAGCGCTCTCTGAAGGTGTTTGTTAAAACCATGGCATGTCACCCCGAGCAGACCACGGCACGAGTTTACCATGCCTTCTGGAGGCACTTCAGACACTCTGAAAAGGTATGAGTTCAAATATGCACCTGACGTGACCTCTCCACTCACAATGCATGAATCATGTCTCTCTTTAGTTCCTTTTCAAAAAGACTGAATGATTTCACATTTCGGTGTGTCCTCTTTTCTCTTCCTTTTTGAATGGCATTAGAGAAGGAAGTGTCGAAGACAGGACTTGAAAGTGTGTGTTACCCAGTAACCTGAAGGTGATGATGACATGTTTCTTTCTTTCTTTCTTTTTTTGTGTGCAGGTTCATGCAAACCTAATAGTGATGGAAGCCCGGCTACAGGCAGCACTCCTTTACATCTTGCGAGCCATCACACATTACATGAGATGACACAGTCTCTCTCTCACTTTTGCAGATGCTGAGCCAGCTGTGACATACCAGAGTCCAATGCATTACACAACAACACCAGAAAACTTTGCACACACGCACGCACACACTACAGTGAATGTTTGTATATGCATATCTTATGTTTCAGTGTTAATGTTTTGCTGCTGCTGCTTTACAACTGGAATATATGATATTTAAAATGTGTTACTTATTTTGCACTGAAATGTATCAGGGATTTGTTTCCCACTTGAGCCTCGGGTGGCACATGTATCTGTCACACACAGACATATCTACGTGCTGCCTGCCAGGTGCGCGGGTGGTATTAGGTCTGACACAACTAAATAATCATTGTGATTCAGGCGTGTTTCCTGTGCAGATTTGTGGTTGTTTATTCGACATGCCTGCAACAACCAATATCTGCTCACCACTTCTCAGCACACTTCAGTCCTTTCTTTCTGCCACACATGGAGGCTGAGATAAAACAAGACAAAATAACTTGTATTTTTATATACAATTAAAAAAAAAAAAGTTACTTTGTTATCAAAATTAAACAGTGTTGTGAGTTTGTCTGAATTTATTCTGAAGTTCTAGTGGACATGTGGTTGAAAAAATGTAGTGTCCTCAATATCAGCATTTTGTTTGATTTAAAAGCTAATGCAAGAGAAAATATCCATATATAGATAGATATATAGAGAGATAGATACTTGAAGTTTCTTACGTGGACATAGTCAAAAATGGCCAAACACAAGCCTAAATTACTGGAGATCTCTTCGAAGTTACATTGACACACCACACGATGGAGACAAAGGCTTGAAGAAATTGTGTTATAGTTTACCAAGGCAGCTCCATCTCCTCTGTGAACTGCAGGAGTGTGACAGTTGACTTAGTGGTGCAGGGTCTGGTTGCGATACATAGGTAGACGCCTATGAGGTAATCCGTTTACAAAGTAGCATCAGCAGGAGAAAAGGGAGTGGCGTGCCGGTAAATCGCACAAAAAAAGGATGAGAATCCTCCTCCTTTAAGCCCCTCTCAGCTTTTTTGAACGCGGATATCGCACCTCGTTCAGTCTTCCTGTACTTCGCACCAGGGAATGAATGTGTCGCATCTCGCCCTGCAGCTGCACTTCAGCCGGACGCCGCGTCTCACTCACACGGCGCCAAGCAGCAGTTACCACAGACTTTCGGTGTGCGTGTGTGTGTGTGTGTGTGTCTGCGGGCATTTTAACTCGAAGCTGGTTCTTGTCTTGTGCGCTCACAGCAAAAACACCAACTTTCATGTCAGCCCACTTTAACCCACTTTTCCCATGTAGCCTGGCGCGAGCGACAGCTAGGTTTTTGAATTATAGCAGTGAAAATTTAAAATTATATTTAAAACTTATTTCATGTTCCTCACATTTTTTCTATTTGGCAGGCTAATAATTCTTGGGGGATCCGTTAATAAAAGTTTGTTGTCCCTGTTTAGTGTTATTAATATATTTCTACTGAATCTAATAGGTGCTTTTTCAGCTGCCCACTGGGCGCGCGTGTTCGTTTGGGGTGGACCTCATCGCGCGCGTTTAGTCCGTTCTCGGAGTCTTCCGGACGAGTCGCGCGCTCCCCTCTCATTTCACTTGCGTAGCGTAGCAGCAGCAGCAGAAGAAGTAGCGCGCGGCTTCATTCGCCCCCCCCCCACCCCCTCCTCCGTGCGTCCCGCGTCCCCGGACACCGCTGACCCTCAGCACCTTCTCCGTGCGCCTGATTCCGGGATTCCTCGGGATAACGACGAGCTTTGTGCCGGGTATGTCTGCTGTGTTTATCATATAGTGTGTGAATTATGACATGAACTACAACAGGAGTGTTTGCTGTTTTGGTAGAGCTGATGGTTTACCACCAGCTGATGGGAATCTCGCTTGACGCATGAGATGTGGGCGATATCTAGTTTTTTTTTTATGTCGCACATTACACGTATTCGTTAACTTCAACTTTCTCATTATTCTGAATAGGTGGAGGAAGTTGCCTATAGTTTACATCTCTGTGTAGGAGTGAGAACAAGTTACATAGCAGTTAATTAACTTGGTAGGTGAAAGAACACCAAAAGCACCAAAATAACCAAGGTGGTTTCCTCTGTCCATATTTAAAATAAGTCAGAACTCTGTTGATTTCAGTGCTGTGAAAATTGGCTAACTTTGGTGTGCTGTTAAATAAAAGGAAGTTTGCCTCTGAGAAGTTAATCAAGTGTGGCCATCAGTACTTCCACTCTTCTGCTGGACAGATACCACAAAGGATGAATATGTAGAAATCAAACGGCCAGTGTTGCTGTATTGAAATAGTGGAATTTACCAGAGAGTGTAGTGACAAGCCCTTTCAAGTGGGACTCCACTCTTTGTTTGAAAGACCTATTAATTAATGACAAGACTTTATCAGTTTTAGTAGTAGCGCATCTAGTGTTAAATCCGAAAGATCAAAATATTAGAATAGGATCTGCATTTGTCTGTTTATGTTTTTGTTTGCGTGTCTACATCATCTGGTGTCAACTGGACTTGTTTGTCCCTAAGTGTTCTGCACATCTGTCACATTTTTGGTATATAAATTCTCAAAACGGTCTTCTAGGCTTCAAGCCGCCTGTTTGTCAGATTACATACATTTTGCTTCAGCAGCAGCAGCAGCAGCAGCAGCAGCATACTCCTTTAGTATGACTGTGATTTATTTGGCATTGCACCTACGGGAAACCGCCTTGAGGAAAAGGCAGGGCTGCATGCTTCCTTAACATTTCCATCTATCTGAGGTGTTTGGTCTGATTGGTGCAGGTGTGTATTCCATCATAATGATAGGCCAGTCACTCCTCCACCTCAAAATCTTTGTTTCATGTCACCGAAAAAGTTCTTGTGGGTCTGCTCGAAGGAGTTGTTGTGGAGTTTTTAGGGTTGGGTGGGGAAAAACGCATTTAGACTGTCCAAGGCCATACTACCATCACTTCCTGTTTCTTTACGAGGTCAGTTCCTGTCTTTAGCCTCGGGCTTAAGCAGGAAGGAAGGGGGTGTGGATATATTTTTTAGTTTGGGGGGAGGGGGGTGGGGGATTAGAAGTAGACATTACAGTTATCTCAAAGTCTCGCCTGATGTTAGCACCCCCAGACACCACTGGGTGGAGGGTATCAACCAAATGTACTGTGTTGAAGAGGATGTTTTCAGCCAGCAGTGTGGCCCTCTTCATTTTGGTGTTGTAGAAAGAGGCCCTGAGCCTGTAATGTTTAAGAAACAAGATACGACTGCTTAACCTCAGGAACTACCTTCATGTTAATGAAATTCATGTATGCTTTCCAACAAGTCACCTCAGTCCTCCATTTCAAAAGGAAGCGATGACTTCATGTGGAAACAGGATGTCCCGATGACCGAGACACCTTTCTTTTCCATTGTCCTCTGTCTCCCTCTGCTTTTTGTGCGTATGCACTCTGTGTGTATGTGTTATGCGTGTGAAGGTTCAGTGACAGCCTTCTTCCCATTGTCCTATCATTCCTGCCCCACTCACACTCTGCATCCTGCTGGGCTTCCTGCTAATAAGGGAGAGAGTCAGAGAGAAAGGGTTGTAAGAAAAGAGCTGGATAAACACGAATAGAGGAGGAGGATTGGAGAAAGTCTGTGCTGAGCGGTGGTGGTTTAAAAGTACTAAAACTCCAGAGATCTGAACAATTGTGTGTGTGTGTGTCTCCCAGTGTTCCCATGGTGAATTCCCCCACTGGGAGCAGCTTATCTGCAGTCCACTGTGCAGGAAAGGGTGTGTCATTTGGATTTGGAAGTTTGCGAGTGTGACGATGGAGGGTGATGCCATTGTGATTTAATAAGGGTGCACTGAATGCATGCTAATTCTTTGTAGGTCAGAATTTATTTGCTTCCCTATATTGTTCAGAGAGTACAAATATACAGCAGATTACTTTTCTGCAGTTGTTGCTCAAGGTCTGTACTTTGTACTTGACTTACTTAAGTATGCTACTTTACACTACTACTACTACGTTACTATATTTATTAGTTACTTTTCAAATTAAGATTTCACATACAAAGCCTGTGATGACATATAATGTATTGTTATTGATTAAATTACCCAACGGCATAATGTAGCTTATATTAGCTCCACCACCATTACAGTACTGCTTACATGCAAATGCATGAATTATGGTCCAATAATTTAACAGTACGAAGAGGTTCAATTTTGCATAATGAGCACTTTTACTTTTTAAACTTTTAAGTACATTTTGTTGATACTAATTCAGTACTTTTACTAAAGTTGAATGCGGGACGTGGCTGCTCGGCTATGTAAGAAAATGTGAGACAACCCTTGAAAAATGTCAAGGACATGTATGCGCATTGTCTCAGTATTTTTCTGTCTTTGCTGTTACGGACAGACTCGCAAACCATTACCACACGTCTGCCCATAATAGTAAGCTACCTGCCTTTCAAAAAGTATTATGATTTCATTTTCTTGTGGTAGTAGTATGATTTAAAAGTATTTGTTAGTAGCATAAATGGTTAGGAAACAGAGGCAAATATATAAATATTGACTGTGTAGTGTATTTACATGAAGTTTTTTTTTGTTTTGTTTTTTTAAAAGCAGCACAGTTGATCCTAAACACTCAATGACTTTAAACTTAGATTCAGTTCTAGTAACTAAGAGTAATTCCTTTTACAGCTGAACTCTGACATGTCTTGTTTTCATCGCTTGGTTTCAAGAAGCAAAGAGGAACTCAGGCTGTTCTTAAGTTTCTCTGGTGTGATCACTTATGCAGACTCTTTATAGACACACATAAAAAACACCAATGAGTGCGCAGTTCGAATGCACAACCCCCACTTTACCAACCATCACCCCTGCCACACACCCACACACTCACGTACACTTTGTTGTTGTACCTCAAATATTTTTGGCGGATTGAAAAATAAACCAAATAGTTATCACAAAGCACAGATGAGAAAATACACACACACTTGTTTGTGTTTCATTCTGCACCTTGACTTGTTACATACCAGCATGTAGGTGCACAATTTCATGTCTTGAATCTGTCTTCGTACTCGCTTGATGAAGCCTTTGTCCAGTGCTGCCGTGTCTTGTGTAGCAAATGTAGCTTCACAGATGAATAGTGTTTCCTGACAGTGTTTCTTTTATGTATCAGCACCTCGGGTCAACTGAATTATTAGGTGCTATTTATGACTTATCATCGTTTCTGCACGCAGAGAGGAAGACAGACGAGAGCAACTAAATTTGGTGAACAGAAACCCAACAGAGAAAAATGACTTTATGCTCCCTAAGCATTCCCCAGTGTATGTGTGTGTGTGTGTGTGAATATGTATCCCTGTTATTGTGCCAACGCTGCCTGTGGTCATCTGCCAATCTCCGAAAAGCTGAGAAAGAAGAGATCAGTGAGAGGACAGCGTTGACATAGAGATGAAAGGGAAGAGGCCTGTTTCACCCTCTGTCACTTCTGCTTTCTGTGGTTCATCAGAAAGAGAAAGAAGTTATCAGTTGAAGGGTGGATAGTGGGAGCATTAAAGGTTATTGTTGGAGGGGTGTGGGCCAGGAGGAGCAGAGAAAAACAGCAATAGAGAGGAAGATGTGTTTGTGTGTGTGTGGCACTCCAGCTGCCTGCTGTGTGCGTGTGGATGGATTCTGTCCTCAGTTTCCAGGAAAAGGGGGGAGCCATCGCAGGGGTGGACAGGAAACTCTAACAGGGCTAACTTCCTGTAGTTCTCCTGATGGCTGACCTGATAGTGAATGAGTGTGTATGTGCATGCTGGCATCTGCACACGTAAAATCTTTGCATATTTTACTCTGAGTGAGCAACAGACTCTTTCAAATGAGGCCCGTAATAGTTTATGTTGCTTTAAAGTGATTGAGAGGAATGTCTGGGAATTTGTTGTGCAGATGGGACAAACCTGGCACCGTTCTATGGAAACTCTGGTGTTTTTTTCATAATGAACATGAATTACTTTTTTTTTTGTGTCCCTTTCTGCCATAACCTGTGTTGTTCTTCCTGTGTGTGACTTCCCTCGCATTCCTCAGAAGGTCCGGAGGCTGCAGTCCGGAGTTTAGTCAGCTTGAAAAGTTGCCAGTTTGACGTTTTGCAGGGCTATTCAGCTGCCAGTTTATTAGGTACACCTCACTAAATCCAGTCTCATACAGCAGTCCCGGAATCAATCCCACCTTCATTAAGGTTACACTGCTCAGTTTGGTTGAAATTTTTAGGGAGGTGTTGGTTCAACTGTGTGGTAATTTAGGAGGCTTTAGCTGGGAGTGCTGTTAGAGCTGGATACACTTGTTGAGTTGAGAGGTGTTTCTAATATTTTGCCTACACCATTTTTTATCAATGTTATAAACTACAAATAAACTACATAGCAGCCTTCATAAATATAGGATTTACTGATGGACTAATGTAACAGACTGCGTCATTTTAAAGAAACAGTTTGAGTTTTTTTTTGTACGGCTTATATAAATAAGATCTTATAGGTTGCTAGGAGATTTTATTTTGAAAGAGCCAAGGAAGCTGCTAAGCTAAGCTAAGCTAAATGGCTGCTGAATGTAGCTTCACATTTACTACCATCTTCATCTAACGCTCAGCAAGGGAGGATTTCCCAAAAGGTTAAACTTATGTTTTTAGGAAAGGTGTACATGATAAATATTTGACTTTTGCTTAAAAAAAAATGCCCTTGAGCAAGGCAGTTAGCAAGAAATGTCAAAAAAAAACCCACTCATGTAAAAGTCTTTTACAGTTTTCTCTGTATGTTATTTCCTCTTGATGTTGGCACCAACTTGTGTTTTGTCAACACGTCCTATTGAAACAATGTGGTCTGCTCAAAACTGGAAGTCAGGATTGCGTGTGTGTGTGCATATCGACACAATGATTTTCGTGAGACACATTTCACGCTGTCAGTGGCTTTCACCTTTTATGCCAATATCTATAAGTCTGTTTCACAACAAACCTTAACGCAGGCACACGGACACACACACTCACACACACACACAGGTATTGACCAGAGAGAATGAGTGAGTGCCCTCTCTTGAAAGCTTTCGGCAAAGGGGAAGTGGCAAACCTCAGATCTATCGCTGCTTTCCCTTATCGAGCTGTCTCTGACTCTCCCTTCGCATGTCTCTTTATTCACGCTTTACCGCTCTTGAGCCTTTCTCTAACATTCTCCACCATCTTTTCCCTCTCTGGTTCTCTGCCACTCATCCTCTCTTTGCCCCGCTCTCTCATTCCAGCCCTTGTCACTCACCTCTTCCTCCCCTTTCCCTCTTTTTTTTTTTTTTCAGTGGCGATGGTGATTGACAGATGATCTGACAGAGGAAGACATCAGGTGAGAAAAAGTTAACTTCTTCTTCCTGCCTTACCTCTTCCTCCTCTTCCCCTCTTCCTCCTCCTGCTAGAAGGAAGTTGAGTTTTTATTTAAAGTTTGTTACTTCTCTCTTTGCAGTTTGCTTTATTTATTTTATATTCTCTTTTTCACACCAGGGTGATCCCCGTATGTTGCCCATGTTTGTTACTTTCACTTTCGACCAGCTTTTCTCTGAAGTCTCAAGTTTCATGAAGACAAGAATCAGGGGAAAGTTATTACTTGTAGCAGTGTGAAAACTGATGTAGTTCTATGTTGAATCTTGAGATGATCCTCTAGCTTTTTTTTCTTAACTTTATTGATAAATTGTAACACTGTAATTAATTATGTAGTACAGAGTATGTTGGCCTATGCTGCTTTGATCTGTCTTCATGGAGGTGAAATACTAAATTGCTGAAGTGCCTCTTTCAACAGACTTTTAATTTTGGATTTGCATATTCTTTCTTATTGTTATTCTAAACAAACGTTTGCTGTTATCTCTGTAAACAAGCAAGTCTTTGCTATGGATTATTATACATCTACTAGCTTTTTAAAAAGGCTTTTATGAGCTGCATACAGCTTGAACCAAGTGTATAGCATCGGACATCAATAAAGACAAAAAAAAATCTTGAAAAAGTCAGAGCCGTTGCTTCAACTCTGCTCCTTTCATAGACGCCGTCTCCGTACTGGTTATTATGGGGTGTGCCTGTTGCAAGCAGAAGAAGTCCACCAAAGCAGCAGCAACAACATCAGCAGCAGTAGACATTACAGATCTGTCTCCTAGCAACGCAGATGGAGGGTTGTCCTCAGTCTTGACTCAGAGCCATCAGACCATCCCAGACTTCAACAAGGGCTTCGCATGCAGCACCATCTTCTCCAACACCAACACACACCAACGGCCTGGATGCATAACGAGTATGACTCTATGTGTGTGTGTGTATGTGTGTGAGGCCAACATGAAAGTGTCTCACAGTATTACTTAGATACTAGAAGGTGAAAATCAATAATACCTGTTACTCTACCAAGTGGAGTTTGCCAGTTAATAACAGATTAAATTTAACCTTTATCATGAAATGATGCCATATTCGTTTTTTCTACACCCCCCCATACAAAACAAAACACTGCAACAAAATATTTGAGACCATTTAACCTCAGTTTCCTCCTCTTTTAGCTTTACATATGGAAAAATCATCTTATTCCACTTTATTTGACAGTATAACGTACATATTTTGTGTTATCTTGTTCCATTGAAGATATATGATGTTCACACTGAGAAAAAAATTCAAACCCAAAGTGATAAATTTTTAATGGCTGCACGTTTTCATTAAGTGGAAAATATACATGTAAATGTTTTGGGCATCACTTTATGTACATTGTCTCCAAAATTCAGCAGGATATATTTGTATCTTTGGGAATTTGTGGATGTTAAAATTTGAAATCATGTTCTGTGGGTTTTAAAATTGTTTAACTGCACAGCATGAGTTTGTATCGACTGATCCAGCATTAGGCCGTTGCTTGTTAATGGCTTAAAATGATAAAAACGACCCCAGAAGACTTAACTGGAAACGTGTTGTATGTGTGTGTTTTAATTTCCGTGTGTCTGTGTGTGAACATGTATGCAGGTGGTGGAGTCACTCTCTTTATAGCTCTGTATGACTATGATGCTCGCACTGAAGATGACCTCACTTTCCAGAAAGGAGAGAAATTTCAAATCATTAACAATACGTGAGTACAGGCAAAACACAGACACAGCTGCATTTCAGTCATCTTTGTGCATTGAGAGATAGAATGAATGTTAACTATATGTGACCAGTGTTAAATGTGTGAAATGAGATCAGCTCTGACTCCCAAATGGTAATTAATTTTGTTTGCATACATTAAATGCCACAGGCTGCAATTAAATGCCATCAATTAACACTGTGAACTGTCAGAGGTCTCAACTGCTTCTGATGACGCTGACAAGCTGCAGAAATCTAAAATAAGTTTGAAAGACGACGTTTAATTTTGGCTTTGCTGCCTGGGTCATCCCCTAATGTCCTAATGTCCCTCAGTCAAGTCTTCATCTGCTTATTTAAAAAAACTGGTGTCAGTTTTTACACATATTGCTCTTAAGGGGGAATAAATAAGGAATTTTGTACTGTCATTATTTAATTTCATTTCACTGTTGTGAAAAATATCATAAATATGAAGTATGAACTCATGTATTGCATCTCGACGAGCAAACTGATGTTTTGTGTGTGGTTTGACAGAGAGGGAGACTGGTGGGAGGCTCGATCTTTGGACACTGGCAACTCAGGTTACATCCCCTCCAACTACGTAGCTCCTGTCGACTCCATACAGGCTGAGGAGTGAGTACACACACGCACACACACACACACACACACACACACACACACACACACACACACACACACACAGAGTAGTGACAGCTACATGAGGTGCACTATCAGTACTGATGAGTTTATGCTGAAAGATTTTCTCAGTGATTGACATGACATCTGAGGGCAAATGTTGCTTGATGTGTGCCGTTGCTGTGGTGACCTATGGCGTTGTTGTCATGGTGACAGGTGGTATTTTGGGAAGATGGGGAGGAAGGATGCGGAGAGACAGCTGCTGGGCCATGGCAACCAGAGGGGAACTTTTCTCATACGAGAGAGCGAGACCACCAAGGGTAAAGAGACCACACACACACGTACACACACAAAGACAGACACACATACAGTACTCTCTTTCTTTCTCTTTCTCTTACTTCTCTCCACATAAAAGCTAAAAGCTATGTCTATACCTTCTACCCTGAGCTGTACATCTCAGTCCTCACGTTCCCTCCCTTGTTCCACGCTCCTCTCTTTACAGGTGCTTACTCTCTGTCTATCCGTGACTGGGACGACAACAAGGGAGACCATGTGAAGCATTACAAGATCCGCAAACTAGACAACGGTGGCTACTACATCACCACGAGATCACAGTTCGACACCGTTCAGCAGCTGGTAGTGCACTACACAGGTGAACCACATAAAAACAACACAACACTAATTCAGCCTCTTTTTTTTCTGCCTTTCCTTCAGAGTGAGGAAGTGTTTAAAGTGGTTTCAGCAAATCCAAGAGGAGTTGAACTGAGGTCAGCTGGACTCGGTTGTAGATCTTGAAGATGTTTCACCTCTCATCCAAGAGGCTTCTTCAGTTATTCACTTCTTTCAGTCAGAACTGAACAAGCCTACTGGATGAGAGGTGAAACCTTTTCATCCGCAACAACCCAGTCCACCTGCCCTCGATTCAGCTCTTCGTGGTTAACCATGACCTGGATGACTGAGGAAGTATTCTCATGTTACACAGCCTCTGCTTCCATGCATTTAGTCTTTAAAAGGCCTTGAATCTTTGCTTAATCATTCACTAAATAAACAAAATATCTTTTTTTAATCTTATTCAGCTTCTACTTGATTTATATATACGTGGTGCAAAGTAAGTACATTAACTCAAGTACTGTACATTACATGGCACTTGTTATTGCTGACTTACTTATTTCCATTTGCTGCTACTTAATTCTGTTGTTTGACATTAAGTTACCTTGAAGATTCGTATTTTACCGTGCAATATTTTTACATCGTAGTTTCATCACTTTCACTTTGATAAAACATTTGAAAACTTCTTCCTCTACCACTGACCATTAGTGACTTTTTAAGCTTTGCTCTGAGTCTGCCTGCAGAAGGTTCACACCTTCCACTTCCTCTGCTCTCTGTCAGTGTAAACCTGCCCCCTAGTGGTAGATGTTGATAGAGCAAACACTCTGCAGTGTGTGCACTTTTCTTGACACCTTCCTCATAAGCCACCTGAGAGATCAGGGCACATATATGATGGACTTTTTCTGCCAGTGTTTATTTGTTTTTCTTACTATCTGTATGATCCCTGTGTTTTCTTTTCTTTTATATCTGTACATGATGTTGCTGCGGCTCAGAATGTGTGTTTATGTCTGTTTTGCTGAAATTTCCTTGTGTCTTTGTGCTTTAGTTTTTGGTTTACTTTTCAGCTGCATAAGTCGCATAAGCAACCTGTCTTGTTGTTTCTTTATCTCTGCGTTTGCTCTGTTTTCTCTTCCTCTTGTTTCCTTTTTCCTTTGCCTGTCTGCTCGTCTCTCCTCTCTCACTCAGAGAGAGCGGCGGGACTGTGCTGCCGTTTGATTGGCAGCTGTAAACGGGGCATGCCTAAGCTGGCTGACTTATCAGTGAAGACCAAGGATATGTGGGAGATTCCCCGCGAATCCCTCCAGCTGATTAAGAAACTGGGCAACGGCCAGTTTGGAGAAGTCTGGATGGGTAGGAATATGTTGCGGGGGTGGGAAGGTAACAACAGGAGCACACCTGGATAAAGACGTATTAAAACAGGAACAGTTACGTATTATACATTTAAGTCTTGGTTATATTCAGTTGATAAAAATCAGTAAACATTTCGGGTGTAAAGACACAAGCAGACACTCTGTAAAGGCCTGTTTATCTGTCTGTGTTGTTCAGAGTGTCTGCTTGTACCTGCAACAAAAAAAAAAAAAAATGGGCTGAGCATATACACATAGTCACCACACACATAGCTGTTAGATGTAGTCTGGACGAAACCTGCAGCAGTGAAACTAATCCTTGAAAAATCCCTGTATAACAATTACACAGAGGCAAATGTTAATTAATAAAAGTGAAAGTGAAAAGTGTTTTATATCCAGGTATGCAGAGCTGTTCCTCTCCTCTCCTGTTGTTGCATGTGCATGTTTCATCATCTCACCTCACCTCTTTGTCACCCCACCCCCCACCCCCACCCCACTATCTTTCTCCCATCTTTCTCCAATCACTTCACATTTTTTTTCTCTCATTCTCCATCACCCACTCTTCCCGTACTCCCACTCTTGTATTTCCTTTTCGTACATCTCCACCCTCCTTGGTTCCATTCTCCTCCACCCTTAGGCAGTAATGATGGGCTGTGTTATTACCTGACCAAGCCCTGTCTCAACTCCACCCCGCTCACCATGGGCCTTGGGCGGGACGCCTGGGAGGTGCCCAGGGAAACGCTGGCCCTGCAAAAGAAGCTGGGACAGGGCTGCTTCGGGGATGTGTGGATGGGTGAGACTGATGCCTCTGACTTCTAAAGCCCCCGACAGACTTAGAGCAAAAACTATCTGTTCAGCATCCTGTGTAGTGTCTGTTGCTGTCCAGTAGCATAGACTGTTGGCTAGCCATTCATGTTAGCATGTGTAAGCAAAGTTTGTTTTCCCCAGTAAATCATATATTAGCTGGTATTCCCACAGGATGCATTTACAGTTACACCTAAGACCAATTTCTTGTTGAAGCCGTCATACAGTTTCCCTGACTATATCCCAGTGTGTTGGATTTCTGAGCCGTGGAGAGTTTCTCCCTGAAGCCAGTCAAGCTCTGTGCCTGTCCATGTAGCTCAGGCGCTGGTGGTGTTGATGTAAGACCAGTAAACCTCCCTCTCTCCTAACATCACTCTGTCTCATGTCATGCATGCCTTTCAAAATAACAATCATTTGCATGCACCAGGAATTAGACCATCTATGTTTTCACTACGGAATGCACATTGTACTTAGTTTTTTTTAATATATATATATATATATATATATATATTTATTTTCTGTATAAATTTATCTGTATGTGTGGGTGTTTGTGTCCCCCATACATGTATGTAGCAAGTACTTGCACAGTATATACAACCGCCCACTTGTCATTATGACAGAAAAGTGGTGTGTATGCCTGTGCAGTATATCTCTGTGTGTCCATGTTCTCTGTGTGCATTAACATCCCCTTGTCTGTATGCCAGGCATGTGGAACGGCACCACCAAGGTAGCAGTGAAGACTCTGAAGCCAGGAACCATGTCCCCCGAGGCCTTCCTGGAGGAGGCTCAAATCATGAAGAGACTTCGCCACGACAAGCTGGTGCAGCTCTACGCCGTTGTGTCTGAGGAACCTATCTACATTATCACTGAGTTCATGAGCCAAGGTATTGGATGAGTAAACTGTCATGCCTGTAATGCCCTATAGATACAATATGAATCATTACTGTTAGGTGGAAACCTCACTGACTCTTATTGCATCTGCAGAATTAGAATAAAAAATATTTAATAGAAATAATGTAATACGCAACAATAGAATGTGTTTTTCCTTTTTTTTTTAAACCTGCATTTGGACCATATTAAAATCATGGTAGATGTCTTTCGTTTAAGTGAGGGCCGTAGTTCAAGAGAAAGCAAAGAAAATTTTCAGAAATGCTCCATATTGTGTTATAAAGAGAAATCCCTGTTCTGGATCTCCACCAAAAATGATTGACTTGTTATTTGTCTCTTATCTTCAACAATCAAAACATTTACCAACACATTAAAAATAGGATAGGTAGGTGGTACATCAGGGGATCAGGGAGACTTTTTATAAATTGAAAGACCAAAGTTCGATCCCCCATGCCTCTATGCTGGACACCATGAATTTCCCCCAATCCCAGGGATTTTCTGCCTTCCTTGCGACATTGACCTTTGACCTGGCAGGCAAAATATTCCTTCAACATTCTCTAAAAAATAAAGAGACAAAGCCAGAGTGAAGATATTTTCAAGGAAAAGAAGCTTTATATGAATTTACAGGCACTTATCTAATTAGAATTTAATGAAAAATACACAGACACAGCAGACATGTTGACCACAGTGGGCTCATGGGGCCTGTCATGATGCCACACACTTTCTTTTTCAGGAAGTTTGCTGGACTTCTTAAAAGATGGAGAGGGGCAAAGCCTGAAGCTGCCTCAGCTGGTGGACATGGCTGCACAGGTGTGTTGAACACACACTGACAGACTGAAACATAAGGTTATATGTCTCCTATAGATCTGAGCTCCTTGTGTCTCTTTGTGTGCACAGATTGCAGCTGGAATGGCGTATATCGAGAGGATGAACTACATCCATCGTGACCTGCGAGCAGCTAATATCCTCGTTGGAGACAATCTGGTGTGCAAGATCGCTGACTTCGGCCTGGCCAGGCTCATTGAGGACAATGAGTACACAGCAAGACAAGGTAACAGCATGTGATATGAAGTGAGTATGTGTGTGAGCATGAGAGAGACAGAGGAATACAGACGCGCACAATGCGATGATTAAAGGGCCAGTGTGTAGGATTTAGTGGCATCTAGCAGTGAGTTTGCAGATTGAAACCAACTGAGTACCCCTCACCTCACCCCTCTCTTTCTAAGTGTCTAAGAGAATCTACGGAGGCCTTTCAATTGACGTAAAAATGCAAAAGGTCCCTCTCTAGGGCCTGGAGTGTTTGGTTTATCTGTAATGGGCTACTATAGAAACATAGCTGGCTCTGTGGAAGAGGACCAGCTCCTTGTGTAGATATGAAGGGCTCGTTCTAAGCGAAACGAAAACACAACACATTCTCGGTTTCAGGTGATTATACACCAATGGAAACATAATTATGAATATTATGTTCCATTTCTGCCAAGAGATCCTCCCTAAATCCTACACACTGTCCTTAAAGAGTATCTACCTCTGCGTCCATGTCTATATTTTTATACATATCCTATCCTAATTATATGATTATGCATCTTCACTGTGTTGCCATGGTTTCAGGGGCGAAGTTCCCCATCAAGTGGACTGCTCCAGAAGCTGCACTGTATGGACGCTTTACCATCAAGTCAGATGTTTGGAGCTTTGGCATCCTACTAACTGAGCTCATCACTAAGGGACGTGTGCCATACCCAGGTACTACATGAAACCTGTTTGTTCAGTGTATTTTTATTTCCCAGTAACGGGTTGATCGTCATTGGGAGTGAAAATTCTCCAAGATCAGGCATTTTTCAGCTAAATTCTTATAAAGCAACAATCTGGAAAAGTAGTTGCAGATGAATGTGGAGGGTTAGAGAGTTTAGATTTTGGCTGGTGCTCACTGAGCAGCTGTACTGTGACTTTAGGGCCTAAGTGCCTTGCTCAACAGTGCATCAAAAGTAAATGGAGCTGGAGGGGAGAACATTTCTTAAGAACCTGCTACCCCGCTGAGCAAATTAGTCAGCTGATCATGACCTTTCCTCAACCAAACAACCCTGGTTTTACTGTATGTCCTTAATCACTTATTCTTATGGGTGATGCTGAAGTAGATTTAATGGGTAATGCTTGCAAAAATGTTATTGATACACTGACACCTAGAATTTGAATGATTTTAAAAATGGATAGTAATTTGCAATTTGTGTTTTCTATGTAAAACCAAAGTTGCATTATTCCTTTACTTCAGACATTTTAATTTGGAGCTATTGCCTGTTATAATGCCATAATACAACTTTATTTATCCAAGGAAGAACCAAACTGAGATTAAAAATGTCTTTTACAGTATATATATGTATATATATGTTAAGTGAAGCCCATGAAGGTGTGTACACGTTTCCTTTAAAGTTCTTTGAAACTCAAAGTCCTTTATAATGCAGTTATTAAATATATCATATGCAGATTGTTCATGTTTTTTTTTTTTAATTATTTGTACGGTATGGTATGTTTTCATCTTTGGCCGCAACCATATTGTGATGTATTCCAGATTTGTATGCAGCATTTTAAACAAACAAAGTCAATGCATTATATACTGTTTTGATCATATCTGGGCATTTTATTTGTGTTTGTCTAGATTCATTTTATTTATTTATTTATTGTATTTTTCTCTGTATCTTGTATGTGTTGTTTAATTCAACTCTTTTTCTCTGAACCCTCTCTCCCTCTCCTGCGTCCACATTCCCCCCTCCCTCCTCCACCCCTTTAGGCATGAACAACCGTGAGGTGCTGGAGCAGGTGGAGAGGGGCTACAGGATGCCCTGTGCCCCCGGTTGCCCCGCCTCGCTCCATGAACTGATGCTGCAGTGCTGGAGGCGGGAGGCCGATGAGAGGCACACTTTCGAGTATCTGCAGTCCTTCCTGGAGGATTACTTCACCGCCACAGAGCCGCAGTACCAGCCCGGAGAAAACCTGTGACCACACACTTGTAGGACAGACATGGAACAACAATTGGACAAACAGAGGCAGACAGACAGACCTATACACAAATACACTGACAGACATGTTGTAGTAGGATAACTGTACATGCTGTCATTGTATTTGTGCTCACATACCCTAATGGAAAGACATACATATGCACACGTATAACACTCACATATGAAGATACATATCATTGCCTTGTTTAATTGTTTCCCTTTGGTCATCGATCACTGCAGCCTGTTCAGGACTGATCAGTCAACCATGTTGAAGAGCAGAGTCGGAGCTCTGCTGGTCAGGCCTTGCAGTAATGTTGCTTTACTCTGTAACCATGACAACAAGGCCCCGAAAGAAGATGTAGATGGCTGTGCTGAGGTGGGGGGAAGTGGAGTTGGTGCATGATGTGTTCTGCTACCATATAGGTTTTATCTCTCTCTCTCTGAGAACAGTGTTTTAGTAGATTTACTATTTACCTGAGATAAATGCAGTGTGTCATTACAGAAATGAGAGCACATGCAACAGGTTATTACAGGACAATAGCTGGAATGCTGTTTTTGAAAAATGTCAAAATGAACCTCATGAACCTGCGTGGTCGCTGAGTAGATTATGTACAGACACGGGCTCTTCTATGTAAGCTTTAAGAAGATTGACGCTCCTCCAGTAACTGATCAAAGGACTGCTGTAAACCGTGTCATGTTATTTACATAAGAAGTCTTTTCACCTGTGCCTTAAAGTGGTCAAATTAAGGGCTGTTTTAGATTTCTAAGTACCTTTAATACTGTTTTAGCAAAATCTGAGAGATGGTAAGGAATGCTCTTTGTTTGTCAAATTATTTTTATGACAATTTTGTATGAACTGTCTCTGTTGTTTTAATTTAACACAGATATATCTGTGCGTCACAAAGATTTCTATAACTAGTTAGCATGTATGCAATTTTCATCCATTGGGAGGGCAGGGTGAAATGTTACACATAAAGGGCAAAGATTAATGTCACTGGAGAGATAGTTGTATTTTCGTGATAAGAATGTAACCTTTGTGTTGAGATTCTCCTGTCATGTTATTTTAATAAAGATCAGATATCTTTCCCAAGTTAAGGCATGTCTCTTATTCGATGTGTATTTGACCATTGGTGCTGTTTTGCAGCCATAACATGGAAAAAAAAAACATGATTATATGGGAATGATTCTTCTTTATTGTGATTTTCCTGAAACAAAAGTTGGAGGCTGATGTGAAGCATTCTTTGTTTTACCTTTCAAGCAAAATGTCCTATTTTCTCTGTTCTCTCAGAAAGTGGAACTGAACTGAAAAAAAAAATCAATAAAATCTTGAGCCAATTCAATATACCTGTTTGGCTTCTACACTATACCAATACCAATATTATGAAATAAATTTACCTAAATACATTTACAAAAAAAAGACATGCTTTAGCTGTAGTTTTGAGTTTTAATATAAAATATAATATGATATTGGTGTTCTTGGTGTCCCAGACAACCCACTCTTTCTCAGCCTGTCTCTCTCTCTCTCTCTCTCTCTCTCTTTCTCTCTCTCCGCTGTCTTTTTCATTCACACTCACGCTCTCTATCTTCAGAAAACTACTCTTCCCATAGTTCCAGAGGTGTAATGTGAGGCCAGCTACGGGTGCCCGGATGGCTTTGACAGTCGGGCACGTTGGAGAGGCACAGCAGAGACTGGGGCGCAAGAGAGACACAGAGCTGGAATTGCAGAGGCAGAGACGCACGGGCGCACGGTCGGTTTTCGCCTCCCGCATACTGGGGAGTCCCGTGCCTGTCACCAAAACCGGAGGACAGGGCTCGAGCGCGGTTATGTCAGCACCTTAATTGTGGAGAAGACTGTGAACCAACGTCCCTTCTCCCTATTTTTTACATTTCTCCCCCTTTTATTTTTTTGCTTTCCCATCTTTGTGGGTGCAGATATTGATGTGAGCCAGAGGAGCGGTTTTTCCGTTGAGTCGCACGAGACGGTGGCGCGCGACGGCAGGAGGAGACAGCGTTTACATTGATGTGGGAGGACTCTCTCCCTCCGAGGTGGGAAGCCCAGATGAAGGGGAAATGCTGCGCGCTGACGGCTGCAGCCGTCAAGGCAACGGCTCCGTGACCCGGGCGAGGAGAGGAGTAAAGCACCGCCACCGACAGCCGCGCGAGTCGCCAGCCCCGCCAGCCAGCGTTGACACCGCAACAGCTCCAGCAGCCAGCGCGAGCCCCCAGACTCTCTCTCCCTCTCTCCCTTGGTGAGTGCGCGTGCAGCGTCTTGTGTACACAACACCAAAAAAAAAAAAAAAAATGCTTACTGTCCGCTCGGCCAGTTGTGCTGCGCACCTCTGGCTACGTTTCTTTTTGAGTTTTTTACATTAACCTCATCGGTGCCGTAAACGGACGGAGCTCTGCATGCGTACTGCTCGTGCTGCTGGGTCATCTGGGCTTTACTGTAGGCATGCAGCGTGTGTGGTTAGATCTTACATGATGATGTTCAAACACACAAATACGCAAACACGCGCGCGCGCGCGCGCACACACACACACGCAGTGTGACTGAATGTGCGCGCAATGAACCCTGAGTACCCCCACCTGTTTTTTTAGATTTACAATATTCTCACCTTTTAGCCTCATTATCACTGAATTTATATACAGTGTGGGAAAAGCAACAGTCTACAGTACCTCCCCAGGTACTGTCACACTGCTGGCACACACACACACACACACACAGCCTCTTGTTTATTTGCTGTCTCCAAAGATTGGCCCTGTGGGTGAGTTTGATGGGACTTTTCTAATGTTGAATTTACATACCAGTGGCACATACCAGAGGTCTGACTGTGAGCCCAGCTTCTCATGATGGACAGATGTTTGCGTTACATATAAACAGGAGACGCAGAGAGTCCCGGTGAGCATCCGTCCAGCTCCTGGGGGTTTCCATCTCGGCAGCCCGCCTGAGCTCTCAGGGCAGTTAGGGAGGACACAGCAGCAGCACATCCTGCAGTGGCAACAGGACCAGAGTGTTGGAGAGACACGGCGTACTCATGGTGGTGATTATCAGCTCTTGTCTGTGGTTTAGTGGGGAGGAGGGGCTGGGGGGAGGAGGGTGGGTGACAATGGAAGAAAGAGTGCATGAGAAACTGAAAGAGAGGACAGGGAGAGAGGATGAGAAGGAGAAGGAAGTCAATGTCAATGTCTGGGCAGTGACACTTCGTTATTTAAGGGCCCCTCAGAGACGTGCACAGGCTGCCCTAGTGCAGGTGCTGTTGGTATGCAGAGTGATGCTCTGTCTGTCTCTCTGTCTCACACTCACACAGTCTCACTCTCTCAGTCGCTGTTTGAAGAGTGAGTTCTCTTATTGGCAGGTCCACTTGGACATAATGAATAATTTCAAACCTCTGAATGCTGGAATGAAAAGGAAATGGCCTTACCTTGGCATGCAGCCGCTGTCTGTCAGACTTGTCTTGAGTGCATGGCCCTGTGTGTGTGTGTGTGTGTGTGTGTGTGTGTGTGTGTGTGTGTGTGACAAACAAAGAGAATGTGAACATATAACAGCTTAGGCCTATTGTGCCTCCTACCTGTGTGAGCGGGGCTAGTTGTCATAGCAACGGCCTTGTAGCTCCGTTGATGTTCCTCCTGTCCTCATTGGCAGGGTCAGTGCACCTAACACACCACATCTCGTCTCAAAGCTGTGTGTGCGTGTGTATGCATGCACATGTGTACTTCCAAGTGTGTGTGTGTGTGCACGCGCGCACTGTGGAAGTACCTTTTGTTTGCGCGTTGCCGCAGTTCGTAGGCGTGTTGGTTGATGGCACAGGCAAGTCAGAGTGTGTGTGTGTGTGTGTGCGCGCACACGCACATGTGTGTTGCAGTGTCACAAAGATGCACCCTACTGATATGACAGCCGACAGCTCAACCAATCACCTGCTTTCTCTCTCTGCCTATCAGCATGTGAGGTTGCCATAGTCAGACGTCCTCTTGATATGGAGGTTGTCATGGAGATGGAGAAGACAGAATGGACACATATTCATGTATGCGCACACACTTACACACACACACATAGAAACATACACAGACACATGATACATGGTTTGGTACAGTATTTATTGACTTCCTCTGATTTCCTGGTGCTTCGGGAAGTTTTGAGTTCAGGATGGTGCAACCTGTTGAATGGCTGAATAATGGTTTTAGAAGAGTGACAGTATATTGATGCACTAGGTCCAAGCATGAAGTAGGTTAGCCTGAAAGATAGGATCAGTCATCGAATCTCTTTGTGGTCCTGTCATTAATCTTTCACCTCAACGAACAGAACTGCACATTTACTGCCACCAGACAAGCTCCAGTAAATCAGAGGATATCCTACCAGATATTGAGTCTGTTCAAACGCTGATTCTCCAAAAACAATCTCACAACTACAAAGCATCTCATTTCATGCATTTGGCTTCTAGCTGTGCGCAAGATTTGTCAAATGCAACAAAGGGCTTTTTTTTTTTTTTTTTTTTTTTTCCTGGTTACAGATGTTTTGTGAAAGTCAGCCGATCATTCTGGCACCCCTCTTTGAACTCTTCAAAAAAGATATATTACTGCCATTCAGGAAAAGGGAATTTCCACCAGCGTTGTGAATGA
>JBBMJY010000005.1:11100266-11139240 GCA_037833715.1 Toxotes lorentzi
TTCTCCAAAAACAATCTCACAAATACAAAGCACCCCATTTCACGCATTTGGTTTCTAGTTGTGCGCAAGGGTTGTCAAAGGCAACAAAGGGTTTTTTTTTTTTTTTTTTTTTTTTTTACTGGTTACAGATGTTTTGTGAAAGTCAGCCGATCATTCTGGCACTCCTCTTTGAACTCTTCACAACAGATATATTACTGCCATTCAGGAAAAGGGAATTTACACCAGCGTTGTGAATGAGTCAGGCCATTATTACTCAGCACTTGAAATGCCTCCCAAAATACACGAGAAATTGATTTTAGGGCACAGATTCATGTAAACAATTCACATCTATTCACACTGACAGAATCTGGTTGGTTAGAGCTCAGAGCTTTCTTCCAATGGCTCAGAGCTATCAGAAGATAGCTTTAAGCGTAAACTGTGACGATGAGATGCAAATTATATCAGTGTTTCTTTTGCTGTTTATTTTTCCCAAATCAGACGTCATACTGAACTGCAAGGTTTCCAGTATTTTAATACTGAGTCGTAGGACATTTTAGGAATATTTTAAAACTTTCAATATTTTTTCACTATGCAACAAGCTACTGGCAAAAATAATTAGCCATTACTTTGTCCTTGGAGTGAAGGGTACTGTCTTTTACGACTCCTATTAATCTAATCGTCACCTGAAGTGAAATAGCTTTCGCCACAGGCAGGTAAACGTGGTTCAGCTCCCACACACACACACAGGCAAATACACACATACACACAGATGCACCCACACACACTGCAACCATTTAGCATTAGTGTAAGCAGTGTTTGTATGCTCCATTCTGTCACCTCCCACACGGTACATTCATAAAACGGCTCCTCCACGCCAAAGGCACTGACTCAATAGACATCTCCCCCTTCTCTTTTCTCTCGCCTCCTTCCCTCTTTTAACCCCTGTGCCCCCCCCCCCCCCCATGTATCTGTTCTTTAGTCAGTCCCTTCCACTGCTTCTTCTTTTTCTTCTACTTATCTTCCTCCCTCCTCCTCCCTTCCTTTTCCCTCCTCCCCTACATGTCCTTCTTCACCTACCTCCTCATTCTCACCCCCCATACCCCCCCCCCCAAGGGCTGGTTGCAGCCGGTTTGAGTCTGACAGTGGAGAGGAAGCTTCGACCTCTCACCTATGGAGTATGAAGGGAGGGAGGCAAGAGGAGAGGGATGATGGAGGGCAGCGGCGTGGAGGGATGGGGGAGCGGGGGGTGGGAGTGGGGGGGGATGCAACTGCAGGAGACAAGGGAGAGGTCAAAGAACTGGAAGGATTTGAGAAGAAAGAGGGAGAGGA
The DNA here is from genome assembly GCA_037833715.1 of Toxotes lorentzi. Classification (NCBI taxonomy): domain Eukaryota; kingdom Metazoa; phylum Chordata; class Actinopteri; family Toxotidae; genus Toxotes; species Toxotes lorentzi. Next base: position 11,101,575 of record JBBMJY010000005.1, read on the forward strand.
GAGCTGGGGGAAGGGACAGGGAGAGAGAGAGAGGACAGAGGGGTCAGGGAGGAAAAGGAGTGATAAATGAAGGTAGAGTGGCAAGATGGAAGGATGAGGACGGAGAGACAGAGCGTGTGAGAGGATGAGAAGGAGAGAAAGACAGAGTGTGAAGCTGCTGTGTACCTCCCTAACAAGCTGGACAGAATCAGCTCAATTATTAAAGAGGAGCGAGAGATGGGGAAAACACGCAGACACACAGACGTACACGCACAAAAGCATCTCTCGGTGTCTGGCACACAACACATACTCGCCATCTCACACACAAGCAGGCGCACAAACACACACACTTACATACTCTACCTATCTGTAGATCAACATACTTACACATGTACAGTATGTCTGATTTTTGTGTTTCTTCATGCTCGTGCGTCAGAGTTGTCTTTGTTTTTAGCGGTGTGTGAGTGTGCGTATACATGTGTCTGGGTATGTGTGTTGAAAACAGTGAGTCAGAGGATAAGCAGAGACTTGTTAGTGATTCTCCTCAACACCCCCCCCATCCCCCGCCACCCCCCTACCACCTCCCCAACCCCCACCCCTCACCCCCCTCCACTCTACCCAATTTGGCTTCAGCGCCGCCTCAACGTTCCAGCACCGTGGCTTCAATGTCGTCCCATCAATATGAACAGAAAATCAGAGCACTGAGGGGTCTGTCTATAAATCCCCACCGTGAATATAGTTTTCACCCTCTTCCCTTCCTTCCCTCTCTCCCTGCCTTCCTCTCCTCTCCCTCCTCATCCTCCTCCTCTTCCTCTCTTGCCCGTTCCACCCTTGTTTCTAGTTCTCTTTCTTCTTTCCCTTTTCCCTCCTTCTCTGAGGAAGTGTATGCCCCCAAGGGACCAAAAGATTCGCTACCTTCCAGGAGCGAAAGAGATTGTGTGTGTCTCTCTGAGTGTGAATGTGTATCCTCCACGTGTGTGTGTGTGTGTGTGCCAGGATGATAGTGTGTGTGCGTGAGAACACACACTTCCTGAGACAGAAAGGGAGAGAGAGGCAGGGATGAGCAAGTGAAGAGCGAGTGAGAGAGTGAAAGCAGGAGGCTGTGGAGGGGGAGGAGAGAGAAAGAGATAAGAGAGAAAGACAGAGAGTAGTCGGGGAGAAGGGGGAAGATGGATGAATGCACTGCGCACTGAGTGTGTGTGTGTGTGTGTGCGTGAGTAAGAAAGAGAGAGAGAGAGAAAGAGAGATGGTAGGGAGATGCAGGTAGACGGAGAGGGACGGAAGGGTTTCTTATCCTCTCAGCAGAAGTCATAATTTCTTAGAGCGTGCACAGATGTGTGTGTGTTTGTGCGCATGCCTGATTGCGTTTGTGTCTGAGTGTGTTACATCGCTCAGGCTTGAGGCCAAGAACCGGAGAGGTACAGTGGTGTAGCGTCGGTGTGTAGTGTGAGCAGCATGCGTGTGTCTGTGTGTGCTTTTTGAGAGGTGTGTATGTTGAGGCTGTGGCTGATGAGCTGTCAGTACCTACAGTTGGAATGTTCACAAGGCGGCCATTGTTGTTCAAACAGCCAGCAGCCTTCTCCTTGGCAACGGGCGCTGCAGCAGCGTCTCCCACAGCAACTGTGGAACAGGAGTATGGAGGGAGGAGGAGTCAGGAAGTCAGGGCCGCAGCACAGAGGCCCCTCTCCAAAACACTGGCCTCCAGGTCTGAGTGTGTGTCGGGGTCCAAGCATCTGGTTTGTGTGTCCTCTGTGTGTGAGGTAGATATGCATGACTGTGTTTATGTGTGTTGGTACGTGTGTTTTTTTTTTAAAAAGTGTGTTTGTGAGTTGTTTGTGAGTTCTCGTGGTGTGACTATGTGGAGCGTGCATCTTCACTCGTATTCGTGTGTGTCAGTCTGTTTGTGCGTACATGTCAGCTCAGTGTGTGTGTGTGTGCACCTGTGTGAACTGTAAGTGGGAGTGTTTCTTGTGTTTGCACCTAAGTGGTTGGTTTCATCTTCTTGTATTTGCATGTGTTTGTGTGTGTTTCCAGAAGTATCCCTGTGTGTCCTTGTTTTGTGTGTAATCCTGAATGTGCTTTTTTGTACGCACATGTGCACACACTCCTAGCTGTTCCCAGCTGGTGCGGTTGGTCACATGACCTGACTGAGGGGCGGCCATCAGCAGCGCCAGGAAACTGCCTGCAGGAGAGCGAGAGAGGATAGAGAGTGTCAGGCTGAGTTGAAGATGAGGGAGGGCTGTTGGGGAGTGGGAGCGTGTGTTGTGGGAGTGAAAGCGGGGGTGGGAGGTGTGTGTGTGTGTGTGTGTGGGGGGGGGGGGGGTGCAAGAGAGATGAGAGAGGGAACTGTGAGGAAGAGAAGTGAGGAGGGGGGGTGAAGGAGGAAGAGGAAGGGGTAATACAGTCCTCCTTGCCTTAAAATAACTACAGCATGTAGGTTCCTGACAGTTAGATAGTGAGACAGTCAGATGTCAGATGGGTGGGGGGTCCTGGCTATGTGTTGTTTGGAGCTACTTCTCCGGTCCCCTGTGTGCATCCTTGGCAGAGCCGCCACTGTATCTGGTCTGTGTGAAGTCTGTTTACGTTAGATGTGTGTCTGTGTGTCTGAACGTCTGTCTGCCTTTTTGTTTGTCTTCACATATGGTTTATGTGTTGGTCTCTGTTCATTTATAGGCTTTGTGTGTGTATTTGTAGTGTGTGTGTGTGTGTATGCGTGCACGTGCTTGCTCTTGGCAGGAGATATACAACACGCACACTGATGATGAAGATCATTAGGAATTTCCTGCAGCTGGGGAGGTGATGGTGGTGGTGTGTTGTTTTTTTTTTGTAGGGGGGCAACATGGATGGGTGGGATGTGAGTGGGTGAGAAAGAGAGGAGAGGTCAGAGAGAAGGAGAGTGTGGGTGAGGGGTGAAGGTTTGTATGTAAGTACGCTTGTTGGCTTGTCTCTTTGAGTGACGTGTGTGTGCATGGAGCTGCTGCCCAGTAATGCCCAAAGTTCACCTCTGTTCTGAAGGGTTGTTGGTGGTATGTTGGCCCCCGTAGTGCAATATGTGTGTATAACATTACTCGCCCCCTCTGGCACACACACCTCAAGCTCTCACACAACACAGGTCTGTTGATTGGAAGAGTTCGGAGATGCTTAAATTTTAGCAGTTCACTGTTGCTGCCTGTTGGGCTACAATGCACTGTGGTCAAGACAGTGAAGACCTTATAACTTCAGATTTTCTTTTTTTTCCCTTTTCATTTAGTTGAATTAAAACTTTCTACAGTTTGGCCGAGTATTGAATAAATATTGAAATCTTTTTCCCACAGTGGGAAGAAAAATCCAACATGTCGACATATCGTTTTAAGATGATGTCTAGGTTTGTTTTAGGTTGTGGGGGGTTGCGGTTGTGTTCTGTGATGTGGCTTAAGTTAAATAAAGTTCTTTTTTTAATCCTAAAGCTGATGTGAAATACATTTCCATTTAACTTTGGCCTTTGGCCTTTGGCCTCATATTTGAGTTGATCACCACACACAAGCAGTATTTATGGTTCATCAACCACTTTAAAGCGATGCTGTGTAAATATTATATAATGTGTTATGTTTCATTGACAAAGTCAGGCTGATGTTTACCATCTGGAATAAAACATGACACACTTGTTTCCCCACTGTTTCCCACTGAAAACCTCTCATGAGTGACTCGAAAACAGTTAGTCATCAAGTTGTCCAACAGTTTTGTTGTTTGTCTTTTGCATTATTTTTCTCATAATTCTCCTGGCGGATGTTTTTATATTTGTCGGAGGAGTTGCGCGCTGTCCTGTGTGTTGCATGACGGTTTGAGGATGTTGGAGCTGCAGGTTGAGGTTGCATCAGGGTTTAGGTGGTGTGGAGGAACGAGAGGCTGATGGTAGCTGAGTTTCTGCACGGTGTCATTCAGTCTCTGTGGACCCCCTGACCCACTTCCCCCTCCCCACCTCTCTTTCTCTCCTGGCCTCACATACACTTTCTCCATCTCGCTCCTTCTCTCTGTTTTACCCCCCACCCCCTCTTCTCATCTAAACCTCTCTGTGGAGCTCCCCCCCTCCTCCCCTCACAACCTCCCTCTCACTACCTCTCTCTCTCTTTCTCTCTCCCCTCCGTGTCCCCCTCCCTTACACCCCCCCCCCATGCTGTTTCGGTGCTGCTGCCTGTCTCTTAGCAACAACTGCACACCCGTTAGAGCTCAGTGAGTGCTTTTACAAACACACCCAGGAAGACACACTCATACATGCGCACATTCACAGACACACACATGCGTGCCTGCACAAACACATCCACACTCACACACACGCAGGGTCTAGTTCCTCATTGAGGTTTGCTGCTGGCAGGCCTGTGAGTCTGCAAGCCTTTGTGGCAGTGAGATAGATGGGAAGAGAATAGATATGCTGTACAGCTACCATGTACAGAATGATTGTTCCTCTCAAACTATGCACAACAGGGAAACTGCCCAAACTGGAAAATGACAGGCTCTAGTCTCTGCTTTCACACTGGCATGTGCGCACACACGCTCTGTGGCATGTTGTGTTGTTGTCGCCTTTTCCTGTAAACACACAATAGCACCAAAAACTTTTATGAGCAGATGAAAAATGTACAATATCAAAAATTTTCAAAGAGTATCATTCATATGAGAGCTGCTCTTTGTGAAACAGATTCAACAGATCATCATGTGGGAGCAGCGCACACCATCGGCTGTTTTCACAGAGACAATACTACGCCACTGTGTGTTCCAAAGCCCCAGAGCCATTCACAGTAAAATGCACCAAAACGCATTTGCTACGTATGACGGTGAATATATTGGGATGGCGGCTGATGGATGCCAGGAGTATTTGCTTAAACAATGAATCATAGTGGGAGCGTTTGATGGGCTGGCATCTAAGCCCTGTCAGGATGCCCCCCGCAGAGCACAGTAGAGGGATATTTGCATGTGTGTCTTTGTTTTGTGTGTGATTGTGCATGACTATATATGTGTGCGTGTGTGTGATATGTATGTCTTTATGTGCAAATCGATGTGTGAGTGTGTGGGAGGATGAAGCTGTGGGGGCATATTTGCATGTGTCTTTGTGTGTTGGTACGTGTCGCTGTGTGTGTGTGTGAGTGACAGTGTGCGCATGTAAGTGTAAGCACATGTGCAGCAATGTTTAATTAAAGCATGTGTTCCTCTCCGTCTCTCACACACCGGTCAGATGGAGCCTTAATTAATGAATGCTGTTAATTAGACGAGAGAGAAAGTGAGAACGAGAATAGGAGAGAAGAGACAGAGGGAAGTAGAGAGAGAGAGAGAGGAGCAGGGAGACAGCACTGGGCATGGCAGGGAATGGGTGAGGGGGTTAAAGAAACTATGTCTAATGTGTGTGTGTGTTCATCTCCATGTTTGTCTGTCCCAGTTGTGTCATTCCTCAGAGCAGCAGATCGTTGAGGTTGCTCTGCTCCATGTGTTCAGCCCCAAACTCTGCTACAGCAAAACTCTCCCACTCCTCCTCCTCCTCATTTTCCTCTACAGCTTCCTCCTTCTCTTCTTCTTCTTCCTCGTGCCTCAACTTCTCTCCCTGATATCTAAAATCTGTTTGCTTCAGTCTGTCCCTCCACTTACCTTCATTTCCCTTTCTCAATCACGTCTTTCACCTCCTTGAACTTCCTCTGTCTCTTGCCCTTTCTCATACTTTCTCACCCATTCCCTCAGTCATTCTAGTGTCTTTCACCTCCTCCGCTCCCTGTTCCCTTCTCTCTCTTCTTTCTCTCTCGCTCCCTGTCCTTCTCCCACCCTCCTAATCAGAGCCATATGTTGGAGAGGGAGGCAGAGAGATCTGACGATGGACAGGATTGTGTTGTATGTGGAGAGTGTGGAGCAGTGCTGGAGCCAGCCGTGCGCATATGTATGTGTGCAAAAGTGGCACGCATGCTTGTATTTGTGCTTGAATCTGTGCACGCTTGCAGTCACGTGTGAGTCTGATTGCACGTGTGGTCCAGATTTCATAAGATTTCCGTCTCTTCTGGCTGTCCGTCCTTCCAGTTCTCCTCTGCTCTGGGTTTCTATAATCCTCCAGTCGTTCCTGTCTTTCTGTCACCTTCATCTCTCCATCCTCTTAACACCTCTCTATTCATCACCTCTCTGCTTCCCCCTGGTGGCTGCGATTATTCACACATTCTCATTCTTCTTGTACCCTCCAAGTCTAGTGCTTTGTAATGCATGAGAATAGTTTTGGTAAAATGTGGCATGCAGTGTGAGTGTGCCTGTGTGTCTGTGCTGTTCACCACTATGCAACTGCTTATTATAATTTCTGGATTTTTACAACATGTACATGCATTCACTCAAATATGGTGAGATTGAAAAATGTGGGAAACTCACTTGATCTCATACACGACATGTCTGTTTCTTCTAGTCTGGTCATCATCATCATGTAATTGTGAACAGTGTGTGTGTTAATCCAATAGGAGAGGGTAAAGTGGCTCTGGCTTACTCGTGTCCCTATGATGTGCTGGCACACGCCAAAATGAAACACTAACTACAATTACATTTTAAAATTTTATATTGCAAGTCATCTTCTAAAATAATTGAGTCTGATGTGAGATGGTGCAGCCCTCACCAAAATACTGATTCTAGTCTGGTCTGATGCGTGCCGTGACATCATGTACTAATCTCTTACTCTTTCTGCTCCACCCTCCTCCACACTCCTTCCTCCACTTCTTTTTCTTTTTTTTTCTCACTCACCCTCTCTTCCACCTCCGTCAACTCTCTGTCCCTTCCTCTGTCTGTCTGTCTGTCTGTCTGTCTTTCTGTCTGTCTCTCTCTTTCTCTCACTCTAGCAACCATGGGCAAAAGACAGGAGCAGAGGGGAGAGGGAGAAGTATGTGAGCTCTCCACTGCAGTATTGATGACCCAATGATCCCCTGCAGAACAGAGCCAGTCAGGCAGACAGAGTGAGGCTCAACTCAGAATCAAAATCAGAATCAGCGCCACAACCATTTGGTAAAAGCAACCAACTGAGCGGGATATGAATGGTAAATGTAATCTAATGTTGTAATGCTGCTGTGTGGGTGGCACAGTTAATAGAGTAGAGTGCATTACAGATTAGGTTTATGGCCCATTGCCAAAAATGTTGACGATTCCATCACACAACCACAATTCCATCTGTGCTGCAAGTGTCTGATTTTTATTTGTACAGTATATTTGATGCTTTACAATGACCCGTATATTTAGCGGCAAGGAGTTCAGATTAAATGCATTAAATGCAACAAGGAGGTGTTAACGTATTTGTGGACTTCCTATCCCAGTTAATAATAATATTTTTATCTCTGTCCTCAGGTCTTTGAATCTTCTTGCTAGCTGTTAACGGAGGACAAAGAAGAAACACTAATTTACATACAACAGAAAACATCCCTCTTTTCCCTCCACCACCAGCAAGACCAGACACTGAATGAGTGGCTTGTCAGATCACCTTTTTTCAGGCCAATCTGGGGCTCCAGTGGGCTGCGGTGGGAGTCAAGCAGAGGAAAAAGGGTGTGTGGGAGGGTTGGAGGAGCTGGCAGAGCCTGAGCTCTGGACTGGGGAGCTTGGGTTCCAGGCGGAGTCCCAGGATCCCTCCAACGATGGATTGGCACCGGTGACCTCCGACCCCTTTCCCCCCTCGTCTCCTTCTGTCCTCGCCAACGGCCTCCACCTACAGAGAAGGCTGGGGCACAACACCTGTCGGCGGAGGCAGACGGAGACTCACACTACCACCACTGAGACACATTCATTCGCAGAGACGTTAAGAAACATGCAGACACACATAGACCCAGATGTGCACGCGCAGGCTGTTTCACACGCACACATAGATAATTGTGGACACATGGATATCAATGCACATACGGGTTCTGTAGGGTCAGAACATTCCAGAACTCTCACACCAGAGGCCATACACACAACCTCACCTCAGACCCTGTCTTTGGCACTTGGCAATCATCCTGCCTCCACCAATCAGCTGGCAGCCCCAGTCCTCACAGCAGAGACAGACATGCCCTCAACCTTTTGTCCAGTCCCTATTGGCCCCAACCCAAACACAGGCTCCTCTCCTCTTCCTGTCGAGGCAGAGAAGAAGTATGCACTCCGCAGCTCTGGACGTCCCCGCTTCCCCTGTCACCTGCGCAAATCCTCCCGTCTGCGTCGAAGCATAGAGGATGGGGAGAAGAGAGCACTGAGGGAGAGGGGAGGAGAGGATGGCGATGAAGTATTAGAAGAGAAGATCTGGAGGATTAAAGAAGAGGAGGTAGCAGTTGGTGAGAAGGAAGAGCATTCGTCTGTGGAAGCTGTTCTCCCCACGCCTCCGTGCCCTACAGACATTGCTCTTGCTTTAACCGTACCCAAACCTGTACCTAAAGCTATACCTAAACCTGGGCCCAGACTTGGGCATAAACCTGGACCTAAATCCAGGTCTAGGCCCGCACCAAAATCTGTCCATAAAGCAGGTCCTAAAAGTGTCATGAAACAGCGTCAGGCAGCGCAGTCCATTGCTCATCGGGTTACCCCTCATCTCCCATTTGCGAACACATCCACCATCCCTGCATCTCTACTGGCTGTGAAGGAGCAACCTGTTGCAGAGTTGGGGGTGTGCCCCCCCAATAACCGGCGATGTGGACGTTTTGTCGGCGTAAGTTAATTTGTTGTTACATATCACTATAATTGCTCATAATACATTATACAGTGCCATATCATGTATAAAACAGATGTTATCACAATGTAATTGTCTATGTTTTATGTTGGTCTTTGCTTTACAGGTGAGGAAGATTGTTGTCAAGGTGGCTCGCATTCCTGTCAGCCTTAGCCGCAGACAGAAGAGCTACAAGATTTCCAATTTGGAGACAATTACAGGTACAGAGAAAGGCAATGATGGTGGGCTTGAAGGCTCAGAGGCAGCTCGAGAGCCGACTGCGCTTCTCCGCATGAAGAACAATGGGAAGAGCGTTATGGTGATGTTCCCTCCTGGAGAGTTGCCTGTTATTCTCAAACGCAGGCGGGGACGACCACCTAAACAGGCTCTGCCAGGAATACCGGGAGAGCCTCCCAATGCCGGCAGTGCTGGTGGTAATGTAGACCAGCCCAAAAAGCCCCGGAGGCGTCGTCGGACTAAACTCCCTTCTCCTTATCCATCTTATGTTAATGATACCAATGATGTGAAAACAGAGTATGGGGATGTTCTGTCCAAACTGGCCTTTTTAAACCGCCAGCCCCCTGCCACTGGCCGCTGCTCTCCACCTCGATGCTGGACACCCAGTGAGCCAGAAAGCTTTCATACCCCCTTGGAAAACCCTGGAATATCCACCCTACTCCACCGGCTCACTGGGTTTAGACGCCCACGGGGTGGCAGAGGAGGTGGTATTGGAAGAGGTGGAGGAACAGCAGGGGGGATTGGGGGCAGTGAGCGCAATAAGAGCACCTTCAGTGACTTCTTTGAATCCATTGGCAAGAAGCGGAAACTAGGCCCCCTGTCTGAGCATGGATTACCTAGGAAAAGGGGGAAGGGTGTGGGTGGGGTTGGCAGGGGAGGGGGTATTGTAGGAACTGAGCCTGGGGGAGAGAAAATAGTCAGGAAGAGACGTATGAGAAAAAACGGCGCATTTAAAGGGGAGGGGGTTTCCATGGGGCAGGATTGGCCCAACGGGGCAGGTGGCTGGGGAGAGGAGGGAGGTATGGAAAAGGAGAAGGGTTTGGGTGGGTTTCAGCTCTGTGGATCTTCAAGGGGGGGCTTTTCCTCCTGTGAGGTTGGAAGGGGGGCCACCTATGGCAGTCCAGGAGGAAGCAGAGGGGTTGGCCCAGCTGGGGAGGACTCACAAGGCCTGTTTGCTGGATATTTCCGGTCGCTGCTCGACTCGGATGATTCGTCAGACCTGTTGGACATCTCCTCCTCGCAGTCAGACCCCCGCAAAACTTCATCCACCCCTGGTTATGAGCCATCAAGCCCAGCTACAGGTCACAGCTGGTCCCCTGCATTCTCCAAGTGGTGCTCCAAGGGTGGTGCAAGTTCTGGGGCAGAGGGTTCAGCCCAGACACATTGCTCTTCAGCTAGGCCTCCATACAGCTATGGCAGCCTGGCCCAGACATCACCCACCACTTCTACTTACCCCAAATCCACTCCTCCATCTCTTTCACACTCTCCTAGCTCCCCCCACCCTGGCTCTTTTGGCCATTACTCCTCTGGCTACTCCTCCTCTTCCCCTGCAGTGTCACAGAGATCCTCTGACTGCAGCTTTGCCTACGGGACTGGACACAGCAGTGGTAAAGCAACCCCTGTTGGCCAGATTGGTTATTCTAGTTACCAGGCAGCAGCCAAGCGGGGCTTTTGTGGATATCCTGCAGGTCATTCCTCCATGGTGCGGGGGGAGTCAACAGGACCCACGTCACCTGGAGGAGGGTACATGTCTGTGGCCAAAGGTAGCCCATTCAGCTCCTCCTCCTCCCCAGAAGGATACAAACAGTACAACTCGAGCCAGTGGAGCTTCAGGTAAATCAGTTATGGCAGCCTGTGATCATTAAAAATCCTCAAAAACCAACATAATGAATTCAAGAAATGTCTGAATCTGACTTTATATGAAAGAGTTTTAAGTGAATATGCGATTAAATGTTGTCTTCCATTAAAAATAGAAGTACAAACTAATAAACGTCTGTCGCAGGATCAAAGTGATGTGATTTGCTTAATATAAATGTTTTACTCCGACACATCATTTTCAATTATACCATGTCCACCATGTGCTAATAAACTGTCGATACCTGACATTAGGTAACTCATTGCTACAATGTGCTCTGTGGTTATCAAGACATATTACGCAAGTGATGTTTGTTTGTTTTATAATTTGTGTTTCTATTTTTGTGTGTTTTTTTCTTCAGACAAGGTTATGGTGGCTGGTCAACAGACAGCTTTGGGCCTCAGTATCATGGCTACGGTGAATATGGCTCCAATGAGTCCAAAGACATCTTGGATATCTCAAATTACACCCCTCAGAAGGCTAAGCGACAACCTTTTCCTGAAAGTCTATCAGAATCCTCCTCAGACTCTTCACATCTTGGATCTGTACTCACTGGTAGTGGGCCGAGCTCCACAGGTGGCACATACAAACAGAATGAGGCTGCTTCTGTTAGTGCAGAAGGGGGCCAGTCAAGTCTCTCCAGCCTGGAGAAGCTGATGATGGATTGGCATGAGAGTGCTTCGGGGCCCTCCTATAACTGGAGCCAGAGTGTCCTCTTCCAAGGTGGGGGGACCAGCAAGCCCGGCCGTGGTCGCAGGAAACGGACTGAACCACAATCAGAAAAAGAGGGGGGTTCTGCTTTACACTCTGACTCCCCATCCAGTCCCTCACCAACACCTACTCCAGGACCTAAACGGGGAGGGGTTGGTGGACGGGGAAGGGGGTCTAGAGGAGGCAGAGGGGGTTTGTCTCCATGTCAGAGAGAGCGGCCATCAGGGGCTAAAGGCAGGGGCAAGGCTGTCTCTACATCAGGGTCTGGAGGAGTAGTGTCTGCTGGAGGTCCAGAGGGGTCTGGGTTGTTCCAGGAAGTGCTGGACTATTACAGCGGAGACAGTAGTAGCCTCTCTCCCCTGGCCACTCCCAATCCTGCACCACCTTCCAGCTACCTCCAGGACCCCTGTGAGTACCCCTCCCCTTATTCTGCCCACCCCTCCACACCTTCCTCTGAGGAGCGATATCCAGCCTTATACCCTGGAGAGTCCTCCTCTTCCCTCTCACCCAGTGTCTCATCTCCCCCTTACCCTCCCAAGCCCACCCCTCCTCCGCCCCAGTCTTACCACCCAGTCCCGTCCAGGACCTTTTCCCCCTCCTGCTCTCCCTCACCAAGGGTTACACCCCACTGCGGCACTGCACTGAGTCCCTCACATCGCCCCCCTCCAAAAGACCCACAGTTCTCACAGTATGACTCCCCGAGCTACTGCAGTTCACCCTACTGGTATGGACAGACATCACACAGCGGCAGCCCCAGCCCTCACTCACACAGCACACACTCAAATACAGCCGTGCACACACACAGTAACCCGCACACAAGTCCTCACGGAAATGCACATGGTAATCCACTCACTAGCCCAAATGCAAACACACACACACACATAACCCCGACAACCCATGACACACACCATCACAACACACAGCCTCACGCAAACCTGAGCTCACACACCAACACCCATCCCACCTCACATCTCCAGAGCAACCCCCTTACCCTCTCAAACCCTCACACCAACAGTCAGCCCCACCACAACGCACACACTAACCCCAACACTCATCTCCCATCCCATGCACACTCCAACCCCAGTCCCAGTCTCCTCTCCCACTCAACACCTGTCCTTTACGAGGAGCGCAGCCCTCCCTCCACCATGACCGCCCACAAGCGGGATCTGACCCCCCACCCCATGAGCACAGGCCATCGCCAGGGCCACCTGCCTCACTCCCCCTACCCCAAACCTCCCCTGGACTCCTCGCCCCATCAGGAGGACACTAGTGGTTTCTCCCTGTCCCACCAATCCTATCAGGGAATGGGACACCGCTACCCCTCCCAGGTGGCTCAGGGAGGTGGGGTGCTGTGCCAGCTCCTGGACCCAGCCAGTGATGACAGCTTCAGCGTCACCAGCCTGTAACAGCAGGTGAGTTTATATAACTTTCATACAACCAATAAGGCCATCAATCATCTAGAGGAGTGTTTGATTAATAAGTATGATCTTTGTTTTTGATTAAAAAAAAATACATAGAAAATCTTTCCAAGTATTTTTTTATTTTAGAATAAATTAAAATTTAGAATATAGAGTGCAAAATTATGAATAAATAAATGAAAAACTAAATAAAATAGAAATAAAACAACCCAATAAGATTACTAACCCCCAACACCTACCTCATGTGCATACGCACACACCTTCAGCTAACTCCTCACTGGCTGGGGAAAAGCCAAACAGGCAAACAAACACACATAAGCAGGCAGGTACATACTGAGATTAATCGAAAGGCAAATGGTGTAAAACGTTAAAATGGGTAATAAAGGCTGCCATGTATGAAAAAATTTCTCCCTTGAGCTTCTCAGTGAATATTTTATTTTCTCAAGTTTGAGAAAAAAAACAAAAACACATGACATCTTGAAGCCACTGGGATATAGAACGACTCTTGGAAGAGTTCCAGTGCAACAGTGTGATACGTCGGGCTATGGGAACTGTGAATGCGATTATTTGTTTTTGTTTAGAGTTAAGAGCTAATGTTTCATTAGGGGTTTCAAAAATTTCTACCAGTGGACATGGTAGCAAATTGAAATTGAGCACTTACTAAAACCCACACCAATAAGTATGGTGTTCTGGACACAGCAAAGAGTGCAAAGGGTGTTATGACATGAGATTTGGAAAGATGAGCCCAATACAATACCTTAAGAGACTGGCTCCATGTTTGCAAATTGTAGCTCATTTATAAGGAAGTAATTGGTGCATTTGAATGTGTTTTATGGTAGCTCAAAATATATTCAAGCTGAGCTGTGAAAGTCCATGTAGACTCTAAAATACAAAAAGGTAAATAAAAAATGAGTGCACATTGAGGACATGTGTTTACAAAGACCTGATTAAATAGTGTCAAGGTACATTTCATTCACTTCATACTATACTTTTCTTTACCACTGTCAAAAATAACAGTCTCATTTTACTCTTTCTCTTCATCTCTTTCTCTCTCCCTTTGTTTTTCTTCCAGGTGCATTCAATCCAAGCTTTTACAGATTTGCAAACATTTTTTTTTTCATTTTTCGTTAAGGCAACTTCTTTGTGAGAGACTGTGAAATGAAGGGTGAGAATTTAGCTGCCAGCTTTGGACAGTAAAGCTTTTATTCTCCAGCACTGACAATCAAAATCAACCGCAACGTAAACACCCAAGCATGTAAACACACAAATGCACACAAACAAACACACACACACACACACACACACACACACACACACGAATACAGACACGCATGTGCAGATGAATTCACTACCTAGACATGAACACATAGAATCATACATGTGTACACTCACTCACATGCTACGCTGAGGGAATGGCCAAGAGGAGCTGACAGATGAATGCCAGACGCTGACGGACAGAGACAAACCTATTTCCTCATCCTGTTGAGTCCTGCTGTGATACATAGAGGACTCCGTTTCCCAGAAGTCTGTATCTCATCAAATCTTTCTGGTCTTGTTCTGTACATCTGCAATATGGACAAACTAGGATCTCACTGCTCTATCTCTCTTTCTGTTTCTGTCCTCTCTCGACCCCCCTCCTTTGCTAAACCAGCAACCGTGTTCTGCACTCGACTCACCAACACTGCATTTCTGTCTTGTGCTCTAACCTGAACCACACCTGAGCCCAAATCAACTTTTTAAATACCATGAGCCTTGCAAGTGTCCCGCTCTGTGCACTCCTTGTGTTGTGACCCATAAGAGAAAAGTGGACTACACCAGTTTCTGCTCTTGAAATACCAGCATCTGTACATACGACTCCAGCTCCAAGCCAGGAGCCCCCTCTTCACTCTGAAAGTCTGTCATCAACACGCCCTCCTCAGCGTTCTGCCATGGTTTCTCTGCTCTTTGGGGGTGGGGTGGATGCAAGGGTGGGGGCGGGCTTGGTGGGGGGGGTCTGCAGCATGGAGACTCAACATCCTGTGTTTTGCTGTTTTAACTACAAGGGAAAGAGACATTGAAATCACACAATGGCCCCAAAGAGACTCTTGTTTTCTGTGTGCAAAATGTGAGACAGATTTGGTCTCAAACACAGGTTGTGTTTGCGTGACTGCAGTAATGCATGTATTTGTGTGTATGTGTGCATATATGTGTGTGTGAGTGTGCGTGCGTGCCTATGGGGTCAAAAGGAGTGAAGCGCCCCAGACACCAGTCTTGGAGGGGCCTCATTCTTTCTTTCACTCTCTCCCTTCTTTTTTCTGTGGTCTTGTGTTGTTTGGTGGTTTTTGTGATGAAAAAAAAATTGTATATCTGTCTGTTACATATCATGTATGTATCTGAGGTGCAAAATATTTAAATACACATTCTGTTCTTGCCATTGGTAATCCTGTCTATAGCATACTGCTTCTGTAAGGGATTAAGGGAGGTGTGAGCATGTTTGTGTGTGTGTGTGCGTTTCAGAGCCTCCCTGAGTATTGGGCTTTGCCCAGGCTGTCTGGGACTGTGAGCGAGAGAGTTCAGTCAAGGACACAATTCGACAGGGAGTGAAAGGGAGGGGAGGAGAGGAATGGATGGCGGGGAGAGCAGGGGAGGATGTGTTGGAGGGGGAAGAAAGAAACCAGACTGAGGAAATCAGAAAAGAGTGTCGGAGAGGTTTTAAAGCCACTGAAACAAAATGCACAAAAATGTAGTGCTCCCAAATTCTTCATCCAAATAAGGAAATGTACTAAAGCACAGCGTAAAGGCTGGAGGTACCAGAGAGCTGACAGGAAGGGACCCATGCATGTCCTCACAGGGACTCTTGCTATAATACAGCAAATATTGTACATCTGCAGCTTGTGTGTATTGTGTGTGTGTGTGTGTGTGTGTGTGTGTGTGTGTGTGTGTGTGTGTGTGTGTGTATGTGTGTGTGTGTGTGAGCCAGACAGAAAGGGAGAGTGAGAGAGAAAGAAAGCAGATGGGGGGAGTTTACTGGCTGCATATTGTGTACAGTTTGTCAACAGGCTGACTAAATAGACTCAGACATGGCCGGAGGAAATGTGTTTGCTGTGACATTCCACTGTAAGCTGGAAGGGGACACGCACTGTCGACAACACTACATGACAGACAAAGAGAAGGAGGGCGGAGAGCAGCAGCTCTCTTACACACTTTTCTTTTGTACTATATTTATACAAAAACAACAGCATTTCATTTAAATATAAAAGGATCGTTCTCTGTGCTGAATTTAAACAAAATTACAGCCAAACTAAATCCCATACTCTCAGCAGGTTTAAGGACACAAATCTGTTTAACAATTTTTTCTCAACAGTCAGTGGGAGGAGAAGTATTCAGATCTTTTACTTAAGTAAGTGAAAGCACAAATATCACAATGCAAGAACTTTTACAAGAAAAAGCCTGCGTTTAAAAAAAAGAATGATAGTACTATCATCAAAATGTACTTAAAGTAACAGTAGAGGTAATCATTATGCAGCAGAATGCCCCCTGTCCGTAGCCTACATTAGATTATTTGATTATAGATCTGAGCAGCATTTTAATGTAGCGGGTCAATAGGGAGCTAATTTTAACCACTTTATGTTCTGTTGGGTTGCATAATCTAAAACCACATAGCACATCTTATAAACTCATCATAGGTGTAGTATGTAAAATGCTAAAAAGTAGCTCGTAGGTCTGACTGTCAAATGGAATGGAATAAAATGTACAATATTTCCCTCTCGTATATTCAGGTAAAGTAGCTTACTTCAAAGTTGTACTGAAAGTACAGCAGCCTAGTTACTAAGTAATTAACCCAGTCCAATAAAGGACTTTTTTGTGACTTTACAATTATGGATGTGGTATTTGGCAAGAGAAAAGGTTAGATTAATTAGGCTATGAAAACCCTTTAAGATCATTATTAAAATTGATACCCTGAAAAATACAACTTTAAAGATAAACAGAGTGTTAGTGTAGGTGTAAGATGAAGTAAACCTGGTAATGTCAGACCAGAATATCTGTGTGTAGTTGCAGGGCCAAAATAAATGGAGCACTGTCTGTGTTTATTCATCACAGAACGAAGAGCATTTTGCCGGATACAATTTGTGGAGCAACTTGAAAGAAAATTTCTTCACCTTTTTTTTTTTTGTTGTTGACAGAAATTAAAGAGGTAAAGTCCACGCTTGCTTTCAGGGGTTAATTGTTACCTATCTGAGGTAGTTATGGGCTAAATTAAACGGCAGTCGCTGTGTCAATAAGGCCATCAGGAATGCGCTTCGTCATCACAACTTTCCCCTGGGGGTAAAGAAGAAGGAGGAGGAGGAGGAGGAGGACGACGGGGAGGAAAGAGGAGGAGGGAAGCTCTCAGCTGGGACTTTCCTCACTGCCCTCCGGGAAAAAAAAAAAAAAAAGTTAAATCGCTGGGCACCACACCGGAGATGTTCCCCGGTGTCGCCACGGAGGAGGTATGCGGACCTGTGCGCGATGGTGGGGCTGCGGTAGTCTCCCCCTCCGCTCGGGAATTCTACTTCTTTTAATCCCCCCGTTTCTCCTCGCGCTCCAGCTCCTCGTCGTGGTCGGGCCGCGGCTACCTCGAGCCGGAAGGGTCGTGGCGGCGGCGGCGGACGAGGAGCGGGAGGGCGCGGTTGCCTTTTCTGTTATCAGCATCGAACCGGAGAGGAACTCGCGCCGCTGGAGAGCCCCGTCCCGGCGACCGGGTTTGAAGGAAGAGGAGGAGGAGGAGGTGGTAGAGGTGGAAGATGGGGAAAGGAGGGAGGGGACACGAGCCTATGAGGATGAGAACGAAATACACTGGCGCCAGGTAAGTGGTGGAGCACGAGAGATAAAGTTGGACTGAAATGTTTCTGAACCTTTGCATCATTGTTAAAAAAGAAAAAGAAAAAAAAGAACAGATATTAATTGAATCACATAAGAGCTGTTGATTTTTTGGGGGAAATCATCTTCACCTACAGGAGCTAGATTATATTGAATATTAGATGAAACACTCACCAGTTAATTTTATAGCACAATGATTATCTTAAAGCTAAGTAAAGATTATTTAAAATGTACTGACACTGAACAGACTTAAGGGAGATATAGGGCTAAAGCTACTCAGTGTATTACACACGTTCAATGTAGCTCTTTTTACAGCTATAAAAAGATGCTGTGGTTTCCTCTCCGGGTTTATTCATTATGCTGGGTCAGTTTGTGCACAGCCCTGTGAATTATTGCAGACATGATGGAACAGGTGAGCGCAGAGGGAGAGCACGGCCCTGACCCCAGATCAGAGAGAGAGGTGACAGCTGTTCTCTCTTTGCCCTTCAGTTGCACAGTGCTTCAACCTTCATCTGTGTTTGTGTGCGGGTGCATCTGCCCCCTCTTTACCTTCGGACTCCTTCCCCTCACTCCTCCCCCCTCCTCTCTCTTTCATTCTCCTTTTTCTCTCAGTCTCTTTTTCTGCCCAAGGCTAAACTCTCTGACTCATTCTGTGAATCATCACCCCTCTCCACCTCCTCCCCAATGAGGTTGCCATGGTGACCAGCACAGGGTTCAGTCTGAGTCGGGTGGGGGTGGAGAGGGGTCTTTCTTTGACTGTGTGTGTGTTTGTATGTTACAGTGCCTCAGGCAAATGTCTTACATGCAGCACTGAGGTCAGAGCCTGTGACCTGCCTCCTCGACACTCATACCTGGGGCAAGGGTTGCAGCAGACAGACTGACACGCATTACTGTCATTCCTATGCATTATTATTCAACCCCCTGCCCCTTATTCCCAGGAATCTGCTGGTGTTCCTTGCACATATCAATATATTGATATGTATGTCTGTATCTTCCCAGGGTGGATCCAGAGCACTGGAGGTGCAGCCGTGGGCGGCCGACGAGCCGTCATTCGCAGCAGAACTCAGTCGTATCATCACATACATCACCAGCCCACAGGTAGGTTGCACAGAACATCACATAAAACATAGTGCTGCTGTCAAGTAAAAACATCAAATCGCTGGCAGAGTCGGAATAAAAAAATCAGCCTTGTTCAACCAAAACGTAGTTCACCTCTCTAATTGGTTAATTTCAACATTTTTTACTGGCTCGAAGAGGTAAAACTATCACTAAACAGTATTTTATCAGAAAAAAACAAAACATTTGAAAAGAAAAAACATCTTGTGACCCCTCAGATTTATCTTGGGAGGGCCCCAATCATTCATACTGACAATCACTGGTCCAATATATAGGGCCCTCCTTGAAGGTCTCAGGCTATACTCTGACTCATAAGGGACCTACAGATGCAGCCAGGAGTTAGATGTTGCCAAAGCTTAAGAGTAATCGATACAACTTCACTTTTTCAACTTCTACTTCTTCTACAGTTCACTTTTTCACTTCTACTACTGCAGACATCCAGTGTGGGGGTTGACATAGTAATATGATCAGTCAGGCGCTGTCAATATGCTGGCAGCAGAATTCTGCCAAATCTGGAGCCAGTAAAGCCTTTCAGTTCCAGACTGGAAACTCCCGAACAAGAGTTTAGACTTATGTAACACCAAGTGGTGATCTGGGAGGGAAAATTATATGTCTACTGATTAAACCTACTATATTGTGTTGATTTTGATCATCTGAATCTCACATTTAAGAGTCAGTTTTAACTGAATCGTCCACTTAAAGGCATCTGGAAACAACACTTACCATTTCACACAACTTCTTAAACGTCCTCTCCTCTTAGTTTTATCTTAATTGTGTGTAGGACTGTTCTCAGACCTCTGTCCAGTCCATCTCATTGTGACCTCTCCTCCTCTGTCCTTCACCAGCTGAACTGCTCCAGGGTTTTATCTCCAGGTCAAGCTCAGGCCTCGCAGCCCCCTGCACCTTCACACCTCTGGCTGCTGTGTGCCGAGGACTGGCTCCTTCCAGCTGCAGACAGACCATGTGTTGCATACTCCTTCAGGTGTGCCCATATGTCTGTACAGTACGTGCATGTGTCAGCGCATGTGCTGTGATGCTTATGCATTCATATTGCTGGCAGAGTTGGAATAAAAAATGCAATGCATATTTAATCATGCATGCAATAATCTTCAAACCACCTCTGTGCTCCCTTGCCTCTCTGTCTATCTTTTTGTGTTTGTCTCTGTCTCTCTAGTATGGATGGAAGAGATGCAGACTTTCTAAAGACTGTGTCAGGGCTAGGATGTGAAGTGCACAGTTTCGATCCCAGCAACTCCAACAAATCTTATGGTCACCTTGGCAACAGTTTGGCTAGTAACCATGGTGATGGAGGTGTGGTTAGCCAGCACAAGATGTGGCTAGAGTGGCGCGCTCCGAGGAAGCGCAAGCACAAGACAAGAGGCAACCTGGGTAGTGTTTCTCAAACACTGGCAGACATCATGGCAGCTCTGGGACATCACACAGTAAGACACACACACACACACACACACACGCACACCAATTTAGAGAAACAGTGCCAAACAAACATACCTTAAGAGTTTTTTCAGAAAGCTCTCTTACTTGTACGTTCCCATGGCAACAGGGCTCTGCGCCATCCCTGGCTGCCATGGCAACAATTTCAGTGAGTGAATCACACACTGGCCCAGTTACATCCTGCATCCACAAGAGGGAACTACATACCTACAGTCTGAGTATGTGTTGGCTGACAGACTAAAAAAGGCTCCGATACATTTAGAAATATTTAATAAGGATTTTAATTTGATTTTCAGTTATTTGGCTACACCGATTAAGTCTGTGATAACAAAGAAACAGGTATGTAATGGAACGCAGTAAAGCTGGACAACATGAAAAAATATAATACGTTCTTATCATTGAAAATACAGACAATAACAGGAATTGTACTGAATATTGACAAAATGTTCACAGTTCTGTCAACAGCGGTGGCCTGATATTTTTAGGATAACTAGCTCAATTACCTGTCATTTTAAAGGCAAAATCACACCATCCTCTGATTTGGAAAATTTATAAATAATTTTTAAAACACAAACTTTTTATTTGTACTGTGAATATATGGTAATCATTATGCAGTCCTAAAAGACATTATTTAATTTTTATTTTCTTCTCTATATTCTCTGTTCTCATTAGGTTCACTTTTTGTATGCTGACCTGCTCAGTGCTGAGTGGCGAGTTTTCCAGAACTGGATTGAGTCAGGAACTCTGCAGAGTGTCCATCATCTGGTTGCCACAGTACACCTGCAGTGGGCCGGGTTTGAGGTGGGAGGAACCGATGAGGAAGTTCTCCGCTATTGGTTCAGCATCCTACAGGGTCTCCAAGCATCTGGATTCAAGCTGGTCCACAGCTCTGCAGGAGAGGGTCACAGTGTCCTTAAACGGACAGTAGCAAATGTCCACAGCTCCTACACACTCAGCTGGGTCAACACAAGACACTGACATTCACACATGAATGGGCACAAGTGTACACACATGACTAGACATTGTCGATGGCCTCAAACAAAAAGGAGAGGGGGCTTTACATAGTTGGTGAAGTTTCTTACACTGAACTTTCAGTTCAGGCACACACATTTCTTGACATGACATCTCCCTCTAGTGGAGACGAAAGGATCTTCCCTTTTTATGACTCCACCCTCAGAGGGAAACACTGTTGTTTGTACATAATAGCGGCTAATTTGACTAATTATGGAGCAGAAGGGAGGCTTGCTCATTTAACTGGGCAACAGCGCAATGATATGATCAGTACAGCTACAGATTTTACTTTGTCCCACTTGTAACATAAAAAACAGCAAATATGTAAATTGTAGCTTCTGCTGGATTGTGTCCTGATTACTTCACTTTTTTATTTTTTATTTTAACAATAGACAATAGATAATAATGTGATAGGATTTTATCAATATCATATCATTAAAAATCATATCATATTATTATCACACAGTGCAACCCATTTTGCATTAATTGGATCCAGCTGTAGTTTGAATGTAGATTCAACAGATTATTTGAATATATAAGTACATCTCTGCAGGCCTTAAAATGCTCTTATGTGCAATGATTGTTTACACTGAAGAGAAGCTTAAATTATGTTCACACTGATACTGCCTACTGTGAAATATATAGGAAATCTCCATTATACTGATGCATATTTGCACTGTTCTGTGTACTGTATGACAAAGAAGAAAACAATGAAACCATGTCACAAATGTGCATTTATATCACAATAAAATCCCAAACTAACCAAATCATCCTTATACAATGTGTAGAGAAGTATACAGTTACAAGTCATGAATTCATGTAGAAGTTTATTCTGCAGAAGAAAACCAAGATGGACATACATCTAAGCTGTTCTCAAGTGTGTTTAATTTGAATACATTTTTAGTAAATAAAAATAAAGTTTTAAGTAGTTATTCAGTTACAGTGTTTGTGTTTTCCTTTTAAATGTATTTGCACCTCGTCCATAAATCAAAATTAAAAAAGGGACGCAACTGCGACTTAACTGTTTATTCCAACACAAATACGCCTACACGTTGGCACTGCTCTGCAAGAAAAGGCTATAATTACTATCATGTTGCAACATTCAAACAAACAAGGTTGTCTCACTCAATACAATCCTTTGACACAAGGTCATAGCCTGTAGCCACTTAATAAATGACCCTTTACTGGATGATGGCTTGATTCTCCTACCATAAACCTTGTGTACTTTCATTTTACCCGGGCTGAGCTAAGGTAAAGGATGCACTTAACACTCACCCGGTGAGGTTCACAGGACAGCTATTTATCCTCCTAAGTGCTTTTCTCCACAGCGAGCTCTTATTCATAAAGGCCAATGCCAATCATTCCTCGGACTCGTTCCAACGCGCTGAAGCGCACGTAGGAATGTGCTTCTGCCTCCACCCTGCGTTACGCAAATTACGCACAGATGTTTGCCACTAGTCAGGGTGGAGTTGCGCTTTTTACGTCGAAATTTCCACATCCTGTACTCAGCAGAAACCTTCGACAGGGGCCGTGGCCAATCAGCTTTGAGAAACTCGGCCACTCGGCCAATCAGAAGTTCACAATCCCGGGACTTTTGTGATCAGTTTCGCCCGTCCGCATACCGTACCGCTCAACGTTTCTTGTGGAAATCTTGAGATAGGACAACAACCATAGTCTATAGGGCGAGTCTACAGCTGTCACATTTGACGGTAAGTGAAGTGTGTTTAGTCAGTGTTGTTTTCATAAAGTGAAGAATCTAATTGTACTTTCGTTTGGCTGTTCCCTCGAGATAAGGAGCGCCTGCAAGTTACTTCCTGCTCTAACAAGGCCGAGATCCCAAGATACATTTTAGCCCATAGCTAATGCTGTGGGTGTAAAACTGTAAAGTTTCCGAATGATTCTCTATCTTTTAGTCACTTATTTATTTATAACTTCACCACGTATCCAAGATAAGAGACTTATACTCAGTGAAACCTCAGTAAATTCGGTTTGTTCGTGTGGCAGAGAGCGGTCGGCTGTAAGTTACTGCCGAACATACCACTAACCACTCAGTACGGAGCCGCATTTCATTCAACAAGGTCGACTTTTTCATGGAGAACTTTATAAACCTCGCGGCCCCAGTGTGCTCAAGTTTGGAAATACCAACAACACTGTGGCTGTCAAGTTAAGAAGAAGTGCAAGACATTTGAATCTTCCTAGAAACACTGTTCGCAGACGCCCCGGCGTTAACGCGAAACACTTGTAATTAAGCAGCCGAAATGGGGAATAGGAAGCACTGCAGGGTATACTTATAGTCACAGTGAGCTAAACTCTGCTTTCTTGCACTGCCTTGGTAGCAGGCAGAGTCTGCAGCCACTGCAAGTCTCTGAGCGCCTGTGGCAGGTGACATTTTCTGAACATACTCCATATGGCACTGTAGTTACTGTTTTTTTGGTTTTTTTTTGTTTTTCTGGAGAGCTGACTCACCGACTGTGATTTTTCCAATATATTATGAAGTATTTACTCTACTTTAAGTGGAATGGTGCAGAAATTATTTCTTCGCCAGGTTTTCCTTTCTTTTTTTTCTGTAATTTTCCAGGTTTCGTTTGCATGTAATGGGTGGATTTGGGATGTTTGCTGAGTGGAGCAAAACTGTAGTTTTGCTTCTGCTTTAGCTCTGTCTGGCTCAGTGTTTATTTATACATGCCTGTTTATGTGTCACATGAGTATGTGACTTATTTAGGGATGCAAGAACCTAGTATTCTCATTATCAAGTTTTGTTTGATTAATTTTTAGTCTATAAATTGTCATAAGCCAGTGAAAAATACACCTCACAATCTCTCAGAGCTCAAAGATGTTTTTAAAATAACAGTTCAAACCCAAAAACATTCATTTCAGAATGATACAGAACATGTATGATTGTGATATGTTACTTACTTCTGCCTGTAGACTATCAAAGAATCAACTTAATTGTTGCACTAGACTTATTAGTAGTAGTAATACATCTCCACACCAGTGCCTCAGTGCTGTGCTATAGTCTCTTAATGTTTCCATATCTTTGTCTAAAATGACCGCCCTTCTCTTCCCCATCAGGGTTGGGCCCACCTACCCACCTCACCCCACCATGCCTTTGGTGACGAGGAATATAGAGCCGCGGCACGTGTGCCGCCAGACCATCCCTTCAACCATCCGCAGTGAGCTGGAATGTGTCACCAATATCAGCTTGGCCAACATCATCCGCCAACTCGGCAGCCTCAGTGAGTGTGTGCTGCGTTCGATTTGCTGTCTGTCATTAAAATATGGTTTGAATGGCTCATAACACGTGGCAGATATGCATGACACGTGTCTGCTTGCTTTAGGTAGTTGAGAATTATATATCTATCTATTGTCCATGTGTGAGACAAATATGTCTTTATGTTTGTAGGTAAGCATGCAGAGGATGTGTTCGGGGAGCTGTTTGTCCAGGCTGGACAATTTGCTGGTAGAGTAAATTCACTGGGAGAAAGAGTGGATCGTCTGCAGGTCAAGGTCACCCAGCTGGACCCCAAAGAGGAGGAGGGTAAGTACTCTCACGTGTTATTACTACTACTTATGTTAGTATTAAAGTAGTTCATTGGTTTGAATACAGCTAATTATAAAAATAAAACTGAACATGATAAACATTTAGTAATATTCTCTCTGTTTCATCTGTCTGTTTCTCTCAGTCTCTCTCCAGGCCATCACTACTCGTAAGGCCTTCCGTAGCAGTGTGACCCAGGATCAGCAGCTGTTCACCAGACCGTCTCTGCCAGTGCCTGTACAGGACACCTACACGACCTGTGATCCACCTCCACCGCTCAACCACCTTAGCCAATACCGGTAGGACACAGCGGACACACAAATACACATCAGGGGCTCATATTCATAACGTACAAGGAATAGTAAGACCATGTGCACTCTGAAACATACACACACATACATGCTGTATTTTGGTCTTGATTGTGTGGTATTGAAACCCACTTCTCTGATGAATATGCTGTCAAAGCTCAGCCTTCAGATAAAGCCAGAGAGGACTATTGCACTATTACAACATTTGTGACGTCAGATATCACTGACACTGCTGCTGACATGTTGCTAGGACACACGGGAGCCACTTGGGTGAAATCCTTCAGATTCATCATGCTGATTCTCTACATTTTATTAGTTGACATGTTACAAAGAAAATAGTTTTGACCCATTTATGTAGCCAAACAGGTTTTGTTGTAGCTAATGGCAAATGGGACTGGATCCTTTATATTATATGTGAACGGCAATGAAGAAATTCAGGTGGGGAAAACAATGACTGTATGTGTCACAACCAAGCTGACACGTATCAATGAGATCCTGAATATAAATTATGCACGAGGCATGGCATGTCATCGGAAATATGACTAATAAGAAACCACAACAGAAGGAGGTTATGGTGGTAGAGTGTGAAGAATCATGAAACACATCGGTGGCATCAGTGATGAGTGAGAGTGTAAGCTTGTCCAGTTATATCATAAAGACTCGCTCTGAGACTAGTTTGAATGTGAATGTTGTAGTCATTTGACCCTGACAGCTCTGGCGTGCGTACTAGGTGATGTGACAAAGGAAAAGAGCCTGTTTCTAGTAAAGGTCTGAAAAAGAAAATGTTATCCCTTGTTAATACACTGACACACAAGGCATATGAAGGTCTGTCTGTAGATATGAAGTATAACTGGTACCCAAATGTCATGATAATGGTTACCTGCAGGGAGGATGGCAAGGAGGCCCTGAAGTTTTACACTGATCCCTCCTACTTCTTTGACCTGTGGAAGGAGAAGATGCTGCAAGACACCAAGGACATCATGAAGGAGAAACGCAAGCACAGAGTGAGATTCATACTCAGGCTCACACACACATACTCACACAAAAGAATGAGTCACAGATTTAAGACAAGTTAACACTGGTGACATCAACCAAAGGGCGTTTGGGTCCAATGCTCAACTTATTATTTTTTCTGTCTCCTTTCTGAGTAGAAGGAGAAGAAAGATCATCTGAACCAAAGGACACTCAATCCCCGAAAGATCAAGACCAGGAAGGAGGAATGGGAACGCCGAAAGATGGGAGAGGAGTTTGTGGTGCCAAAGAATGAAATGATGTAAGTGTCGGACATTTGACTGAAGCGAGCTGAAGCCTCTGCAGGTTAATGGGGTGTGAACTGGTGCAGAGTTGTGGTCATCCACATACCTAAGAGGTTTTTTAGTGGATCTCAGCAATAACTTGAAACATTCATTATTTCCTTCTCTAGTTCACAAAGTAAAAGTACAGAACGAGTACGAAACTCCACTCTCCCCTTTCTTATCAACCAATTTGTACATAGTGATATGGGTGGTATTTCCTGTCTGAATGTTCTCAGAGGGTTGGGTGTAGAGCTGGGTGTTATTGGTAAACTGCAGTAAACAAATGTGTGAGTCACACCAGACCCTAGAGTTGCAAACATGTAAAATAGGCTCAAGCATGCAAATATAAGTATCTGAAAACCTCTGATTAATTATCAGAGAAAAATCTCAAATTAGAGTCCCCTTGATAGAGTTGACTTGAATGAATGTTTTAGTGTTTTATTCTCAGCTTATTTATTCTACATTTTCCTGGCTGAATGAGCCGCAGTGCTAAATCTGTGTTTAAAGTAAGTCATTTTCTGGCTTGTTTTTAACGCACATGCCAGGCCTGATGAGGAAAAAACAGTAAGTTGATGAGAAGCCATTCTCTAACTGCTGTGTAAGTTACTGCACTTTATGTTTGTTTTTTTTAATAGCTATGTGTGAACCAGTCAGCACAAGTGTCTGTGTTACTATTTCTGTATGCTTTAGTAAGTCATGATACTTCCTCTTCATTTGTTGCGTTGTAAAAACCCATAATCAAACAGTGCATGCCCCACAACTGTTTATTAAGGTTGTAAATGCCAGGTGTTTACAGTTCATTTGTACGGCCATGTTTCAGAGCAGGTAGACGGGATACTTTTTTATGGGGGGGAGATAGTAATGTCTTGAATTTGTTTAAAGGAATTCTTCTGAGGGTCTCAACGGCAGTATTGGATCTGGAGAAGGCTTCACTTCTGAAGGCCTCGAGCTGAGTACCAACTCCTACGCTTATGATCCCGGCTCCCCTCTCCCTGGGCCTGGCTCCGATGACTTCCTGCCTCCTCCACCTCCAGATATGGCGTAAGTAGCATCATGCATATAAGCCTACACATACTGCCAACGCACTGCCATCCCTTCCAATGTGTAGTGAATGTACAGCTGCACATCCTCTCAAGATTATAGGCTTCAATAGGAGCAAAATGGATTATACACCCACTGTTTACTTTCTGCCTGTGATTCTTTAGTGAACACGAGCTGCTGGGTTTGCAGGTGCACAGAAATTGAAAGTTAATACACTGTCAAACGAAGGGTCCATTTAGCCATTTAATTTATCCGTTTTTCTCTGACTTCGGCTCTATCCCCTGCAGGTACAACGATGCACAGTATGGAGCGCCAACCCAGAAGCGTGCCAGTGTGCTCAGTCCAACCCACCCGCCTCCTGCTCCGCCTATGGCTTCTTCCCTGCCAAACTCCCGGCCCAACGTTGCTCCTCCCCCTGCACCTCCTCCCCCTCCTCCACCCTCTGGGTTTTGTGTACCACCGCCCCCCCCAGGCTTCGACACCCCGCCTTCCCCACCTCCTCTCTCCTCCTCTCCCACTGCCTATCCCTCCCCACCTGCTCCCCCACCTCCACCTTCTCTGTCCATTGTTTCTCCTCCTCCTCCACCACCCATGCCTGCAGGTGGTGGTCCTCCACCTCCTCCCCCTCCACCACCTCCTCCTGGCCCTCCTCCCCCACCATCCTTTAATAACTCTGCTCCCTCTGGTGGTGGGGTGGCACCTAGCTCTGCTCCCAAACCGCAGCCAGCGCCAGAGCCAGCCGGTGACGCTCGCAGTGACCTGCTGCAGGCCATCCGACAAGGTAAGACACAACAGGAAACAGATCAGTATATAACTCACATTTATTCTAGTTGTTATAGTGGTTGAAAAACCAAGTACTATACTCAAGTACTATACTATACTAGAGAGTATGTGAGTATATGTATTATGTATTTTTCACTATTTACTTGACAGTTAAAGCTACTTGTTACTTTTCAGAATTAAAATTATAAAAACCTATAATCAGCATGCGAAATACAATACATTGTTATTACACAATAAATGAAGCTGCCCAGCTTGACAGCTAAAACTGCCTCTACTTAAACTGGCTATAAGGCAAACTAATAATGATCCTATATAATGTGAAATAAATGGACAGTGACTTTTTTTTTTTAGATCATTGGTACTTTTAGGTTCTGTTGTCTTAAAGGTAACTGGTTTTCTTGAGTTTTCTTGTGAAGAAATTATATTTGCATTCAGTGTTTGTGACCAAAACAAACTGTATGTCTCCTTGAGACCTAACAAACAATTCTTTCTTTTCCTTTCTCATAAAACATTTGGGTGTCGATTTAAAAAAAAAAAAAAAAAGTATACCCTGCATTGTTTACATCTTCCTCTTCCTTACCTTTGCTAACGGATACTTCATGTTTTTTGGTGTGCTACTGCTGCAAGCTGTTGATTAGTGAAATAGCATGAAACTTTGGGCAGGAATGTGTATATCATTGCTGAGTGTGTATAATATTAAAACAAAACACTGACCGACTCGTCTTAGTGCTACTGGTAACCATGAACTCTACAGAGTACATTTGAATATATTTTGCTAGTAACTATTTTATCAGTTTTGTAGTAAAATGTTCAGTGCAGAAGTTGTACTTGTAATGAAGTACTCATCCCAAATGTCTAACTCCCTTTTAGGTTTCAACCTTCGTAAGGTGGAGGCACAGCGGGAGCAGGAGAAGCGGGATCACTCTGGCAACGATGTGGCCGCCATCCTGTCCCGTCGCATTGCTGTGGAGTGCAGCGACAGCGAGGATGACTCTTCAGAGTTTGACGATGACGACTGGTCTGAATGATCCTCATCGCTTTTCACCTTCAGTACCACCTTCGCATCTCTCCTCAGCCTAAAACAACAATCGAATATCACCACTCAGATTACATTCTTAAGTACCAGTGGAAAAGAGGTCCATGTTCTGTCTTTGTGTGTGAGTAAGACGGAGTTTGAGAGCATACGTGCGCATAATATGTACACGTGACTTATTACCAATCACATTCCTTGGGTCATTTATTTCTATTTATTCAAAATGATTCAGATCAGAGGTGCAAAATCTGGATATTTGACCGAGTCTACGTGGTTGGGTCCCAGTTTTGCATTGCTTTCGCTGGATGACACACCACTGCAGTTGATGAGAGGGTGGTGTGTGATGTGATGCACGTCTCCCTGCTGAGTCCGTGCGTAAACACACCATCCCTGTCCCTGTTTTAGTGTCTGTGAGAATCAGGTGCCCTTTGCTGCAGGCCAAGTGCCTGATTTTATCTGCTTTAGTAAATCATGGCAAAGGATGAAAAAGAGGTAGCACACACACACACACACATGCAGGCAGCCTCTTCTGTACACAGTATTTGTATGTAATCAGTGGAAAGACACAAGGTGTTGATGTCAAAACATTCTCCCTTATTCATAGATTATATGATATAGATGTAAAGTTTATATTACATGTCAAATCATATCTACTAAAGATTATGCAGTCCCTTTAAACCCCTTTTAAAGCACAAGTTTTTATCACTTTTCCTCCCCTCACTTTTATATTCAGTCTTCTATTTTTTCTGTGGTTGTCATGGGAGCAATTGACTTGTGGGTGAGACACGGTTGTCGCTTATAAACAAATTCACAAATGAATTAATCAGTGTGATATGGGAAGTATTGGCTCATGTCAGACACCTGGGGTGTTTGTTGAAGAGATCACCATACTGAACATATGGAGACATTTAACACAAATATCATGATTCATTTTGTACTGTGTTTCAGCTCTGTTACGTATGTCTTCCTGCTTTTTTTTTTACTCTGAACTTTTCTGAGCTTGAACTAGGCTTTGATGCTTTGATCATTGAGTAGAATCAGGCACCATTTTGCCTTATCCTGCATTTCATTGTCACAGGTTTGATTTTGCTCATCCACATCGGGCACTGATCAGCTTCTTCCAAAAAAAAAAAAAAATTAAATTAACAGCAGCCATTAATGACTCAGATGTAGACCTGACTGATGTTTAGTGTGGACCACATATGTTTCAAGTGCCTTCTATTTTAAGTCTGTGTGTTACAGCACAATCACACAGCCTGCTTAGCCAAAGTTCTGCTTCTTCTGCCTTAAATGTCCAAATGATTATAGTTATTTCAATAAAGATAGAGTGAATTACAGTGATTGTTTAGATCTCTTGTCTGTGGGAATGCGTGACTGGCGTGTCTGCTGTGTTGTGTTAAATAACACGTTCTGAGGAATGGCAAGCCTTGGCCTCATGCTTTATCCATGACGCATCCTCTTTATGTCAGTCCTGTACTCCTTTTCACAGTGCCCAGTGCTGACTGTGTAGAGTGTGAAAATGAATCTACTGGATAAAAGTTAAAAAAAAAAAAAAAAAAAAGTAGAGTAGGAGGAGAGACAAACCTCTTGCATAATCACTGCATCCTCACAGTAAGGCTGCTTTGTAGATTTTGAAAGGCTGCAGTGGGTGCAGAGTGATGATAATAACATTGAAGATTGCTTTAGCCACCAAATAATTTAGGATACAGGAATAGAGAGCGGCAGTCTGTGCCTAATTGAGATAAAGGGAGAGAGACGGAGGGAGACGAGTACACTAAAAGCCTCTGCAGCAGTGAAGAGTGCTGACATCACGCATTGAAAAGAAGCATATTTTTTATTCATCAGTATAAAATATTCATTCATTTCAAAAAGGTTGTGCAACACGAACATATGGTCAGTACCTTTCAAAGTGCCTTTAACAGCATGTGCAAAATAGAATCTCAAAGATCTAGAACACTGTTTTCTAGACATTCAAGTAAACAAAATTGGGCTTTGGATCTTACAAGTCGTTACACTGTGATAGGTTTACAATTAAAACCCATCCCTTCATTCATCTTAAAGTGCAGATGGTCATTAAATCCACTTTTTATGAGTGGGGACATATATGCTGTCCCTGTGATTGTTTCATTCGGGGGATCCAGTGTAGCTACAATTGACTGTGGATGAGGCACAAAGTACACACAAAACAGTACATTTAATCTTTGTGGCAGCAGCAGAACTGTTCCACCAACATGGCTGCCGGCCGGGACAGTTCAGTACATTCTGATCTCTTGAAGGATGTTTTCTCTCAGAGAAGTGCTGCTTGTGTGTGTGGGAGTGTGTATGAGGCTTCATGTTCTGGATGACAGTCAGTGCAGCTATGTGTGTATCTTGGCACACAGACAGTGATATGTCTAGCATAGATTGTGTGTTGGTTTGGCAGTCTATACATCCACAGGGTAGTGTATGTGTGTGTTGAGTGTGTATCTGTGGGGGCAGCAGGCCTGGACCAGCACCTTGCGAATGTCTTTATTTCTCAGACTGTAGAGGATGGGGTTCAGCAGGGAGCTGCCTGCCGCTGGCACCAAGGTGGCATAGGTGTACAGAGGAGGGCTGGACGCATCTCCCAGCAAGCCCCAGAGGGAGAAGGGCATCCAGCAGCCCACAAACACACTGAGGACCAGGATCAGCCGAGAGAAGCCTCTTCCGCTGCTGCGTTTGCTTGCATATGATTGGTTGGTTGGGAGGAAGTGCCTCTGGGTGGCGATGGCGTGGGCGTGCCGCCTTGCCACACGGCAGATCCCGGCGTACAATTGCAGGGTTACCATGACAACCACCAGGAAGCCACCACACAGCAGCGACAGGTATGTGCGGGTTAGAGGTCGTGCTACTGAACAGGACTCTGGCTCTCTAAGACAGTGCCATCCCATTGCTGGTCCCGCCCCGATGACACATGCACCCAACCAGACCAGCAGCAGGAGGACGGCAGCTCTCCGACGTGACTGGCCTGAGCCATAGGTGAGGGCGTGGCTCAAGGACAGGTATCGGTCCAGAGCGACACCCATCAGGCTGCAGAGCGAGGCAGTCAGTGATGTCACCAGCAGTCCTGAGGTTAGCAATTCTGACCAATCACTGGGCTTCACACAGAAACGGAAGAGGAAGTGAAGGATCAGAGCAACACCTGCCAGGAGATCCGCCAGTCCAAGGCTGGCCAGCAGCAGGAAAACAGGGGCGCGTAGAGACGGGGTGGCCAAGATGGTGGTCACAACGATTGCATTCTCAGTGGCGATGAGAGTTCCTGAAACACACAGGGCCACGCCCCAAACGGTGAGGGGCGGGACCTCATATGGAGATGAGGTATCCAGCTGGTCCACAGGGAAGAAGGGGTCCGCACCTGAGGACTCGTCCCAGCCCAGGTCAGAGGCGTTCAGGATCATGGCCGGTCAGCAGTCACACAAACACAACCTAAGAGAGAGAGAGAAAAGGAGAAACATGTTTGACATTAGCTCTCATGGCTCATTAGTACGTCTCCATTTGTCCATTAAACAGCTTTTTCCTGACCAGATGCTGTGGTTTCAGCCTGTGGAGCCGCTGGAGGCCGGATGTGGCATCATACAGAGCAGAAAAGAACTTAATGGGGTGATGGAGTACTCGTAGTAATCTGGCTTTCCTGTTATCTAATGCAGCTGAGCTGTATAAAATAGATTAACACCATTAGTGCATTAAGTGGTATTTGTTTTTGTCATTCCATGTATTTTCATGTACCATGTATTGTTTTTATCATAGAGAGGGATAAAAAAGATTTAGTTTAATTGAATTGAATTGAATTTGAATTGAATTATTGGATCAGAGGCATAACATGCAATATTATTAGACTAATAAGCCTCATACTGTATTTATAGCACATAATTATGATTATTTTTTAATAACCTGTAAATATGTTCATATTTTTAAATGATCACAGATTTTCTTTTTTTTTTTTTATAACAGTAGGCTGGTTTCACTGAAGTGCCAGTGATGTCACCGTATGTGCTCTTGCGGGAAGTCACGCAAAATGAATCAATATGTCGGCTTAATGCAACGCGATAGAGTAACCAGAGCATTAATGTATCATTAGGTTATCATCGATTAAACTATCTCTAACGAATCTTTTTCTCTTGCACGTCACATTAAATCCGGGCTCTCGTTGCCTCTCTGCTCTTGATCTCATCCTGCACACATTTCAGAACCATCCCAACACTGTAAATATCTGTAAAGTGACTTTCAGACTAGTCTTGGGAGATGCAATTTGAGGCTTCCCTCCTTGTTTGTCAAATGTCCAAACATCATGTTCAACTCGAACACATTCTACATGTACCGTGCACTGCTCCTTATCTGGAATGAGAAATCCAGTTAATAAGACTACAATTAGGCTATTTCAAGAATTCGCCTGTTATAAGGATGCCTAGATGCCTGTGCTCTCTGGTATGTTATCTTCTTCTTTTACTAAATGTCAAAATGTACTGTATGTCGACTGAAAGTAAACAGGGAAATACCACAGGGTTTCTGTATAACATTAACATCTGTATTAACGTCTCGCATCTCAGCGTGGGGAGGTATATCCCACCTCCTATAGAGCGGAGGACCCTCTTGTGTAATACAGTTGCAGGCTCACTGCACCACAGAGGATGTCCCCGATACATGTACGCACACATGAACACGCGCGCAGCGCACAGATACATATATGTGCACTCATTTATTTTTCATCTCACCTTATTAACACGATTCCGTGGTTCCTTTGCAGGAGTTGAACAGATATGTTATCTTATATGATCCAAGCCAAACGGTAGGGATGAGGATGATGGTGTCCGCTGTGATGCTCGGCTCCGGTTTATATCAGGAGGACAGTCCTCGTGTACGGTGCTCCGTGCTCCTGTCTTCATCAAAGTTGCGCCAAACTCTCACTTGGCGTCTCTTGCATCTCTTTTTCTTCAGTCTCAGCCCGGAGCGCCTATGGGAGGCGGAATGGATGCTCTTGCGCGCGGACTCATCCACTAGAGAGACTGCCTGACGTCAGTGACTGGGAGGCTCGACCAATCAGGGGCCAGCGCTGAGGATGCGGGCAGAGCAGGGAGGGGATGAATATGGAGTAATTTTCATTCAGAAAAATGCGGCATCCCTGTAGCCCCTCCCACTGCGGTTCACATCTGTGTTCATTTATTGTAAATAATCACTGCGACTGACACCCCCACCCCCCGTCCCCTCCTCCCCCCAACACACACTTTTTTCTCAATAAGACCCAGGGGCCTGGGTGAATGAGAGGATATTGTGTTGGGCAGGGATCAGAGGTCCCCCCCCCACACAGAGGGGGGGGGGGGGACCTCTGATCCCTGGGGGGGGGGCTCAGGGCTGGCGCTGTCCTCGGTGCTGAAACGCATCAGGATGACTCATGGGGAGATGTCCTGCTCAGCCGCAACCATCTGTGAGAAACAGACACTTCAAGTGAAACCTGCCCATCCAAATGAGCGGCTGAGGAACAATTATGCTTCAAAATGAACCACAGACTTCAGTAAACACCTCCCTGACATTGTTTATTAAAATCAGACATTATAAGCTTTACACGTGTGATCTCATAACAGAAAATAGGCCGGTGCTTGCATGGATGCACTACAGGCATGAGGAGATTTGTGTTTTCAGATTTGTGCAATCAGACAATATTTCTTTCGCTTGTTATCACATCTCTTAATTTGTCATTTGATTTAAGCATCAGCTCATACAAGGACAAGCCCCTGCCCACCTACAGTAACAGAACAGCAGCAGGGGGACTCGTGGCTTCCCCGGTTTGATAGTGAGCGTGGGTGCTGCAGAATGGGCCGAACTGTCCGTCTACGTGGTCGCGCATATCAATGCGCTCACTCGGGGAATCTCGTCCCGCTCGAGCCATATTAGGACACGCTTCCTGCCGATAAACCCCTCCTACGTCACCGAAAGGATCTGAAGGGCAACACTTGACACCTCAGAAACCTGCAGTATGCAGCTTCTGCACATTTCTGCAACATTAGAGTCGCTTTTCTCATCTGCTCTTCGCGTCCCATTATTCAAGACAAATCTGATATTACCACTACAAAAGAATTAAGTATGAAGCATTAGATTTTAGAAGGACAGCATTTATTAATGTCATAGGAAAACTATACTAAAGGAATGCTGTGGAATGTCAATTTGACTTTCCCGTATAAAACACTGAAATGTGATGGATTCTTATTTTTGTCCCCCTGGACTCATGTCATTTATTCAGGTAGATCATGTATTCTGTTGTAGCCTGCTAATACTAATATGTCGTCTCGCCGCCCCAGTAAATTGCAGCATTATGCACCCGTTTGTCGCTGGTGTATCGAGTATTCCCAGCGGTGGGAGCGTCAGTGGAGGAGGAAATCGTGTTCAGCAGGACTGTGGAATATCCCTTGGTGTTTTATTCATTTATTTATTTATTTATTTTGAATCACGCCAACACATAAAACCAGGCACCCTGTGGATCTGCACAGCTCTGCCCGGGCAATGTGTGAGAGAGCATCACTGTAACGAGATGTGGGAGTACATGAGCCACGTCGCTGTGAGAGGAGGAGGTGGTGGTGGTGATGGTGGAATTCACTGCATAAAGCTGGAAAGTGTGTCGTGATGCTGGGCTTAGTTCACCTGGTACAGGCTCAGTTCACCTGGTACAGGTGAACTGAGCCCAGGGTATGAGTCAGTGTCAGGGTATGAGTCAGTGCATGACAAGCAGAGCACCCCGAGCTCCCTTTTATTCTTCTCCACTTGCTTTTTCCTGAGCTTTTATACAGCCAGTGAAGAGTATTTCAGTAATTATTTAGTATGTTGCTTCATATATGGACTTCAAGAACTTCTGAGTCGCTTGTCATAGTAAAAGCAATTATTTTTGATCTTTGAGGGGATTGACAAGCGACCAGACAGCACTTCATCACAGTCATACATTCGAGGTGGTAATTGACTATTGACGTACAGGCTTTCTACTGCCTGTAGTCACATAAGGTCTGACCACCTCTACCACCCACGCCAATGTCATTGTGTGTTTTAAAAACATTCACATCTGCAATATATTTGGGTCTGTCTTAGGTGATTTGAATCACTCAAGACACATATTGTTAACTACTATATCAAAATCAAAATGAGTACCCAGATAGTGTTGATAAAGTGTCTTAATCAGACCTTTTCCCAGTGGAGACCCGTGAGTCTTGAGATAAATTTACTCTTGTTGGTTCCTGTTCATTTCCCAGAACAGTGATTGCCCCCTTTAATTAGTCTGTGACAGCTTTAAATGCAGCTACTTGAGACGCCTCGTCACATTATGACCTTACCATGGACCAAAGCTGCAATCAGTT
Organism: Toxotes lorentzi; assembly: GCA_037833715.1. Taxonomy (NCBI): domain Eukaryota; kingdom Metazoa; phylum Chordata; class Actinopteri; family Toxotidae; genus Toxotes; species Toxotes lorentzi. Next base: position 11,137,977 of record JBBMJY010000005.1, read on the forward strand.
TGATTGAAGAGTATTTTTTGTAGAGGCCTGGAGAGGTGATCTAGTATTTCAAAAAAAAGTTGTACAACAGAAATAAATTTTTAGCCGTGGTAGCAGTGTGGTTGCAGTGTTGGTATTTCAGTCAGTTCGTCACTTTGATCTTAAATATCCCAACAACTGTTGGACGGATGGCTATGAAATTCGGTACAGACATTCACGGTCCCCAGAGGGCAGGCTGTAAAAGCTTTGATCTCTTGACATTTAATGTACCTGTACACCTGATGTTTAAACTTGTGCTGTTTGTAAAGACATACAGTATATGTGAATGCAGGCGTGTGTGCATGCACTGCCTGCTGAGGTAAACAGGTGTCAGTCCGTCCAAACTGGTGTCTGTTTCAGGAGTGCTGAGGTGGGTCAATTGGTTGCCAGGGGAACCAAGTTTGGGTGTCGCTCATGTTACACACAGATCTCTGTCTCACCTGTCTTTTTCTCTCTGTGTTCTACCCAGGAAACACATCTCTGTTTGCAACTACTGGATACCCTTTTGAGGACTACATACAACTCAAATCATCAGCGTTTCCAGCTAGTGCTCTGTGGCCATTAGGATGCAGCAGTTGGTTCTGAAGGTCCTTTGCTCTTCACTGCTTCTTCTAGCAGTGCTGCCCTCTGTCTACTCACAGTCAGGTAGGGCTGCATCCAAATGTCTTGAATACTTTTTTTTTTTTACTGTATGACTGTTTTTGTCTTGAGAGAAATCTGTTGGTGTCTTCCTACACTTTGTATCTAGTCCCTCCTTTCCTTGACTCTTGATTGGTTGCTTGATTGGAGTCTTTCCATGGTACTTTCTCTCCTGTCATTTACTGTGAAGATGGCTTGTTCTCCTGTACTCTGCTCAAATGGACAACAAGTAAATGTGTCAGAGGTGAATGAGGACCTACCATCCTTTCTTTGGCACAGCTCTTGTCTTTTGTACACTCACCTTTGCCTATTCTGACACTGTCTATTGGCTTTTGGTTATTATTATGCTTTTAAGATATTTCTGGGTGAAGATAACTGTGCATCGGCCATTGATTGACATTTCCAGTTGACTGCCAGCTTTTTTTTTCCTACAGACTGTTCTCAAGCCACGTCATGTGATCTGTGCGTTGGAGACTCCATGCTCAACCTGACAGGCTGTGTCTGGAGGCTTTGTCCAGATGGTGATGTGCCCATATGCACACACACACACACACACACACACACACACACACACACACACACACACACACACACACACACACACACA
>JBBMJY010000005.1:11148571-11183327 GCA_037833715.1 Toxotes lorentzi
GTGTGTGTGTGTGTGTGTGTGTGTGTGTGTGTGTGTGTGTGTGTGTGTGTGTGTGTGTGTGTGTGTGTGTGTTAAGGTAGTGGTCTGCCACTGACAGGAGAGCTTCATATCTGGCTTCGGGAGGCTCAAGGTCTCCTTACCAACAAAGGAGGTGCCATAGACTCTTTTGTTAGAAGGTGTGTCAGCTCTGAATCATATTTTCTGATATTTTGTCATCAACTATTTTTCCTAGCGACAATTTTTTATTTGCTGCCACATTTTAATTGATCATCGTGTTTTAGTGTGTCACCCAACTTGTACCAGCATGTATGATAGATGGTAGTGTCGCTTTTGAGTCTAGTAGACAGAGAATCCGTCAGTCCATCTGACTCTGATTTGAACTCACAATCATTCATAATCATATCACATTTTAAACCCCACAAGCTACATACTCCCAGATGCCAGTAGGCAGAGTGGTCAGAAGACACGGGTGGTGAAGCGCTCCATCAGCCCTACCTACAACCACACAATGGTGTATGATGGCTTCCACACCAGTGACCTGAGAGAGGCCTGCGCTGAGTTGACTGTCTGGCAACGCGAAGGGCTAAAGACACACATCTTGGGAGGGATTCGTCTGAGCTGTGGAGCTGGTTAGAATCTCTCTACACTGTACATTTTAATACTTTGAGCCTGTGATTTTTGCCTCCATTTTCTGAGCAGTGAAAGTTGACTAAGGTGTACTACACTAATACAAGAACTTTTATCAATAACTTTACATCTTTACAAGCATGCAACAGTGAAAAACGGTAAGACTGGTCGCTTATGGAGGCTCCTTCCTGTTTCAGTGGAAGCCCTTTGTGACAGAGAATATTGTAAACGACAGTTAAGAAGGGAATTGATGCTGCTGTGTTGATGTTGAAAGTAGCCTTTTATGCTTCATCTGCAGTGGTGTTTAGGAGTAGTATGGTGACAGCATTTTGGTCCAGTACTTCACATCGCATTGCATTTTGTTCTGTTGGCATTTCAGATGGCCTTGTTATCTGAGCGAGGTCATTTCTAGGTTGCCAGAGAGCATCTGGCGCATTGCTGTATATCCCATATTGGATTGTTGGGTGTTGAAAGCTTCCACCTAGACAGAGGGATGGTGTAAAGCTGGTGTCACAAATGAAGTTGTATACATTTATGAAATGTGGCCTGAGATAACTTCTACTATGATTTGGTTCTACATTATTAAAATTGATTTGACTTGACTTGACCACTGTACCATTTTGGATTTGTTCATCGTTACTGCTTACTGCTTGAGGGCAGTCAGGCATCTTCTCTTGGATCTCAGTCTGCCAGGAGATTAATTTGCTTCTCCAAGTGAGCCTGGGTGCTGACCAAAGGAAAAACATAAAGACTGATTCGCTGCCTGTCACCATAGCAATGTTTTATGCAACATAACACAAAGAAATAGAGTATATGTGCCTGTACATACAGGAACAGTGGTCAGTTGATGGGATGGTCTCTGTGGCCTCATTAAGAAAAGCGCCATTCCTCCGTGTGTGGGCTGTGACATTATGTTGTAATGTCTTCAACATAAATAATGAACAGAGTGTTGTTTTTGTTCTTTAATGGCAGGTCAGAGTTATGGTGAGGCTGTCAGCTGGATGGACTCCACGGAAGAGGAGATTGCTGTGTGGACCTCCATGATCGAGAATCCAAACCACTGGATTGACACAACTCTACCAATCAGAACTAACCTCGCCCACCGGTCCATGTGACGCTGACACACCTCATGCACAAAGACACATTGGTACACGTGTTCAAATAACGGTTGGACTGAAAGAATGCTCAGCACATGAGCACATTTAACTTCTCTGTCACAATAATGCACACATACACTGTTTATTTCTGTTGTTCATGGATACAGACACACACACAGACAGAGGTAGTAAGCAGTGGTGCAGTGTTGTGAATTAATGATGTAGATCATAAATATTTAGTTTTGAAACCAAATTTGTCTGAATTTCAAATGTTTTATTTGTATTTTTTTTTTCCGGTTCTGTCCGCGTCTTATCTGATAAAAGCGCATTTGTAATCCACTGTAGTTTATTAATTAAATATCAAACCTGAACTGATAATTCATTTAGTGTTCTGATTTACCTGCTGATCCTACATCAAGGAGACAATGATAGAGACATCATTTTTAAAATTTAATATCCAATAGACTAATAACAGACTAATTTATAATTGTTTCTTAATTATTTCAGGTTTTGTCCCAGTTCTTTCAATCACATTCAAGTATGTCAGAAAAATAGGCCTTATCACTTTCACCCTGAAGCACGCATATTCGGATTATTAAGATTTTACATGTCATTACTGTTTGATAGGATCCAAAAGGCCTGCAGTGAAATGCATTCAGCTTTTACTTTTGAAGGATTAGCTGACTGCCACCTTGTGGTCATACTTTGTACCTATTCTATAGACCTATCAGGCAAATAACAGAGTGGAAAGTGAACAATAAGGACAAGAACTCAAGAAGACAGTGCTGTGTAATTTATCCTCACTCCTCACTTTTTCATCAAAACAAACTGTTTTACATTCATCTTCCCTTTTATCCATCAAACGACAATGGGGAAACTCCGGAACTCCTGTCCAGCAGATGGCAATCGTAACTTTATTGCTTCAAGCTGAAATGGGACCGGAAGTAGAGCTATTTTTCTTCCAAAATAAAGTCTCAATAAGGGCACAAATGTTTTGTGCCCTCTTAACCCTTGTTATTTATGAATCAGTGTAAATGTAAGGTCACATTAGTTGCATCTTTTTTGTTGCTCTGATACACAAACACTGGAGCTATAGTTCCATTGCTATGCAGTGTTCCTTATTCAAGACAATGCCCATACAAAATCTGTGAGATGCTCTGAATGCCTTGGATATATCATTGAGTATTGAGTCATTTTGCCTAGATTTGTACGGGGTCCACTGGGGTCCATTGGCAATCGCCTAAGTTGTCCGATCAGTTTTGTGCGTTGATACCTTTATTTTGAAGGATGTACTCGGACATAATAGCCTTATATTTCTGTGTCCCCCCAATTGACACACCTACATGGATGGAGTCTGTGGTGTAGGTGAGGTTTGACTCCTGTTTAAAATGTCTCGGATGCAGTTGCTGAAGCTGTTCATCAGTGAGCGGCTGAGCGCGGCAGCAGAGGAGATCTTCACAGCGGTGCAGAGGACGATAGCCGAGTACGAGGAGGAAGCAGCTCGCTCCAAAGAAGACAGCGACCGACATGGACTTAAACAAGAAGCGCATTTGCACAGCGAAGGTTTGTTTTTATTTTGTGTTTCGTCCTAAAGCAGCCGTTATAGGGACCTCCACTGATTTCATAGGTCCTGCAGAGTAGCCTACGACCTCATATGTGTAATGTTGCATGAAGGTTTTTTTTTTGTGGCTCCAGAGAGCTGCGCAAAGTCTGAAACTGTCTCAGCTGATGTCAGTTGAGTCAGCGCCGGTTGTGTCTGAAGACAAGTTTAAAAGAAACCAAACTGTCGGCGGTGGGCATTGTGGGTAATGTAGTCGACACATTTGACAGAGGTGCCCAAAAGTCTTAACTCAAAGATTAAACTCCATACTAAACAAAACTGAGTAACTTGTAATCACTATAAATATTATACTTTATTTAAATTTCAGGTGCTTTTATCAACACATACTGAGCTAATGTTCTCTGTCCATTGTCTCACTGATTTAACCTGTGTTTAAGGTTGCTCTCAACCATATCTGTGAAGCCGTGTGAGGGCAGATTGCAGCTATAGTCAGCTATATGTTTGAAACTTAATTATCAGGCTGCAAATCCTCGTGATCACTCCGTGACTGATGCCAGCAACTGACAAGTCAGAACTTCCCTCAGCTTAAATGAAAGTAAACCTTAATCCTCAATTACAAGCTCAGCAAACTGAGTTTAAGAAATTTTCTCCCGTTTTTCTCTTAACAGACCCACCGCAGGTCTTTGTCTCTGCACATGAGCAGAAACACTTCGAGGAGGGGTGGAGTCCCAAGAGCTGCCACAACAGCCCTAGTGTTGGCCACAGGGACTGTGGCCTGCTGGTCCCAGAACCACCAGAAATCAAACAGGAGCAGCAAGAGCCATGGATCAGTCCAGGGGGACAACAGCTGGATATGGATATGGAGGACTCTGATCCCAGCACTTTGAAACTGACTCCCACCTGTATGAAGAGTTGCATTTACTCAGACTTGAGTGAGTTGCAAACTCATGACTCAGGAAATGAAGACAGAAAGCCTATACCCAGCTCCTCAGAGGCCCATGGTAAGGTTGAGGGAAACTCTCTGTCAAGCGGTGAATGTTGGACTTTTTTGCCAGGTTGTTCTGTAACTCTAAACAACATTGAGCCTGAGTTGAGTTTAGAAACACTGACAGGCTACAGTATCAGTAAAATCCACACGCAGAGCCACACAGGAAAAAGCCAGCGGAGTAAAGGATCTGAACCACATAGCCCAACGCCTCCGCCAAACAAAGAGACAAGGGGAAGAAACAAATCCTACTGCTGTCGTTTCTGTGGCAAAAAATTCAGCCAGAGCGCACACCTAGCCACACACACTCAAATCCACACCGGGGAGAAACTGTTCAGCTGTGAAGTGTGTGGTAAGGAGTTCCGACACTGCAACAGCGTGGCTGTGCACATGAGGATTCACACGGAGGAGAAGCCGTACCGCTGCAGGACCTGTGGAAAAGAGTTCCGCCACGTAGGAAACTTGAACGTACATATGAGAATCCATACAGGCGAGAAACCGTACAGCTGCAAGGTGTGCGGAAAAAAATTCAGTCGCAATAATTTGATGACAAAACACATGGCTGTACACGCCAAATGAGTTTAAGCACAAGGAGTGTGTTAGGAGGTTTCACTTTATGAGATCTGAGCCCTGCTGTAAAAGGTAATCTGTCCTAATAAAATTTACAGAGATCTAAGAGGAAAAGCACATGATGGATTATTATAGTTAAAGTTATGGTTCATTTTAATACCTCTTGGTATGTTAAGCATTGTAAATAAAGTATAGTTTTTAGCATCAAATGATTTTTCTATATGTGCAGACCTGACATAGTGTCTCTTGACTTCACCTGTCTGTGATGCAGAGGTTTTAACTGTTTAAAAGTTGTCCTAAGTGCCTGGTTCCTGTAGCTTAAAGATACTGAGATGAAGCTGATTAGTCCTTATTGATAAACTCTTAAACTCTAACTTTAGCTTTGATTCTGAATGTGGTTTATTTTCTATATTCTGGCTCTGCTGAAGCTGCCATATTTTCCCTCACTAATTAATAGCTCAGGCAAAGTCACATCGCTGGCCTACACTTCACATTTTAAACAGGTGAACGGGTTATGTAAACGCTGTTCAGTTTAAACAAGCCGTATGCTAGCTTGAATGGCACGTGGTTGCCCTGGCGACGGCGTGTCAACATCGACCCTGTCGGAGGACTCGTGTTCATCCTGTCCTGCCTCTAAAAATGTCGGAAATGTCTGCTATGAACAGAAAGTTGATACAGACTCTGGCAGAAAAAATCTCTAAACAAGTGGAGCACTGTGAGTACTCAGTTAAAACTACTCTTGTCTAATTATCCTGTGCTAAGCTCATCTAGTTTGTTAGTGTGTAAGTTGAAGCACTTTCCGCTCTACGTTACAGCTACGTTTGTTTTATTGAGCTCCCATTGGAGAAAAAAAAAAAAAGAATGCAAAAATGTCAAACAGCTGATATTACAGAACGTGAAAAGGCAACCATTATTCCTGTGACCCTAGTCAATAAAACAGAGGTTGAGTGCCTTATCCGAGAGTTTAATGTGCTCCTGGGCGAGTCTGCTACCGCGGGGAGAGCCGCCGTCGGCCTGGACAGAGGGAAGTTCAGGAGCATCCTGCACAACATCTTTGGGATGACCGATGATATGATCATGGACGGAGGTATTCTTCTTCTTCTTCTTCTTTCCCAATTATATTGAATAAGACAAAGAAATTCTTATGCCATGTTGATGCCTTGGATAAGTGGGTAGGATGTTAAATATTTCATATTTGGAAGGACAAAAAATTAAGATTCACGTGATGCATACTTTTATTATTATTTCTTAATAATTTGAGTTTCATGCAAAGAACCATGTAGTTTGTCTCTGTTATTCCTGTAATTACAACCAAAGTTCTCAGACTGTTATTTTATTTAGTTCAGTGAGTTGTGTTGAGTTTGTTATTGATTTCCACATGAAGTTCAGAGAAAGAAAAGCCCAGTAAATATTTAGCACTCATTCACTCAGTAATGGAAGCTTTATTATTCATTGATGCTGAATTGTATTATTGTTTGGAGACATATTTCGCATTTTCCACTTATCTGCTGTTCTCTAAATAAAAGTCTCAAGGTTGTGCAAGCTTAGCATTTACAAATAGATAAACTGTTCCAACGGATCACTCTATTTTATGTGTTATTAGTTCCAAATTTTGGAGGTTGTTCCAGGAAATTTTTTAAGAGATTATTTGGAAATGAAGTGGAATATATGGACTGTTGCCAAGATTCACAAATGACCTATACTGTTTGGTAACCTGGACATGTTCTAAACATCACTGATTATCTGTCCTACAGTATTCAGAACATTTGACAAAGACAATGACGGCTTGGTGAGTACGAATGAGTGGATTGGAGGACTGTCTGTTTTCCTTCGAGGGACCTTGGATGAAAAAATAAACTGTAAGCTCAGTCTTATTTGCAGTGTTTAGTTTTACACCCCAATACATCAGAATTACAAATTATTATCCAGATAATAGCTCTTCCCTTTTTGCATGGCTCAGACTGCTTTCACGTGTACGACTTGAATGGTGACAGTTACATCTCAAGGGAGGAGATGTTTCACATGCTGAAGAACAGCCTCATCAGACAGCCCACAGAAGAAGACCCTGACGAAGGAATAAAAGACCTGGTGGAGATCACACTCAAGAAGATGGTAAGGATATAGTTGCAGCTCAAACATCCTGGTTTACTGCTGTAACCTGTTGTTACTTCTGCATACTCACTCTGTACAACTTCCTCAAAACTAGCTTGAAATGTTAATTTCGGAAGGGAAAGAGTAATTTAACTCCCCGTTTTACCATCTTTATAAAAGAGAAGCTGACCTTAAGCCTGTTACCAGTGTTGTTTCCATTGGCAGGACCATGACCATGATGGCAGGCTGTCTTTTTCTGACTTTGAAAAGGCAGTGAGAGATGAGAATCTATTACTTGAAGCTTTTGGAACCTGCCTCCCTGACACCACGGTAATCACAAATTAAAGGCTGATGACAAATGTAATACATTTTTTCAGCCAGAAGTTCTTATTTCTACTTTCTGGGTTTTTTTTTTCCTTTGCAGAGTATTGAGACATTTGAGCAGCATGTATTTCAGGAACAACTGGAACCATGAAGAAATCATATTAATGTACATTTTCAGCTGTGCCTTCTTTAATTAAAAAAATGTATAGCTGTTTGCATTGTGGTCCAAAATGTGTGAATAAAAACAAGATGCCATGAGAAACTGAACTGGTGTGATCAAATCCGACGACGCGGCTTCATCTTTTTCTCCACTGGTTTGACATCAGGAACTGATCCCACCTGTTAAAGATGACTCCATGAATTATGGCATCTACACTATAGTGAAGAATTCATTTTTCTACTGAATTGCTAAAACCAAATCATAGTACAGGTTACCTGTTTCATTGTGTTCCTGATGAGGCTGACTGTTGTGTTCAATGATTCATCCTCCATGTCCAGTTTAGGTGGCTCAGGTAGCTTTGGCCCAATCAAAGGCTCATTTTTTCCAGAAACATCAGTCAGCGAGTTCACTGCAGCCTCTTCCATTTTGCGTTTCCTGTTCTCCAAGTGTGTGGTCCTTGGTACAAATCTGACTGCAGAAGCCTGATTTGGAGTGTGTCTGTGTTGTGTGTCTTTGTCTCTGTCTGAAGACTTTTGACTGAAACTTGAACTCTGAGCTGGCTGCTGTTTTGTGTCGATTATGGCGTTATGTAATGTCCCCATTTTGTCTTCTGTTGGTGTACTCCCATGTTGAACTTTATGTCCATAGTAATGATGTTCCTGGGGAGGTAATGGCAGTAAAGGAAAGCCTGAATAATGGCTGATGTTTGAAGTCTCCCCTGTATTATCACTATTTTCATCATGTCTGGAGATGATCTCCTCTGATGTGGTGGCTGTGTTTGATGTTGTGGGCTCCTCATTTGCGGCCTCTTTCTGTTCCTTTTCTCTTGCTTTTTAACAAGCAAATAAGAGGAAAAACAACAAATAGTTTAAGTTAACATTTATTTGCCATTCCAACTATAGAAAAATACAACTGAAAAGCAATTTTTTTCTTCAGGACTAGTGTCTAAAAACCAACAAAACATAAGACAATCTGTGTAGTATCGATTTATTTGTGATAGATTAGTGTACCTCTATTTTGAGCAGCCCTCATCACGTATCTCCTCCTGTCCTGCAGTTTTAGCCTGGTGTCTTCCACAGTCTCATATTCTGGGACATAGCACACATGCAGCACGCCGCCGTAGAAACTCTTTTCATCCATGTGTCGTTTGGCTGCTCTGAAACAGACATTTTCAACCAAAAAAAAAAAAAAATAATAATATATATATATATATATATACATATATATAAATAGCAGGTCTTTTCAACCTTCAACCAGTGCAGTATAATGAATAAGGTAAGTCAGATCCTTGAACCTGGCACTTGTGAGTTTCTGGAACTTGACCAGGTAGACCTCTGTGAAGTCCTCAGCAGGGTACTCATCCAGGGGCTTGTACTCCTCCACGGCTCCATAAAGGGCACACAGCTGGATCAGCTCTGTCATCACTCCAATGGCTGGGACTCCTTGCACCATCAGGTAACGAGACTCTAAATTGATGGTGTACACCTAATGAGAACGCATAAGATAAATATGGTAACATTTGCTCTGCAGTGACTTGGCTGAGGTTCCCTGGGAACAAAAATCTCAATCTTGCATGCTAATGACAATAGTCAGTCAGGATGATAATGTAAAGTTATTTGTAGTGTATGTTTATGTTGGGTGACGTTTACCCTCTAGCTAAAGTGTCTCGTAGCTTATGATTCATTGTGTTTCCAATACGATATTTAGCAGAGAGGGACATTTTCTCACCTTAACCGATTTCGCTTTCCTTCCCTCCCTATACTTTGGTCTAGAAATGCATACTTTTCGCTGTTCGTGATGTTTGTAAACCTCTGGAACACCCCAACACCCTGAGCTGTTACCCACAGGTGCCGCCATGTTTGTGGAAATACATTTTCCGGTTGGCACACTTCAAAATAAGAGCTCATTCTCTCTCCTAGATGCATTCGTTCATTGCGTGTCCAAGCGTAGTGTCTTATTTTGAAAAATAGTGCAGCTCGATATCAACTGCTTTTGTCTAGCTGGACACAGTCAGAGCACATCGATCGGCTATGAACTTTGTTGCACATTTAATGTTAGCAGAGCAACCTGCCTGCAAGTTACCGAGCTAGTCAGGCAATGTGGAAAATATGTTTAATAATCAGGGCATTCAACCCGTAACTGTTGTCTTTAACAACGCAAAAAACTGCTTTCTCCACCTCCCCCCGAAGCTTATATCGCATCTTTCCCTGAATGAGGTAAGTTAGCTTATAACTGGCTAGCCAGCTGCCAGTGTTATCTATCTAATAATAGTGGAAGTTCAGTTTGGTGAAACAGCGTTCAAGTAAAAATGCCAACCTGTGTGCGAAAACAGTGTATCTGGCGTTTGTGAGCCCGTTGTTTGTTTCCTTTTTTTTTTAAACGGAATTGGTGTTAGTTTTAAACGTAATTAATGTTTCTTGCTTTTGTTTGTTTTTTTTTATACCCTCTAGTCAAAAATACGTCCCATTATATGCAATGATGGCGACCTATCAGAGAATTGAATACACAGCAACCAATATGTCAGCGAGAAAAATTCATCAACCAACAAACTGGGACAGACAGTGTTGTCTGCTATAGCAAAAAGAGATTAATTCTTGCTTTCTGTTTAGGTTTAATAACAATTAAGGCGATAGAAACAAATAATAAATCCCGCTGAACACATGTGTGAAATACTGTCTTATTAAAGATGTACTTAGTATTTTCACTGTTGGTTTCCATTTTGTCAGAACCATTTTTGAAGTAGTTCTCTTGTAGTCTCACTTGGTGGTGACAAAGCATTACATTAGAAATGGAGCAGGAGACTGGGTGAATGCCTGGGCATTCCTATTCTGCTTTGTTACGGTCATTAACATCTTTATAAACCTATAAAGAACCCTGTCTTCTTTTGTTGTGTGATACCAGTTGTGTGATATTATTTGAAGGAGGATAGAAGGATTCATAAAATAGTTCCCGTGATATTTGTACAAGCTTTTCTCCTTTTCTGTTTGGCTTGTTGGTCAGAGGAATTATCGCCCCCCCTTCAGTTTGACATCTTTACACAAAAATCAAACCTGCTTTAGCTCTATCATTGATTGTTGGTCTAAGCTGTGTAAAATAACAGTAAAATGACAGAAAGAGAGGAACCTTTTGGCTGGCAGAAAAAGCAGGGAGGCCATGATTCAGACATTTAATAGTACTCTAGCAAAACCTGTGCTTTTTCTGTGTTTCAGAACCAAGCTTTGGAGTTGTCCTGGGGCAATGGGTCTCCGCTGTTCCTCAGCTGGACTCAAAATAGAACCTCCTCCAACTTCGACAGCCATAAAGTGGAGCTGTGTCGGCAACTAGGAGAAAAGCTGGGCCTGAAAGATGGAGAGCAGGTAGAGGAGTTTGTTCTGCACTATGTCTCCCACAATAGTCTGTTATCTCTGTATGTCGCGTCCTGACAGACTTTTGACTTTTTAAAGTAACTGTCAGTTACTCTTTAAATTGACTAGGTGTTTATGTCGACTGACTAGTTGTGTGGTTTCCCTCAGGGCTTCCTGAGACCATGTCACCAGGTCTCATCAGTGCATCAGGTGTTTGTGGAGCCTCTGTCGTCCGATGACTGGGAGATCCTGGTGAGTGAACATAGTGACTTACAGAAATGTGGAACCTAATTTCCTCATACAAGGATGCATTATATTTAAATACACTCTTTGATCACTATAAGTGGTCTTATCACTTTTAAGAAGCATTAATTTATCGGTTTCCTCTGCTGACACCTCCAGGAGCTTCACAGTGCTGCACTGGAGCAGCAGCTGTTAGATCAGATCAGAGTGGTGTTCCAAGACGCTGTCTTTCCTGTGTGGGTGGACAGCCACACAGCCATCTACATCCGAATAGGTCAGAGTTAATGCACTAATTATTATCCTTCCTGTCAGTAGCCAACAATCTGTTAAATGAGCCTTGAGTTATCGAAAACTGAGAAATTCATGAGAAAAAACAGGCTTTGATAACTTTATGATCAAAAATGTAATATTTTATTATGTAATAATTGTAAAATATTTCAGGCTCTGTGAGTTTACTTTCTAAAGTAAACTTTTGAAAAATGTATATCTTGGTCATATCCATAGACAGTATTCATGAACACAGTTTGATCTGTTTCTTACTCTGTTCAGCATCTCTTTTGCCATCTGTGCCCTATGGTCGGCTGGAGCAGTTCACAGAACTAGTTGTCTCTCCGAAGATTCGTGCTGAAATTAGCGACCTCAGTGGTTCTCCGGTGAGGAGCAGCGAGAAACAGCATCTTCATAGACAGCAGAACTCAGGTCTCTCCTCCTCCTCCTCGGGACAGCCATTAGAAAATACCACTCATGTCCCTCAAAACCACCAGTGGGGTGGCATAGCTGACCCACGGAGCCTCCTGCGCTATTTGATTAAGGGCACGTATGACACAGTTAAAGAGCTACCACCAGTACCTGGCATCCCTCCCCTCCTCACTGACTCTATCTACAGAGTATGCGGTGCACCTCCTGACCCTCTTTGCTCCATAAGCCACGTTTCAACTGGCGTTATTCATTTATTTCCTTGGCAGTATGGACCAAATGCTGGACTAACTGGAGGTCAGTCTCCCATGACATATGGCCTACTCTCCAAAGTTCCTTCCCCTAAAGAAACTAGGGACAGAGCCAAGCAGGCCATGGAGAAAAAGAAGAACACAGGAGTAACTCAAGCTGCTACTTCTGTGGATGGAGGCAAACATATGAAAGAAGAGGCGGCGGTCATGGTAGTCAGGGTGGTGTGCCATTGTATTGAGAAGCTAGCAGGAGAACAAAGGAGTCCCAGCAAGGGAGAGATCCACAATGGAAGAGTATGGGTATGTATGCTTTTCAGCAGAGTTGTAGTTGGTCCATTTATGCACCAATTAACAAAGGCCATTTTACTTAAGTATAGTGCTCTGCTGCCCTATAAACTGTCATGTTTTGCAAAAACAATTTGATTTTTTTTTTTCAGATCCCACTGCCCCTGGCCGTCAGGTTGAATATCACGCCACATTCAACAGTTAGAATTAAGCCAGTGAAATCGACCATCAAAGTGGCCACCGCTATTCGTGTACAGCCTATAAAACCACTGGTATGTGCTGGAGTACCCATCTGTAGCAGCAGTGTGGTGCACATTATCAAGTATCAACACATTTAATTTGTTCAAAGCTGCATAAAATTTAATTTACCCTTTTCCCTTATGTCTGTGTGATCTCTGACATTTTCTCCTCAGCCTGAGGAGGATGATGAGGAGATCCAGACAGCTTTCCTTGGTTGGCTGCACACTCAGAGTCATGAACCTTTGGCCTGTCTGACTGCACGGTCTGGCACCATCCTCCTACATGGAACCGATGGTGATTCATTTCTACACTTCTTTTACAAGCTTGTCAGAAATGTATTTATAAATCATGTACAGATAAATATGCAGATGGCTTTGTAATAAAGTTCCCAAAATATTAAATATCGGAAATCATGAAGCATCATTTAAATGATAATACTTTGAGCTTAAATAAAATGTCACTGTTCTCCCCTCTTTTTCCCTAATTATAGCACAGTTAGAGTTTGCTTTAACTGTGCTGAAGCCAGAACCAGCGAGTGATCCTCCAGACCAGCTGTTTCTACTTGCACACAGTCTTATCCAGAAGGAAGACATACAGGTATCAGCATGCACATATTGAGTTCTACCCATCAATATTCCAATACAATTTCCACAAAAACAGATTGCTCCTCGCAGTTTTTCTTTACATAATTCCATTCAGATGATGGATAAAACCATCTTTTGTTTAAAGTCTCTGTGGTGTTGTTCACTGTTGTCACTTTGTGTCACCTTCAGGTAGACAGAGAGTCAGTAACCACGCCAGCTGTTAAAGCTGTATCTGAAACAACCAACCCAGAGCTTCCCTCCCTCAGTATTCTTGGGTAAGTCTGTAGTTATTTCTGAGGCTTTGTATGATTTTAAACAAGGATCCTTTTCGGCCTTCATTTCTCTGTACAGCTCTGACTCCTTCGTCTTTTTCCAGTGGGATCGATGAGCTTAGTAGGACTGGCTTTGAGTTCATCTCCCACAGCCTTCTGGGTAGTCCCCTCTCACGAGAGCTTGGTACCACTGGACAGGGACTCCAAGGAGGGGCTCTACTCATTACTGGTGCTAAGGTATTTCTTTACATAACAGAAATAAAAATGTTTAAATACTTCTGCCTACAACACAGATATTGTTCCATTTTAAAGAGTAAATTAAAGTCTACAGTGATCTTAAAGAACTAACATTGACACTGCGGATTTGTCAGCTTAAACTCATCAGACTGCAAAGTAACTGAATACATTACCATCGCAATCAGTATTGTTTTACTAAAGTATGTGTCATGTTCTGTGTTGTTGTTTTTTACCCTCACAGGGGAGTGGAAAGAGCGCTCTGTCCCGGGCCCTCTGCAGGAAAGCTAGAGAAGATTTGGATGCACATGTGGAGGTGGTGGACTGCAGGAAGCTACAAGGTCTACAAATACTCCTATGAAAACACTTAATGGTGGTCTGATTGGTTAAAAAAACTTGGCTATATTTATCAGAAACCATCCTGAATGAACTAATTTATTTTTAGGCAAGAGAGCAGAAACCGTGAGACAGATGCTGCAGGATATTTTCGAACAGGCGGAGTGGAGGCAGCCTTCAGTTGTTCTTCTTGACGACCTGGATCATGTGACAGGGGCACCAACCTCACCTGAACACGAGCAGGGGCCTGAGGCGTTGCTGCAGCAGCTCATTGCACAAAGTAAACTATATTTTTTTTTTTTACTTGAATGTGTGTAGAGAGATTTTTTGTCAAAACATATGATCACAGACAGTATTGATAATTATTTCTGGCCCTGATGTTAATTCTTCTTGTCTCTTTGTGACCGCAGGTCTGAAGGATGTGGTGGATGAGGTGATGGTCCACTCCAGCCTTGTGTGTCTGATCATCACCAGCCAGAGTGAGCACTCTCTCCACCCCTCGCTGACCGAAGTGCAGGGGTCCCATTTCATCCAGGGATTTGTAAACATCCAGCCACCAAACCAGGTTATTAGAGGAAAATACAAGCACAGACACATACACACCGGTAAAGAGAAAAAGCACAGAACCAACATCTAGTGTGTTACTGTTTGCAGGCCCAGAGAGCAGAGATCCTGCGCCATCTGATCCTCAGAAAGTCCAGTCTGTCTGAGGAGACTTTACAGGTTCTTGACCTGGTGGCTGTTGCCAAGGAGTCAGAGGGTTACACGCCTCAAGACTTGGTACTGCTGTTGGAGCGAGCTGTCCACGCTAACACTGTACAAAGAGGATACAGTGACCAGGGTAACAACAAGTTTGTTTTACACAATGATAGAATTCATAGTAAAGTTTCATGTTGTTTATTCGAAGATCACTTTTAGTTTACCACCGTCACATAATTTATCTGGGTTCTGTATTTTTCTCAGGTGCGTGTCTGTCGTGGAGGGACTTTGCTCAGGCTTTTAAAGGGTTCACACCTCCCTCGCTATGGGGGGTAGACCTCCACACCCCATGTGGACATGGGCTGGAGAAGGTGGGAGGGCTGAGAGAGGTGCGACAACAGCTAATGGACACCATACTGCTCCCTGCTAAGGTCAGTATCAGCCAATCACAAGACAGCCAGGTGTGTTTTCAGTCAGATGGAAGCTCCACTGTTCCATACACAAGGAACAAATGTAATGAAATTAAATAGAAAAAGTGAACGTGATGACAATGTCTTAATCATTTATCACCATAAAGGCTACTGATTGTTGTGACGATAAGCAATTAAAAGTCTCAACGCAAGTGAGAGGAACAGCAGATGGGAAGAAATTGAACACATTCATTATAATTAACTGAAACTGATTTATTTAATTACAAAGTAAACTACACAGGCAGTTTCATCACTCTTATTCTGCTTACCTTCAACCTCAAAGCTGTTTCATTCAGAACAATAACTATGTAAACAGTGTGCCTGTTTATATGTATGATAGAAACAGGTGATAAATGATTAGAGGGACTGTGTTTTTAGGAAATTAACCTGATTTTAAGCTTTGTCTGTGGATTCCACTAATCCCTTAAGAACTTGTAACCTATTGCTAACAGAGTTTGCCTTTTTTTAATGGCTTAATTTCCCACTTCTCATAGTAATACCTTCCACAACAGTAATTCCAGTTGATTTAAAAAAACAAAAAACAAAACATCAGGTTGTGATTTCTAGGATTTGATTTATTTATACCATTTAATATTTGATGCTGCCGGCACTCAGTCATCATCTCTCTGTTGTTTTGTTCCTAACCCAACCTTTGAGCAGAGTACACCAGCACTATTATGTATAAACCTTGTAAGATTTAAGACTGTTAGTCTGATTTAAAAAAAAACTTCATAAGTGTGTCAAGTTATTCATTAAATCTTTCACTTTGCAGTGTTGTTCACAGCATCCTAGTGGCCAGTATCATAATGGAAATGACACTGTCTTCATAATATAATAACAAAACAATCCATTTTTTTCATGTTTTATTATTTTACATTAAATCACAGCAGATGTAAGGATGTTTTAATGCACATTAACAAAATGTATTTTCAAAGATTTAAATTCATAACAATAATTCGCTGTGGGTTTTCGGTGTGTTTGCAGTATCCCATCCTTTTCTCCAATCTTCCTATCCGCCATCGCTCAGGAGTATTGTTGTATGGAGCTCCTGGTACAGGGAAGACCCTGCTGGCCAGGGCTGTTGCTAAGGACAGTGGTATGAACTTCATCAGCATCAAGGTAGGCTGGACTTTGGCTCAGAGAGTCAAACAGAAGACTGTGTTTTTTTTTTTAAGAGAGTGCCCTGTATCTTCAGTGACACAGGATATTTACCTCTCCCCAGGGACCTGAACTTCTGAGTAAGTACATTGGAGCCAGTGAGCAGGGAGTACGCGATGTCTTCCAGAGGTTAGTGAGCATTTACAGTCCTCTCAACGCCACACTGTGACTCCATTGTGAATTTCGTTGCCAGCTATGATGAGTAACATCAAATATTTAGCCATTCATATGGTTGGAATAATTTACTTTCCTTCCATTTAACTACTCCTCACTTTATCTATTCCAGGGCACAAGCAGCCAAGCCATGCATCCTGTTCTTTGATGAGTTTGACTCTTTGGCCCCCAGGAGGGGCCACGACAGCACAGGTGTAACTGACCGTGTGGTCAACCAGCTCCTCACCCAGCTAGACGGCGTGGAGGGACTGCAGGGTAGGTCATACAGAACTATACTACATGTGTTACTATACGTTCTGCATAATGACAATCCATTTTAACAGTTAAGTGGTTATATTGGCATATTTAACTTTTGTATTCAGTGCTGCTGTTGTGTTTTTAAAGGAACAGTCCAACATTTTGAGAAATACATTTAAGTGAAGAACTGAAGCGTAAAAATGACTTGTTTTTTTTTTTTTTGGGAGGGTTGTGTGTTGCGCTAATTCTTGTCTGCTAGCAGTGACTTTCAGGAGTTTCCACTGGTTGAGGTGACTGAGCCTGGCCAAGAAATAGTCAGCACATAACCTTCCATAAAACACAGTTTGTTGTTTTTACACTTTGGTTTTTGTACAGATTAAACAAGCAAAATATAAGTGTGAGTTTTAGATGGATTTTCTTACCTTTGGACAGAGCCAGTTCAAAGAAATGAAAATCTTTTTTTTTGTGTGTGTGTGTGTGTGTGTGTGTGTGTAGGTGTTTATGTGCTTGCAGCCACCAGCCGTCCAGATCTGATTGACCCAGCCCTTCTGAGACCTGGACGACTGGACAAGTCTCTCTATTGTCCCCCTCCTGATCTGGTCTGTCCAATTAGAATCAGTCATTAACACCATTAATAGCACTACACTTGAAAACTCAGTGTATATGCAGATTATCCAACTGTTTACAGTCTCCCCTTGTGTCACATCTCCAGGAGTCTCGTGTGGAGATCCTCAAGGCTCTCACTTCCGGTGTGCCCCTGGCTGCTGATGTGGACCTGGAGCAGCTGGCAGCTGCAACAGAGCAGTTCACCGGGGCAGACCTGAAGGCCCTGCTCTACAACGCACAGCTGGAGGCCATCCACAACAGCTTGGGCACCAGCACACCACATGTGAGTCTATTGTATTTTCATAATGTCACCATTTTGGAGTTTATTGTGTTGGGTTGTTTTGGGCGACAATAAAACAGGGAGGCAGGAAACTGATGGTCAGTCCATTTTCAAATTATGTTTGGTTAATGTTGAAGCAGCCAAACAGTTTTTTGTCCCTAACAAAGAGTTTTAAATGCATCTCTGCACATGCGATATGAGTCCATTATCAGTTTACAACATAATTCAAATTATTCCCAACTATGGTGACAAGGATATGATGAACTTAAATTCAAGCCATTTTAAACTGTAGAAACAAGTTACTTTGCTTCTTCATATGTTTGTTTGTGCTACAAAGCCTCGTGTACTAGTGTAACTAAACTTAGGCCCTCTATTTTTGTGTGACAATCAGGAGCTTGCCTCTGGTTCAGACAGCGACATGAGCCTGTCCTCCATGATCTTCCCAAACAACAGCAGTGGTTCAGATTATTCAGTGGGGGAGGGAGACCCAGGCATGAGTTTGGACCAGTCCATGGTTCTCCTGGAGCCTGATGAGCTACAAGCAGAAGACGAACAACATCGCAGCAACGTCTGGAGACTCTACTTTGGAAGCTCCTACGAGTCAGAGTTGGGGAATTCACCGATTTCAGGACTGGTGAGCAGTGCAATCAAGATAACTTAAAGTTGTTTTTTTTTTCCTAATTTTTTATTTATATTCAGGTGTAAACAGTAGTTGACCCACATTAAATAGACAACAACAGACAAAGCATGAATAAAACATCATCCTGGAGTGAAATACAACGCAAAACCTTAAACGCAATGCACCAGTTTCTGCACAGCACGCTGTATAATTTCTTTACAAAAAGTGTAAATTATGCATTCAGTGACACTACAACGCAATAATGAGATCATAGATTTGTGTTTGAGTCTTTCCAGTGTAAACAGATTTCACCTCCTTTAGCAACTTTTTAAGATTTAAAGGACTAGTTCACAATACACGGCTGAGAAATGTGCTTTTTTTTTTCCTTTCTTTTTGAGATTAAGATGAGATGATCGATATCAGTCTCATGTCTAGACATGATATCAGTCTTCCCACCTCACCCTCGGAAAGAAAGCAAACATGCATATTACCAAAATGTCAAACTATTTCTTTAAAAGGCTTCCCAGCTCTCCAGGCAAACCCAATTAATATGGTAACCGTGCTACAGGAAGAAGTCCATAAGTAATATCTTCAATTTGCAGCAAATTCCTATGGGCAAGTCTTGAGTTAACTGAGCATGATTATAAAGCTTTCTGACTTGATGAAAAATGAAACATAGCATTTTAACATACTACAGCACAGCTGCAATCCTAAGGCAAACACAAAATGTTATAAAATTGATTGAACTCTGAGAAACTTCTGTCGTGATGCTGCAGTTTAAACCTCTGAGCACATTTGAGAGTATTTACAAAATTCTGGTCTGTTTCAGTTTTGCAGTGGCATTGATTTAAATTAAGAAAGACTGTATGTACGCACATCAACACATGCCTGTTGTCCTAAATGCAGAGATGTGATTCAGTGGTTTTGAAACACTTACTTCTTACATAATTTTTGTGTCTGTCCACACATTTCCTCTCTTTCTGCCTCAGAACTCCCATTGCGTCTCTGGACTCAACTCCACGACCCAGGACTGTACGGGGGCATCAGTTCGTGACCCCAGCGGCTCTCTCCCTCCTGCCTACATGTCCTCCCTCCAGAGTGGATATGAAGAGCTGAGCCCAGAGCAGTTGGAGCGCCTACAACAAGACATTAACAACATCAAGAACAACTACAGGAGAGCTAATGTAAGTGACAACAATGGATAGGAGGATCCTAAACTAACTGTTGCTTTCTAAATGCTCCAATACTGCAGTCTACTACTCAGTTACATTCTATATAACAGTTTTTATTACTTTTCTATTCCATTAGACTTTTATATTATTTCAGTACTTGTTTAGACTGTTATATACTACTCAGTTCATGGCTAGTGTACAACCAAGTGCTGTGTGCATGATTACGCTTTTTTTGTGTGTGTGTGTGTCTGGGAAGGAGGAGTGTGTCCGGGTTCATTCAGCCTCCAGCCAGCCGGGCCTGTTGCTGTGTCAGGCTCACGTGAACTCCGCCCTGGCTGCCACCAGACCGTCTCTCAGCAAGTCTGACTGGAACAGATACACAAAACTGTGAGTGTCAGGACACGAGAAAGGACCATAATCTCTGCAACAGACAGACAGAAGAAACCATTGTAACAATAACAGTTGTGTTGCAGGAAAAAAAAGTGTCTTTAATAGCTTTGATTCGCTATGAAATTTATCAAGCATATAATGAGCCATTTGAAGTCTCACCCACAAGAGGAAATGAAAAAGTTTTCGATAAACTCATGTTTCAAAAGTGTTGCCAAGTAGCAGCAACTGTAATTTGAATTAGTAATGTAATTCCTCTCACAATATTTAGCATGTTTTATCAAGTCGAATTACTTCATAGTGTATTTTGTGAATTCACTAGAAGTGTAGCGGAGCTGGAGCACAGAAATTGCAGTCAACTATATATAGCTGCTGACTCATCTCGTGTGTCGAATGAATGAATAATTAATTTATTAATGTTGGAAGAAACAAGATAAATACTGTTGATCCTTCCTGGTGTTAGATCAATCAGTCAGATCTCGTTGTTTGTATTTTATGGTAATTTTGATTGAAACAGTGTATTAATAAATCTCTCTTTTTTTTTTTTAAAGGTATGAAGGCTTTGGTGGTTCAGGAGATGGAAAATCTCTTCATTCCGTCACATTGAAACCTGGACAACGTGTGACTTTAGCTTGAACAAACAGTGTGACTCACCTAATCCCCTGTTTTGATGTTTATTAATAAAAATGGTGACGCATTGATAATTAATTTAACAATCAGTGGAGTTTAACAGTCTCTGAGCTCTAAAGACAATGTAAATTAATATATTTGAATTAACTGTTTTCTACTTGATCATGAATTAGACATTTATCTACTTAAAATGTAATTACTGTACATATGTATAATGTCAAGATAATAAAATATAGAATTGTTGGAAATAAAAATGGACAGTTCAGATTTTGCCTTCATTATTTCATGAACTGCTTTCATTATTTTCTGTTTACAGCCACTGGATGGAGAAACAGTAAATTGTTCTCACCTCTTGACCCAAAGTTTTTTACTTTACTTACTTTTTTAGTGAGTTTAGTATAATGTATAGTAATGATATGCATAATAGCAAAATGTGAATTACAGTATTTAGATAATTAAAGGCCCTGCAAACCTTTTGCTCAGGCTATAGTTCAGTGGGACTATGTTAAGAAACGAACAATGTCACCCAACTTTTGTTACCAATGGTTTAGGTGGAAGTTACCCCCAAGAAGTGTAACATTACAAGAGAGTCACAGAGGTGTTCAATGAACAGTCTTCTCCACACAGTGCTGAAATGAGGCTTACTTGACAAAGTGAAAACACCTGTGTGGGTTTACCATGAATATGCACGTGCAGGGACTTAAAATGACTCAAATACAAATACTCGTATATAATTTCTTATGCTGCTGCTCTGCATGTTAATTTACTGAAAAACTCCCTGAACTAAAAGGCACTCTCTGATCTTTATCTCTGATAAATTTTTACAAACAAAGTTAATATTAATCGCTGTTGGCTTCACATCTAAACAGAGTCATAGTGATAGTAAAGAAAGAAGCTCATTACAACATTGTATTAAAACCAGCAGAGTTAATACTGATTATGCTAAACATCATAAATATTTTGCCTTCACACATTTGGGTTTGAGGTTTAATCTGTTAAGTAACACACAAATCACCGGCTGCAGCGGCATCATCGCAGTTACTAGCAGAGCTACACAGGTGTGGCACATTAGGCTGAAAGCCAATTAGCAGCCTTGGTCAGCTGTGAGGTCCAGAAATCAGCACATTAATAAGTCAGTTAGCAAAATTACACAACCAGCAGAGCATCAAAGAAATTAAATCACCAATTCCCATCTCTATCAACAATCTGCCTGAGGATCTTTAGTCAGTCTCATTTTTACCAACCTAAAAACCATCTTTTACTTTTGTAGCTTATCTCCCACTTAAATTCCCTTTCTGTATCCATTCAAATACAGATGAAAATCGTACATAACTTACAATATTAACAGTCACAATTAAAACTACATTTGTTAGGAAGAGTCACTAAACTCAATTTCTTTGACGGTCAAAGCAAGCATTTAAATTAAGAAGAAGAAGCAAGATAATATATACATTATACAAGGAGAGGAAAAAGCTTAGCAATTTTTAGCAATCTGTTTAGCTGTTTCCATCCTTACTGGTTTTAAACCTTAAAAGCCGAAACTTTCTGCTGGTTCTGCTTCTCAGTAACTCCAAACTGAAGAGTCCTAGGGCATCTAAAACAGCTAAGAGTCTTACCTGAGATTGCAACAGTAGTCTTCAGCCTGTTCCTTGGCTGTGGCAGTGCGCCGTCTTGACAATATTTTCCTGTTGAAGCGCTATGCCAGCTGTCATCCTACACACACTGGCACTGGCAGGTTCTGCAGTGGTAAATATAGACGCACAGGGCTGGATTTGGCTCTCCTTAGTCTTGTGTCAATCCCACACAATGCAGCTTGGAAAAAAAAATGGCCCCAGTGGGAGACTTTTCTCTCTCCTCCTTTATGGATCTGCCTCTTTCACTTTCTCTGACACACCTGTGCAGGAAAAGAAAAGGGAACGAGGAACTGTTACTCAAAATGCTTTTAAATTCCACAGAGCGAGTAAAGGGAAACAATTAAAACTGGCATGATGAAATGTATTCCTGTGTCATGGGACTGTCTGGTGTCCCTGTGCAGACAGGAGAAAAAAATCTTGGATGGATCTGGACACAAAATAATATTGATTTTGTGATGTCTTATCACTCAGTGAATGGGAAACTTTGTTTGCCATCCTTTACTTGGTCTTGAAGTCATCAGACCACCTGGTTGGAGGACACCTCCCTCCGCCCCCTAGGCTATTGTTTCTTTTGGTGCAGCCTTGGGTGGGGCCGGCAGAAGGGAAATCCAAAAGATTTATTGATGTGTCATACAGACTTTCCCTGTGGTCTTCAGTACATCATCATCCATCTTTCCTTTCCCCCCACACGTCTTCTCTATCAAAGCCAGACACTGTCTAACATATGGTGACTTTCGAAAATACAGGAGCAATTAGAGGAGCAAACCTCACAGTCCACAAAGAGACACCCGAGGCAAAAGTTCAGCTCATTTGTTGTCACATTAAAACCGTCTCTTCTTCATCACCTCCTCCTCCTCAGTGGTGCTCCAGCTCTTCAAAGCCATTCTGAATGATTCATGGGCTCCGGTTTACAACAAAGTACCCGTCCATTTTACAACATCAAGAGGTGTCAACCTTCACCAGAATTAGATCCTGAGCGACACAGAGGAGAACAAAAGACTTGCATATGACATGTTCACTTGCTGAGAGTGCTTTTCACCAAAATAGAACAAAAGACTTTGATGTGTGTGTGTGAGTGTGTGTGTGTGTGTGCGTGTGTGTGTGTGTTAAAGCGGAAACAGACGGGAGATGAGGGCGGTTTAGCGATATAAAGAGAACATCAAAAAAAGGAGATGTCGTTGTGGGGTTTAAATAAAAATGTATATGTCGAAGAGATGAGTGAGAGGCAGAGATGACTGGGGGACCGTTTTTGCTCTGTTAGGTTTTATTTCTTCTTGACAGGTACGTTTCCTGGCACCTAGGAATATGAAAAGAGCCCCCCCCCCCCCCCAAAAAAGGAAAGAATTTAAGAAATACAGTCACCATGATTATTTGTTCTAATTAGAAGTCAAACGTCAGTTCTGGATTTTTGCAGTAGTACTTGATATGCACCTTTTTGATATCTTATTTAAACTTTGTCCAGGAAATACGTACTTGACCTCATAAATATTATTGAATTAGCGAAGGAAATTGGTTTCCAAGGTCATGAATTAACTTTGAACCTCAGAATTTTGTCTTGTTAGAGCGTTTGTCTATATGGCAATTGCTGATACAAATAAATTTGATTTCCTTTAATCTGCAATAGTTTTCCAGTCATATACAGGTAATGCGTCGTGACAGACTACTCCTCTTGCAGCCAATTAGAAATGCATTAGCACTGGTACACCTGTGTAATGCTTGTAAACACTAACTGATTGCAGCGGTCAGTGAACCGCTCTTCGATCAATCTACACACAACCACCACCAGTGAAGATAAGACTTTCAGATTCATCATGGAGATAGCTGAGATTAGGCAGCTGTTGGGCTGGACATTGAAATCAATTTCAGAATTGTATCCCTTTATCTAAGTCGCAGATTCCCACTCAGCTGGGATGATCTTTCTCTGGGTTAATTCGATCATTTTGCCCTGCTAATCCTGGCCCAGGGCCTCTGGTGCTCCAGCTGGAGGAGCAGGCGGTGCTGCTGCTCATTCAGAGAGGAAATTTACATACTAACTGTAGGTTTGCCATTAAGGTGCAGATGAGGCTTTTTGCAAGTGTGACAGAATTAGTTTTTAACCATACCAGCAGCGTGGCTCTTGGGATGGCTATGTCAGTCTGCTGGTAAATTGGTCAAATGCTTTGCCGCAGACTAAAATAT
Source organism: Toxotes lorentzi (assembly GCA_037833715.1). Lineage (NCBI taxonomy): Eukaryota > Metazoa > Chordata > Actinopteri > Toxotidae > Toxotes > Toxotes lorentzi. Next base: position 11,172,716 of record JBBMJY010000005.1, read on the forward strand.
CTTTTGGATGGATTACCATGACATTTAGTACAGACATTCATGGTTCCCTGAGGATGAATTCTACTGAATTTAGTGATCCTCTGGCTTTTCATCTTATGCCACCGTGAAGCTGACATTTTTTTCATGAAAAACTTTTGTCGACTATTGGATGGATTGCCATGAAATTGGGTACTGGTATCCATGGTGGTGGTATCCCAGTGGATGAATCCTAAAGATATAAAAAATGATGCCAGCTAAACATCAGCATGTTAGCATTTCCATTTTTAGCGTGTTAGCATACTGATGTTAGCATTTAGCCCACAACATCGCTGTGCTTAAGTACATCCTCACAGAACTGCAAGCATGACTGTACACTGCTAGTTTTATTAAATGTATCCATCTAATTACCATTAAAATGTACAGCATAAATGCCCTTGACCCCTCCTACACCAATTCAAGTGCATCAAAACTATTTGAGATACATAATTTATATTTGCATTGTACATGCAAAGAAAATTAAGCCAATCGCTTACTGAATACTGTAAAAGCCATTTTAAGAATCCTGCATTTCATTTACATAAAAAAAGATCCAATTATTGACATATCTGCGGTCTATTGAGATTTTAAGTAGATATTAATTAATTAACTCTCTGCTCTTATCAGACTCAGCACCTGGAGGTGTCCATCACATTGACTAAGAAATTTCTGCACCCAGCACCAGGCAGTCTGCTCCATACGGACTGAAGATTGCTGCCCTCGGGTCAGGTGAATAATAATTTACAAGGGATATGGATCCGTCCCTCCAGTCATCAATAACATCAGTGTAGCAGAGCTCCTCTCTGCAGCCTCTGACGTGTCCACATTGGACAAATGTCTCCAGTAATTAGGGACTCTCAGCGAACAGGCTGAGAAAACAAGTCAATACAAATGATGAGCAGGAAAACTTGGAATAGCTCTCGCACATTTTTTTTTCTCTCGGCCCCTTAAGCTGCTATTTTGGCACCATTAGATTTGTGATTTACTTGAGTAAGACGACATTTTGTCAATAACACCCTTAGGGAAAGGCTGAACTATGGCAGCACATTCGATAAAAAAAGACGGGAAATGGCAAGTATAGTTCCTTTGTTTGCATTGGTTTCACCCTTAATCCTTTTGTGCTTTGAAGACACTTTGATGATGCAATATAAAATCCTTCAAAAGGTCCTGTGCTTATCCTAACCTCAAGTTTGACGCTACTACAGATATAGAAGCAAGACAGCAACAACAACAAGATCTGGAATAGATCTTGTGTAGGCTAAAGGATTAGTTCAGCTGTATCACAAAAAAATATTTTCTGAATTGGAGATTTGGTTCTATTTGCTGTGATGCTGAGTTATCAGCCGACACATCTACTGCCACCCCCTATATGAAGGTGAATGGAATTTAATCAGATGCTCACACGGACAGCAATAAAAAATTAGACTTGAAAAACCCAGCGGCACCATACGTTTCTACAGACAATGCCCTGGGTAAACCACAGCCCTCACTGTCAGTAGCTTTAATTGGAGCTATTGCCTTGATAGAAAATACTTTTTGTTTGTGCATTTGGCTGAGCTGAGTCTACAAACACTATCAAATGGACACTAACGAGGGCAGAAGGCAGACGAGTCTGGATGCCGTGCCAACTTGTCTGAGAACCTGCTGTGGAAAAATTTGTGCCCATGTAATCAGTTCTGGCCTTAATCTGATTTGATTAGTGTGTCCTGCTGGACAAGGAGAGGAGCTGCACCCTGCTGGCTGCAGCCCTCAGGCTGCTGTCACATGCTCAGCGTGAAGTCTCAGAGAACTTGTAATGAGGCCAGCCAAGTCCTTTTCACTGCTGTCTTTCACAGGCGAGCGTGCATGGAAAAACACAAATATGCACCTGGCAACAAGTACCTCAGGGAATTAGGAAGGCCAGGACTATGTTAAATACAATTTCCATTCTTGGGGGTGATGGAGGGATACAGATACCTTGGAGTCCACCTCGACAACAGACTGGATTGGAAATGCAACACAGAGGCTTCTACCTACAGGAAGGGAGAGAGTAGACTCCACTCCTTGAGGATGCTTAGGCCCTTTAATGTGTGCAGCAAGATGCTGATGTTGTTAAGCAAAACAAAGTACAATAATCTTTGCTGACAACAACAACAACAAAAACAAAAAACAGGAAGGCTGGCTCTGTACTGGGGACATATCTGGAGCTCTGTGAGTTGTGCAGAGGAGGATGCTACACAAACTGTTCAACATCAGGGAGAACATGTTTGATTCCCTTCACCACCTGCTGGTCAAACAGCGGAGCACTTTAAGCGAGAGACGTCTTCAGCTTCGCTGTGACAAGGAACACTGCAGGAAGTCACTCCTGCCAGCTGCCACCACTCTGCTCGGAGATTCTCCTCTGTGTTGGGAGAACGGACTCCTCTGAGACCGCTCACCTGGACTTTTCATTAATGATATTACGTACTGCATCTGTTCCATATCAGACTACTCTGATATATTCCAGGTCTGCTCTATGTACACGTACCTGACTTAAACTAATTTATTATAGTATATTATCTTACCACCATTGTGCATTATTATTCAGCACACATTATTGCTTTGTGATTTATCTGAGTTTAAGTGTGTGTCAGACAAATCTGGATCAATATCTAGATAAAAGCAACGTTTACAGATAGTGGACAAAATAACAGAAACACTTGCAGTGCAATTGTTCTGCAGTAAATATCAGTTTAGTTGATATTGTCAGAGGTGCTGATCTGCTGAACTTCACTTTTGAGTGTAACTTTGCTTTCCTCAGGCAAGTATCCAGTCAGTGTAAGTGTCTTTCAGTCACTCACTCTGTCTTTGGCATTATCTTTTCCTCTTGTCACATAAATTTACAGTTTGCAACTGAAGCAACAGCAGGTATGCGACTTCTTTTACCACTGTACATTACATGTACTGTTATTTGGCACCGAAGTTAATCTGATTCTCTTTCTGCATGTGGCAGATGTAATCTTCATTTCCAATACAACCACATTTAGATTTAGTTCATATTCATTTTTCATCACTTGTACTGACACATATTCTCTGACTGTTTTATTGTTTGAAAACGGAAAAGACAAAAACAGCTATGGATCAAAATGAACTAACCCAAATTTGAAATCATACAGGGAGAAGTATTGCAAGCTGTGAGTACATAAAACCCCCGACCTTGAATTAGTAATTACTCTGAACCTTTAAGATTGGAGGATAATTATAATGAATCTTTGTGCCTTGTTAAGTTTCAAATGGTTGGGTGTAGAAGGTAATGATGTGTAGCGTGTTTGTTTTATGAATTTGGTTTAAACATGCATATTATATGTATTTTTGTTGGGATTTGTTTTTTTAAAAGTAAAAATTAAATCATTGTCATTCTTATTTAATTTATTGTATTGTTAGTGTTTCTGTTATTCTGTCCTCCCTTTAGTCAAAATCCTGCTCTCCTTGTCCCTTTCCATTGTTTTTTTTCTCTTCCATCCTTCCTAACGAGTGACTAATAGAGTTTCTTCAGGGCCGTCAGCTCCAGTGAGTAACTCATTCCACAGGCTGGCTCTTCTCAACCCACAACGCACCACGGCTTCCCCTCTCAGACTGTTCAAATATCTGCATGCTGTGTGCGAGCGAGAAAATGGGGGTGACTGAATAAAAGAAGGGATGCTAGGCGAGAGAGAGTGTTTTCTTTTTTGCCCAAGAGAGTGTGAGGCAGATGCTGTTAGGGACTGACTTACATTTCTAATGAGCACAGGGGTATCAGTATCCATTAGTGAGTGAACAATCTTCCCCTGAAGATGGAGCTCAGTGGAGGTTCCTGGGCTGGGTGGTAGATAGAGCCGTCAAGCAGGAAATGGTGTCACACACCGAAGCGTAGGGTACTGCTGCGACCTGTGTGTAGGGAAATAAATATCCTGTGACACAGCCAGGCATGTAATGGGAAAACTCAGGCACCAAAACCAAGGACACACACACGCACGCACACACAAACATAGGCAAGCTGAGCTAAAACATGCAGCTTGAAAACAAATCCTTGCCCATTCTGGGTCATACATCACAATGGAGTTTGAAAGTTTTTTTTTTTCCACATAAATATTTAAGGATGATGAGAGCTTTTGCTGTGATTGATCTAAGAATAATTTGAGTCTGGGATTCACATTCTCCTGCATTTACTTTGAGCTAGTGAGCACATTTTATGGACCGAAACTAATATCTTTTAAAACAGCATTTGTCTGCCCTTTTTAACATGTAGAGAACTTTTAGTTAAACTTAACTATTTGTATAGATAGAATTTAGCTTTAATAAAGATATAGGGGTTTCTGAAGGAGGAGGTGGTGGGATGACGAACTGTGCACAAAAACTCCCACAAACCGGCTATGAGTTGTGTGTGACGGGGAGCACTTCAAGTGAGCAGTCAATAATTTCAGTGTGTGTCGCAGGAGTCTCTTTCTTCCTCCTCAGACAGTCAGTGACTGAGTGAGCCAGTGCTGACATTTTGAGATTTGGCTGTTCGTGTGGAAAATCTCAAAATGTAAAAATTATTTTTACATTTGGGTTTCTTGTCTTTTTCAATTTCTGTTCTTTGCAATCTTCATACTGTTCAGGGCAATTTCAAGTTTTGTTTTACTTTAGTTGAATTTCTGTTTTAGATAAGAGTTTTTCTTGCAGAAGGATATTTTCTAAAAGTACAATGAGAGAAGTTGAGAGGCTCAGAGAGTCCAGAACAATGGCCAGAGGCTCCTTTTGTATGCTGGTGCAGCAGAGAGTAAGAACCTTCCATTAAATATCAAGCTGATATAACAAGAGGGCCTCTCAGAGGTCAGGTCGGGGCTCATTTATGGAATAAGGTGAAAGAATGTTGTACTTGAGCCACTGATTAGTTTTCGTTGTGTTTAGGTGTTTCGATGTGGGTTTTTCTATTGTCTTTTGTATTTGAAGATTCAATTCAATTCTTTAATTTTATGTTAGAGCATATTTTTTCTTTATTGGAGGCTAGAAGGTGTTTTTTACACCTAGTCTTTCTCTAGCATGCCTGAACGTGTGCTTCTTGAACCACGCTAAACAGTTAAACAAAGATAATCCAGGTGTGGATTGGTGCAAAATGTCTGCTTGATCATCAAGCATAAAATGCAGATTTGGGTAGGACAATTTTCATTTTGCCTGTCTGTGAATACTGTGTGCCAACACATGAACAGGGTGGGTGATAACAAAGGCTTTAATTAGTGTTTTTTTATTGAATTATGTTTCAAGGGCTTTTCTGTTAAAGTTAAATTGCCTCTGGGATGGTTAAGGTCCTTATCTATCACCATCTGTTACTGAGCTGTTTAAGGGACAGTCTGTCTACACAAGTCCCAGCACAAATGGCTCAGTTTTTAGAGTAAGAAGTGGAAATACAAAAATGTTATGGACTTAAAAAAATAGAAAAATAAAATAAAAAATCGAGATTCACCTTTCACCTCCAACTCCAGAACACTGGTATGGTCTTTCAGGTGCATGCCGTTGATGAATGAAGACAAGAAGTGAAAAAAGTGGTTACAGTTCTTAAATCTTTAATGTAAACAGCAGTTTTGAGGGGCTTTGAAAAATCCTAAAGAAAAACATCTGAAGGTATTAAATAGGAAGGGGAAAATATATAAATCATACTAGAAATAACCATGATTCTGTTTTTAAATTAAAAAAATACATAAACTTTCAATTATGTGGCCATATAGTCCTGAACACACAAAAAAAAAGACAACTTCCCTTGACCAAATACTAACATCCTCTTTGTAATACCAACTACTTGGCAGTTTCACAATTTTAAAATCACTAAATTATGACCATCTTACAAATGATAAACAAAAAAAAAAAGCTCAAATATTGCTTAGGAATGTTGTGTACAGCAGTCATTACAATGAGAGAGACTTGAATGAGGGAGAGACGAGTGTGTGTTTGTATGCGTGTTTCACAATGGGGGTGCTTTTACGGTTGTTTTTGGCTAAGCCACTGTGTAGGTGTGTAGAATATGCAATAAGCAGTGGTGGAATAATAACATTAACATTAGAATATTCAAAAGAGAGGCTTTTGACTGTAGAACTGTGCCTGGATTTTCAGGATTGACTTTTTCTAACAGTCTTCAGTATATGTGTAGCAGGACAGAGCAGATATAAGAGACTATTTTTAAGAAGTATTCATCTTAAAATGTACTTTCTGTTCAACCTCTTGGAAAACATTTAGCTGCCACAAATACTGTAAGTGAGAATGTGACAGGAAATACTGTTGGGAAGTTGACAGCAAAACACAAATCCCCCGTCCCTCCCTGCACCTGAACTACACAACCAGCATCCCTCCCCACACAAAAGCCCTGAGGAAAAATAATAAAATAAACATAAAAAAAGGACAACAAGGAAGCTGAATCAAATAGAATTTCTAAGCCTTTGTCTACAACGATCTTCAAGCAAGATGACAGCTGGCGCCTCGGCCGAGAAGAAGTGAATGTTTAGAAACATCAGACACAGGAGGAGAGTGAGGAAGAAGACACGAGACGACCAACAACAGGCCAAACAAATACTTCCTGGTTTCCCATCTCCATGGCAACCCGATGACCCCCCCCACCCCGAGTCCCTCAAGTGCACCGAGCCTATCAATATGCACCATTTTCTCTCTTATAAAGGTCTAGTGAGAAACAAGAGGAAAATAGTTCCTTGTCTAAATCCTTTTTCTTTCAAGTTCCTTTTTTTTTTTTTTTTTTTTATTATATGGTTTTATTCAATTTTGTTCCAGTTGATAAGAAAACGGGATTGGTCCAGTGAGTACAGTAGGTGCTGGGTGGGTCTGGGTTCGGTCTCGTGCGGTCGTCTGTCTAGTTACAGTCATAAACAAAGTCATAGTTGCTAGGTTCTTTGGGAATTGGGGGCGGGGCCTCTGGAATCTGGATGTTCTCTAGATCCAAGAGGCGGAGCTTCATCTCCATGGAGAGCAGGGTGTCCATGTCAGATTTGGTGTAATCGCTGGTCATCTCCTTGCCAAGGAGGGCATTTAGACCGTCTGTCCACACGCAGTACTGCAGAGACAAGGACAAAGGGAGATCCAACATTCAAACAGATCAGTACTGGCAGAAAAAAAAACTGAAAACATAAACACAAAACTAAATAATTTAAAAATTCTACAACCTACAATTAAGCATGATATGTTTCTAAACTCAAAGGAAGCTGCTGACAGTGTGCAGACTCCACCTGCTTTGGAAACAAGCAGCCATAAAAGAAACTAACCACCAAGGGAGAAAAGTCTGTGTGCACTGTGACTCAGGAGAAACAGAACAGGGACACCTTCTTCTCTCTTGTCCTAATTCCAAACTTCTACGTTGAAAAAAAAAATCCACAGAAGTTTCAGGATACGAGCACCAAGAAAATGAGGTGCATTATCCTTAGAGGAACTTGTGCAGTTTTAGGCCTTTGTTTTAGATGTGTAATAATGACGCCATAATAAAACACAAGAAGCTCCACTTTCATTTTGCCAAGTTGTCAAGGATTACAGTTATTAGCAATAAAAAAGAGCTGTTTTTACGACATTTGGCTGAAGTTGACACCATACAAGTCCTTGAGAGGTACTTCAAATCAAGTCGTAAGTAGAGTTGACTGAAATGCATCAGACGATATTCATTTTTTCTGCCAGGATTCCTTACGTCTCTGAGTGTATTAAACCATCGAGGACAAAGTGGTAAATCAATCAATAAGCAGTACTGTTTTATGAAAACACCAATGTGATGATGTATCTTCATTTATCAGGTATAAAACTGCTGGAAAGCTAAATATTTTTTCCATAAAAAATTATAAATATTATATCCAACAGTTTCTTACTTATTTTCCAGAAAATTTGCTCACATTTGTTATTTGATAATATGTGCACGTGTACATTGTGCCAATGAAGTTCAATGAGTTGAACTGCCAGGCGATACACACGCATTTAATCCAATGAACACGTGGAAAATGCTGTGGTTCCAGTACATATCTGACTTCTACAGCTGCACATGGACTTTACTTATACACTAAAGCAAAAACTTTCCCTTCGTGCCATCACACCTCTTCATTCTGTCTGACACTGTCGACAGCCGCAGGGCCGGACAGTGTTGGCTTACCTCATGCTTGTCAGGAGCAATAAAGTTTAAATACTCGTCGGACTCGTAGAGGACAGAGAACGCCAGCTCTAACACCTCCTGGATAGAGGAAAGGGTGAAAAGCAGAGAGGGAGGAATGAGACAGAGCCGGAGATGCAGATAGTGACAGAGTGATGGAGGTGGGATGGAGAGGGAAAAGAAAAAAAAGGGTGCGAGGGAAAAAAAAAGAAAATAACAGGTGAGATTTACACCACAATGCTGGCAGTCTCCCTCTCCTCCTCATGTCTCGTCACCATCTGCTACATCAGCTGCACATCAACTCATCAGGTATCAGCGAGAGAAGTCAAAGAGAGAAATACCTGGGATGCCTTTAGATACTAGACATAAAAAAATGCCTGGAGGTGCTGGGAATATAATGTGATATGATATAATTTCAGGTATAGTCCCTCAAAATCCATTATGCTCTACTGTGGGAAATAAATTGAATGCAGTGTGAGGACAGAATAGGAACATTGAGATCCAGATTTTTATACATGAAAGCAATTCATTAAATGTGTGCTTGAAATCTGCATGAAATTAGTGTCTGATTTACGAAGGCAGCAGGTAAGTAAACAATCTGGGGACTGCAACCTAGGCACATTGTGTGAGGCAGAGCTTAAAAGATGCAGTTCGGTGATGGGATTTGTCTCAGATCAGAAAAGAGCCTCAGAAAAGAAAAGATGCAATGACGCTGAATAGAAATATTTATTACTGAAATAATGGGAGTTTAAAAACACTTGAGAATCTAATTTGAGCATCTATTACTCAATATATACTCTTTATTCAGCAAAAAAATGTACAAGACTAATGTTAATGTTATACCAGTCAGGAAAAAAGTGGCGGCCAGACCAACACTGCCACCCCTGGAGCTGCAAGCATGGTTAAATACAAAGTGGTGGTTCTAGATGACACTGATACAACTGAAGTCTCCATAGACTCATAAGCTAAGTGCAACTAAATGCACTTTTGTAAATCAAATAAGTATCATCCCCACAGTGCATTAACAGCTTCATTAGCAGTTCAAGTTTATGACCACGAAGACACAACTCTGCTCTAATAAAAAGGATATACTGTTCATTTATTAATGCTCTTTTTTAAGTGTTGTTTTTTGTTTATGAACCAATTATGTGCGGTTCCACTTCTTGTGTTCCTCTTTCTGCTATCATTTAGTTTAAATAAAACACTGGTTAATTAACCCCCCCCCCCAGCCTTATTTTAATTTACTGTAGCGGCATAAATCCGCACCTGCTCTTTAAATGCAGAGGAGTTTCCACACAAATCGGAGCCACCGCAAATTGAATGAACATTCGTTAATACAGCAGAACACGCAATCATCCACACTTAAAATATATCCACCGGCCGTTTGCGTGATCCTCCTTTTAAAATGCACATAATGCAGCACGGTTTGCTTCAGTAATGAGATGCAAAGTGCAGCGCAGATGACAGGCGAACCACTCTTCCAGGTCGGTGCACCTGTTTTCTAAATGACACGCATGTCTTGAGGCACAGAGGGTGCCTGGAACGAGGTAAATATGGTCCAGAGTACACATAGAAGATATGCTGTGCATGGAATAATAACAAAAAATATCATAATGTAAGTGGTCAAAGAACTGCTTGTGATGAATACATTTGGAAGGATATGAGAGAGAATGTGAAAACACTGCTTGACACCTCACCCTCCCACCTCTGTCTCAGTGTCCCACAAATGGTCTGCATGCCAGCTCGGCTCTAAAGCCTGCAGAGGTGACTTTGGCTGGCCTTGTAACAGTGAGTAATGAAATGTGCTTGTGTTCTCATTCACAAGGCTGGGACAGGCCTGCTAGACGGCCCACAGACCCCCCTCGGGTCATTCTCCTCGACCTGCGCTTATCGACAAGGTAATAAAAGAGACAAAGCGGGGAGGAGGCGTGCTCCTTTGTCTTCAAGGCTATTTATCCAAGATCCAATATATGAGAGTCCTGTGGGTGGGTGGGGGGTTGGGGGGGGTGACGGGTGGAGGGAGTGGGGAGGGGTGAGGGTTTGCAGAAGCAAAGTGCAGGAGAGGAAGGGCTGATGTGTATACAGACGCAGACAAGATGGCTCTTTCATCCTGGTTAAGGTACAGAGGGCATGCCCATGTGTTACGCTCACATTTAAACAGCACGAGAAAAGATGTCAGCATGTTTTTCGGAGGCTCCTGTGTGAGTTGTGTCTGCGGCTAAAGGACTATTCTGTAATTTATTTCTACACACGTCTCTCTGTGCCGAGCACAGACACACAAGTTATTGTGTTATTTCCCAAAGCAAAATTATGTAACTGACATCATGTTATGCAACTCTCACGCACACAGAAACACATTCACCCGCCTGGATACACACCCACCCACCCACACATATGCACATGTGCACGCGCGTGCATGTGCACACACACACACACACACACACACACACACACACACACACACACACACACACACACACACACACACAC
>JBBMJY010000005.1:11183427-11200139 GCA_037833715.1 Toxotes lorentzi
ACACACACACACACACACACACACACACACACACACACACACACACACACACACACACACACACACACACATACTCACCTTGTTTTGCTTCAGGGCTCCCTTCTCCTTCATGTGAGGACAGTCTTTGCCGGTGATAACAGCTTTGATATCAGCCACAGGCACTGCAGAGAGGACAGAAGTGAGTTCACAACAACAACAACATCATCATCCCTGTGACAACTGCATCATCCCAGATGGGAGACTGGCTTGTTCAAACCATTAAAACTTAAAAACCTCCCCAGGTTTGTCACTGTGCAAGAATCAGAAACTGATGTTAACACTGACTCTGGGTATCAATGGTGGGTGCTCATCACTGCCCATACTGTGTTTTGGGGCTATGTACAATGTTCAATAGGGGCAGACATAGTTTGCTTGAAGGAAATAAATATTTTAATAAATATCATGAGATGTATGGCATAGTAAATTCAATAACAATACAGATGCTGCATCACAATAGTAGGTAAAGACTAGCGACAATTTCACTTGACACTTACGTTTGTCCTGCAAAGAGTCGTGGGGCACCTCGCCCTGAGGGCTCTCTTCCAGATCTCCGTAGTGCAGGACTTTATGGTTCGGAGACAGACGGCAATACCAAAACTTATCTGGAAGAAAAGATTAGGAGAAAGAGAAACAAAGGGGAGGAGGAGACAATTTTAGAGGAGTTATGAAATAACTCGGTGGTATAAGACATCATATGGGACTGCATGAGTCATCAACAGGAGAGAAAATTAGCATGCCAAAAAAATTCTGTGACAAAAAAAAAAAAAGAGGAAAAAAAGAAAACAGCCTTGAGGAAAATCCACAGATGGGCTGTGGAGCTGTGCATGAGGGAGGGGTCTTGATGGGCAACAAAACAGACAGTTGGCCTTCATCATTTTAACAATGACTCAACAACAAAATACACACTCAAGTCAAGATCAAGAAAAGGCATGCTGGGCTTTTTTTCTAGCAAATGATTAAACGTTAACTGTGGCTTGATGTATTTTCTTTTAAACAGAAAAACAAAATTCAAAACACGTAGAAGATCCTCAGCAGAGGCATGAGGCCCAAAATGTCTACTCTGCCTCGAAGAAAAGACAGCTTTCTGGTGTTACAACATGTTTTCATTAAAATAATGAAGACTGCTTACAAGGTAGTCAAAGAACTACCTAAACTTTGATGTTTAAAATGTACTCTGAAATACAGAAAAAGTGAACACCTGTATGCACTTGGCATCAACAACAGCCATTTTGAAGGCTGTAGTTGAGCTAAATAAAGTTGGACCATGGTCAAAATAAAAGAAAACAAATGGGAAAGCAGTAAGAAGTCTGAAAATGCACTTGTACTGCAAGTGTAGAAGAGAGTAGTCACAGGTTGGTCTGGATTTATTATTTATAAAAAAACAGGTACTTCCCTGGACATTGGACTTTTACATAGACTGTCTAAAAAAGGAGAAAGTTACCAATAATTTAGTACCTTGACTAATAACACTTCTGTATGATGCCGTGCTCTCCAAGCGTGCAAGTGAATACTTATAGTGAGGCAGTTTCACCCAGGTCTATGTTTAAATGCAAAAGTCGCCACATTAAGAAGACCTAAGTTCTGATCAAGTTGAGTGTGTCTTGTCTCTTAGCCCTTGTCATGAGTAATCCTCCAGGAGTGGGGGCCTGCATGCAGCTGTGTCTATGAAACGCTGCTCGCTGCCTCCACCGCCAGCCTCTGCAGCCAGCCTGGTGTTCTTTAGGAGGTTCCCTGCCAAGGTGGGCACCGAGCTGAGCTGGCAGTGAGCGGGCACAGACTGGGGAGGTCTGGCTGGCGTGTGCAGGGGTGGCACAGTCCAAATCCTAATTGCTGAAAATAGACGGTTTGCGGTGCCAGGCTGGTGCAGAGTGGCACCACTCCACGGGGAGCAGATAAAGATGTGTGTAGCGGATGTGAGGGGAGGGGAACGTTATCAACTGTTCAGCTTAACTGATTGTGCGACTGATTCGTGTGAGCTTGTGTGTCTGTATACAAGCACATATGCTCTTCCTTTGCCTGGAAGACACTGTGTCTCTATTTTGGATTTAATTTAATTCTTGTATCATTTTAAACTATACTGTAATTGTCTTAATTTGATTCAAACCCAGAAAAACAAGATTAAACAGAATCAGGCCAAACTTCCAGGTTTACTTTAGTGCATTTACACAAAACACACTTTCCAAAGAACCAAGTGGTGTTCCCTACCAGCACCCTGCACAAGACTGTGCCATACAGGTTGGACTCTTTCTTTCAAATTTCAAAACACCATCAACCTGAGCTTTTAGACAGAAGCTTGTAATGGGTAGACTGGCACTTTGGAAGGTAGAGATAAAAGTCATCTGCACTGAAGTCAGCTAAATTAATATTTGATGTAAGTACTTGAGTCCCTGCAGGCTGGAGTTAGACTTTGAAATAGTTGCACAAGAGGGAAGAGTGGGAGAAGGAGAGGGAGAAAGGGAGGGAGGATGTGTTTCATGTGCACAGAAAAAGATGGGTCAAGACACTCTATCTACTAACAGTAGATAAAGAGTTACCATATATAAAAGTATGAAGATTGTGAAAGTTTGTCTGAGGAATATACAAAAGAGAAGAGGAAAAAATAGACTCGATTTGATTTAATGTTTCATTTCATGTGAGCACCATGTGAAAACGAAACCAGGCTCCTTTTATTCACGCTCGGTTTGCCTAAGGTCTGCAAGACAAAGGTATCTCCACATTGTCAGTGCATGGATATACTGCTCAGAGAGGACATGTATGGATGGAGGGGAGAGATTGGAGCGAGGGGAATAGTGATGAAGGGACCGTAATATAAAGGTGGTGCAGATTCACACATGCACAAGGAGAAAGATACAAATCAAGTGAGGAAAAAAAACGGAGGTGAGGAGTGGCACATAGGGAAGGAGTTGCACAAGTAATTTGGAGAAACAGCATGTCCTTGACTTGAGTGTCCTCAGAGGCAGAGACAGCTAGCTTGTAGTTGGCAAACTGCTCCCCTACAGTCAGCGCACTGTTGCAGCAGATTAAAGCCAGTGTAACCCTACAGGCTACTGTCCTAAATTAAATCCAGTGAAGCTCAAGAACTGCTTTATATCCTGCTTTTGGGTCTGCTGTTCCTGTTGGCTAATAGTTTTGTTTCTGTGTTTAGTATGCAAGTGGCTGTGTGCATATATGTGCATGTGTCCTCAGTAGCATTGACAAGCTTTCTAGGATATGGGATATGGATAATGGGCTCATATGACCATGATATGGTCATATGAGCCCATTCACAGCACATCGCTGCACAAAAGGCCAGACAAGCATAAATCAGCCGTCAACAAGCAGCGAAAACGACCCGATGCTCAGTCTGGGTGATGCTTTCCACCTGAACATCTGCCCTAACATCTTTTCTACTCAAATCCTTTTTATCACACACCCCACTTTCTTTTCAGCTCTTTTTTTTGTTTCTGTAATCCAGCTTTGACGACATCTGGATGACAGCTGCCACGACGAATCGTGATCACGCTTTAAAATGCCAGAATACATTGATGTCAGAAGGAAAAACCACCAGGTTTTACTCAATTTCATCTGACTTATTGGAAAGTACGGTTCCTGTAGGGCAGCTGATGACAATAATGCAAACCACCCAACAACCTGAGCTTGTCCCTGTTTTTTTTCCTTTTTTATTTCATGTATTCGCACATGTAGACAGAGAGAAAAGTGACAGAGAGGGGTGAAGGAAAGTGCAAGAGGGAGGACAGAGATATGAAGGGATTGGAACACAAGCAGATTAAATCCTATTTGACTGAAGTGCAGTATGTTATATAGGCTAAATGCTATCACTGCTACTCCTCTCTCTCTCCCCTTTTTTATTCCTCTTCTCTTGCTTTCCCTCTCGTGGCAGCGGGTGTGAAACATGATCTTGGGCTGAATGATCTGAATACGCTCCTATCTGAGCTGGTTGCTGGGTTTTCCTATGTATCCCTCTTCCTCTCTCCTCTGTGTATCACTAGGAAGGAATCCATCAGTAGTTACACCTCCCCAGAAACTCGACATAGCTTGGCACCGCAGATGAAACAGCCATCCTTAATGAACTTAAAAGGGCGTATGTAAAAAAGCTTTGGAAATCCTTTTGACGTCTGCCATGGCACAAATTGTCTGACTTGTGTGGTGTCTCCACGAATGATACACTGCTTCATCATTTTCACCACACCCTCCACACTGTAGAGCCTGGGGTTACGGCAGTCTGCTCTTTTGTCATTCTTTCATTTCTTTTCTCAAAGCTTCCTCTACAATTTATCTTGACAAGTGCAAAGTATAAATGTGTGTTTATGCTTCGGCTAGCTCTTTTGTCTTTGTATTTCTGTGAATGCCATTTATCTGTGTATGTAGAGGCAAGAGGAGAGAAAACGGCGTGATTGTGTGTCTCGAGACACAAAGACCTATGTATTTATGTACAGTGTGGTCCAAAAGTCAAGTAAAAGTCTATACTCGAACAACAGAGACTGTATATGGCTCTGCCTCAAAGGCTGAGAGAGCCAGAAAACTTGTGTGAGTGATCACGACAGCAGAACCACAGCAGTCCACAGCTTCAAAGATCTCCTGTGATAAAATATCTCCTGTGGGGTTTTGATATGGCAAAGGGAATAAGCCGATGAGTGGGGGTGCAGAGGGGAGGGATTAAGAACAAACAGACAGAGGGAGACAGGGAAGGAAATAGAAGAGAAGATTCAACATGGACACAGCAGACGGAGATGTGAATTTCGGTGCATGTGTGGTTAGGATCTGTGGGCGAAGGCGGCGTCATGTCAGCCGCGTTTGCTCGTGCTCGCATGTGTGTGCGCGCATGAGTATACTGCGTGTCTCACCTTGCCTCCTGCGACTACTGATTTTCCTGAAGCAGGTTCCCTCACACAACCTGTTGAGCCTCTGCTGTTTGATCAGCTCCATGATCTCTGGCTGGATCTTCTCCCTCAGCTCCCTGCAGATAAACAAACGCATATTACTGGTTTAAGAGAATTATCTCAATTCTGTAAACCATATCCGTCCAGTGAAAGCAGCCAACAGCGAGGTACAAGATGCTCTAAGACTTGGAAGTGAATTCTCTTACATTTATCCTGGTTTTCTGGCATTGTGAAATATTCACCCGACTGACAAAATCCCTTGGATTCTGAGTGTCAGGAGGGAACGGAGAACCACAGATATACTTCCTCACATGCATGCACATATACAGCGCACACACTCACACAGAAATATGTCATACAGCGTCCCAAAAGGCAGATCAGTGGAAATCTGTGCTGCTCCAGCGCCTGCTTAGATCACTGTCATTTATTCATGCATCTACATGTATGTGTGTCTGTGCTGCATATGAATGCCAAGCACACAACACTAGTCAGCATGAATTATGTATATTATCTGCCCGAGCAGTGCTGCTCCCCATCTTTTCTTGCCATTATGCTTGAGTCCTTTCTCTTCCAATTTAGCTTTCATTCTCTTCCTGTTCTAGAAATCTGCCAGTTTTGACAGGATTTCAGGTTTTCTAGGCACATAAAAAACTGCATTTTTAACAAGAGACATTTTCTTGTATTTCCTCTAGCTGATGTTCATGATCTCATTTTTGTCCTTCTTTCTCTTCCCTCTCTCCGTCAGGCTCATCCGCACTTGTCTCCCTTCATCTGTCTCCCTGCTCGCCCTCCCTGTCCATGTGTTTTGCCTCATCAGGGGCTCCAGTCATTACATCGATCTGTGGTTGGACATTCACCCTGACATCTTTAAGGAAACAGCTAGTGGGGGAAGGCGCGGCTCATCGCAGGAAGGACGGATGATGATTGCTCGGCTTTACCACCTCACGTACCGTCCTTCTGGCGGGGCTAGACACAGGTGAGACGGTTTTTGTCTGAGAGTTTCAAATGGTCTGGCTGCTCTCGCTTCTTGGGAAGCAGCTCCAGTTTCAGTTTAAACTCATTCTTTCCGGCAAATGCAGAAGATAGCAGACAACTGAATTAAAGGGCTGAAGTGCTGCACTGGTAAACCTCTATAAAAAAAGAAGCACTCTGGTTGGTATCAGCTGTTAAAATGATGAAAGAGATGATGCACAAAAACCCATTTAAGACCATGTGGAAATGTAAATTACCCTCACAGTAAATCAGCAAAATATTACCAAGCACAGGTGGAAAAGAATCAATAATGAATTAAGTTAAACCACTTTTCATCCTAATTTTCTGGGGGCTGCATTAAAACTAAGTTGTGCATTAACATTTTCTCATAAGTGTATCCTCAGCAGTTCTGAGCTGACCCGATGCATGAATTTTTTATGTGATTTTATTTTTTGGCGTAAGCAACTTCTGGTAAATATAAAAAAAATATATAATATATATTGGGGAAAAATTATATTAAAACACCTCCAAATTTTGCTAACAGGAGTAAAAATGACATTAAATAATTCTTCAGCTCAGTGATTCTGCTAGAGATGCAGCTCTGCTCTGGAGCTATAATGGTTCCTCTTCACCTTCGTTTGATCTCTGGTAGTCATTCCCCACCATAATTGACAGCAAAAAATTGGCAGCAATTGTAGCAGGTCATACAGAGTTCCTCTAAATCTGCAGCCTGACATGCTCTGCTCATTATGTTTACAAGTCATGACTGTACTGTATTGATTGGAGGAAAACTCCACCCTCGGGTAGTCTCACACTGCTGAGGAGAGACTCATCAGTCTGTGATACTTAGGGCTTTCCAACAGTTATTCTGTGATAAAGTGTTAAAATGTGCTTTTTCATTACAGCGTCTCATTCGATTTCAATTACATTTCACTTACTTCTCCCAGAACACTGTTTCACAACAGCCTGAGACTGGGTGTGAACTTGTTGCATTCAGATATACTCTTTTTTTCCTAGTTAATGAAGTTATTGAAATTTATTGTGATATACATAATAAAAAGTGTTCTTAAACCAATTCTAAATTTGAATAACTAATAAACCGTGAATTAAACTGACAAACACTACATTACGTACAGTTTTTTTTGTTTTTTTTTTGTTTTGTTTTTTTGAGGAACAACTGTCCACAACTTCCTTCACTTCTGTTCTGCTTTCTCCACTCGGAACAACTGGCCGCAGTATTGATTTAATAAGCCCTTGGCTCAGCATTGATTACTGTTCAAAGGGACATGCTCCCTCTGTGAAACAATTTTTCAATAGTGCTTGCTACTCCATTAAATACAGGCAGGACAAAACCATGTTCTCCATTATAGAGCCTGCATCCATGATCAGTCAGTGAATGATCTATTACAGACTTGCTCTCCATGCTTAATGAGCTAGAGGGTCATTAATGGAGTATTCACTGGGAACGCCATTTGCGGACAATTTGAATTTAATGCGGATTTTCAATCACGAGAAGAAAGCACAGGTGCAACCTGCTTTAGGCCAGTAGCTGGCATTTGGGTTGACAAATGGAAAGGAGAAAAAAAAGAAGCAATTACAAGCATATTAATGACCATTGCTCATTTTCTAGATGCATATTATATCCTAACTTCAGACTTAGACTTGATCGGGTGGATGAGGAGAAGGAAAATTGAAATGAACAGCTGGAATGTCACTGACCAGGACACTACCAGTTAACTGGCCACTGATTGGCTGACTTACAGGATGGGGCGGGACTGGAAATCTTCCTGATTCATTCTCTCGGACTGGCGTATCTTCAGGATCTCTGTGTAGCTCAGATTCTGCAGGCGACTCTTGAACTGGTCCAGGGAATTAGGCTTGAGACTCAGTGCTCGCATGATCTGCTCCCTCACCACCTGCATTACCTGCAGAGGAGAACAGAGAAGGGGGAGGAGGGAAGGATGAGTGAGATTATCATGGATGCATTAAACATGCAGGATGTAGAGAGTGTACAGTTGTCTTGTTACAGTCATGAAGTTTAAAGTAACCCCCTCCCTAGTTTTTGGTGGCGGGTTAGGGGAGCGTATAAACTTCTCTTCCGTTCCCGACAGGATTAATGATGTGATTTTTTTTTTTCAGAACCAGAGCCTGTAATCCAGTCTGGTGCACTGAGCCTTGAGAGCAAAGCAGAATAATAACAGTGGCTACTCCACTGTTAGCCCCAGTATCATGCATCAGTGAAATGCATGACAGAACTTTCCCGTAATACCCCAGCAAGCTAATACCATTAGTCTGGCTGTGGCTGCAGAAGCACGACATGAATGGTGTTCCAAGTCATCCATCCCCACTCGAGGGGTCTTTGTGATCAACGGAGGTGACAATACAATAAGAAAGCGTTCCACAACAACACATAAAACACATCATGCATATCCAGATCAATTAGCCTCGAGCATATGCATTACTGTCAGGAGATAATTAAAGTCTACACACACTCTCCTCAGTTGGACGCACAGGCAAATGCTTAGTCACAGATACACACACATTTAAGACTGATGCACTGAACATCAGTTAGGATCATTAAAATTTAACAATATTAACACCACGAAGTGAGCAGCAGTAGACACTATAAATCCCCTCAACCAGGAAACAGAATTCATAAGTTTGTGCCTGACAAAAAAATCTAACGTGAAAAGTCGTAATCTAGGTAAAAATATGGGAAAGACCTGTGCAATATGTCACTCAAAAAACTCAAACCTTACATCTTTTCTGTCATTTGAAGAATCAATTAGAATAGAACAGCTACTATACTTGAGCAGAAATAACTATTGAATAACTGAAAGGTTAATAAATTGTGATTTTCTGTGATCCCGACACACCTGCACTAATATGTCTTCGAGCCCTGAACACTGGACGAAACCAAAACCAGGGACTACACAAACAGAGGGTCTGAACACAATGGTACTTAAAATCATTAAGATGTGAAGAATTAAAGCCCAGTTTGAGCTACTTTATGACAGAACTACACTGATTTTTAACACAGTTAATAAAGTACTCATTCTTTCTGAAGTATTAAACCTCCTCATCCTTCGGCACGTATAATCAAGCCTCCGGAAAATGAGTCCTAAGCTGAAATCTTCAATGACAGCTGCTTCTATTTAGCTTTGCACAATGACAAGTGATTTGCATTTTGCATAATTAGGATTTGAACACTAATATCGCTCAAAGATAGATTCTTTATTTGCGAAGGCATTCGGCGTACACACAGGGGACTTGACTGAGAGCAAACTTAATTTGCTGAAATCATTCAAACACACCAAAACAGCACCTGAAACTGTGGCTTCTCCTCAAAACTGAGAGCAGCTTACAGAGCTTGGGCTGAAGTGGGTCTGTAAATCCTGCTGACACTATATGTGATATTTGGCTATAAAAATAAACTTGACTTGGCTCCTGAACATTTCTTTGGCCAAGCTGAGCAGTGCTGTTCCAGTTACTGCAGAGAGCGCGATGGCAGACGTGACAAGCAGCCCTGATTATGGATCAGCCTTGTTAGCAGCTGCCTCTGGGCCTGCAGATGCTGATTCACTGGATCAGATCATACTGAGGTGACAGAAAGAAATAGACTGTCTTCCCTTCTGTTCCCTTTGATTTTGCTCTATTGTGTTTTCTCTTTTCTCTGCTTGCCTTGTTGATCAAATGCTTGAGGACACACACGTATTTCCAGCCTCTGCAAACACACTTCCTCACAATATATCGACTCTATTATATTGAGAGACAATAAGAGTTGAGGATGATTTTTTCTGTGTGTATGTGTACTTACACATGCGCAGAAAGGTTTAGAGATTTTCCTTATAGTTGGTCTGTTTCCTGTTCTGTGCTTCAACCTTAACAACCATGCCAAAACCCAGTGAGCCCAGATCCCAAACATAGTCTTATGTAATATTGTTCTTGCTGTTTGTACTAACTGCAAGGCGATTACTCATCAACTTGCTAACCTATGGACTCTCACTAGTCAGACTAAGCCAGGGGTGAGACCGTTAAAAATAGAAGACTTCGCTTGCTGAAAATTCAAGATTCAAGACTACATTTAATTATCATCACGCAACGCAAGATTGTATAACGAAATTACACAAATGAAACTTGAACAGCATAAACCTTGACCCAGCACCAAAACCCAGAAAAAAAACTCAAAGATAGCACAGGCGATCGAGGATAATCCTATAAAATACAACACAGCGCTGTATTTGCTGTGTTTAAATGCATTAAGAAGTGGTCTGCACTCAGAGTGCCCTTTTGGGATGTTAGTGCTGTACAGTGACAGTGCCAGAAAAAGGTATTGACCCATTTTTAATTGTAGATCAGATAAGACCTGAAGGTAATACTCAGCTCCCACCGTATTAAGACCAAAAGAAAAAAAAAGTCATTTTAAAGTCATTTTATAGATGATTAAACAGTTTAATCCAGGGATTAGCTTTTGGAATGCAAATATGTTCAGAGGCGGTAATCACAGTGTCTATTTTAACAAACGGGCAACAAAATGACCTTGAAAAATAATCACATGCACAAAAAAGGTGATAACTGCAAAAAAGAAGCCCGCCAGGTCAAACGGACATTTATTTAGTATTAATTTACATGCTTTTAAGCACCAATTCAGGAGTTTAGCAATGCTGCAGCAGAGCTCTGAAATTTGTTTTAATGAGTCTGGATTTGGACTTTGTAAAACCCACGTAGTCTGATTTATTTAGAAAGCTCTGACACAGAGACCCACACCAGTGCACAAGGTCTTCTCTAGTGTGATCCAAATCTAACTGGCATTAAGGCTGATGCAGAACATCAGTGACTCAGCACAAGAACCTTCTTCAAATCCCTTTTGACAGAAACAAGACAAAGGTTCAGCTGTTTAAAAAAAAAAAGCACTGTTCTGGGCTGGGATAAAGTTTCTGCCTGCAGAATATTAACCTCATTATATCATTTTTAAAGCACTGATACCATCACACAGTATAAAGGTAAATTTTATACCATGTTGCAGGCCATGTTTTAGTGGCGTGACAGAATAGCAAAAATTCAAAACGCCTGACTAAGCATGCAACCACTAGAGGGAGCAGGTCAACACCTTCCCAGTCTACTGGTCAAGACTTGCTCCAGGTGAGTGTGCACTGAGACTCTGAGCTGAGATGCAGGTCTGCTGAGGCCAATAATGAGATGGAGGATTTTGCTTTTTTTTTTTTAGTTCCCTTTCCATCCTTCTACGGGTTCATCCATCCAGACAGATGTCCGTCCCTTCCTCGACTGAAAAGGCTTGGAACATACTAATGTTAACTCTCACTGCTGAATGTCATCTCCACACAAGGCTGTTCTGTATTCTGTCTTCGTCTGTGCTTCCCTGTAATCTGTACGTCATATTTTCATGGGGAGAAACAGGTGTCCAGCTAACAGCAGATTTACAACCCCCAGCACTGGCTTTTCAGTCGCAGCCTCTCCTTCTCCTCCTCCTCCTCCTCCTCCTCTCCCCCTTCGAGCTGAAAAATGTCCCGACAAATGGAAGAAGCCACAGCTTGCAATCACGCTAGGAGCGATTCATCACTCCTGTCCACTACTTTTAATCACTGCTTCATGGAGTCATCATAAATTTTCACATACATACACACTCTTATAATCCTGATAATTAAGCCTTAAATTAATTAATTTTCCCATTAAGATTACAAATGGTCTGTCAGTGCGTCTAGAAGGAACATTTGTCCCTTAAGAAACTGTTTGAAAATAAAGGAAATTATATGACAGTAAAAACAAAGACTGAGCTTTGATGACCTCAGTTTTAGTTATAATTTGGAGTGTGGTGAAGATGGCAGATTGTAAACAAAAACAAATTCTCTCATTGCTCTCTGACATCCTAAAAGCTTTTAAAGGCAAATCTCAGTGTCACCTGCAGCTTGCCTTCCAAACTAATCCCGACCTCCGGAGACCGACTGCCATGCAGCCCTGGTGTTTCAGCAGAGCGGTCCCTGAGGAGCGTTCATTAATATGCCTTGTTTGCAGTCATGTCTCTGGCAGGAAAACAATTCTGTTAGCCCATGTGGCTGCACTCATGCTAATTAACACTGCGAATATTCATCACATTTAAAACGAACACATGGTCCTTTCACAACAGGGCGGGGAAAGGGGGTGTGGGGGACATTATGAATATTTTATTTCATCTTCATCTGTCTCATTGCTCAGAGAGCACCTTGGCAGAGGTGAGATGATGTCAGCGCTGAAATAAACTTTGCAGGCTGAGCTCACTCTCTCAGGATAAATTTAGGTTCAGTTTTGCGCTGGCGTCATCTTAGCTATACACTCTGGATGAACTGTTCATCTTGTGCTCTTCTTTCTATTTAGTCAGAGCTGTTGATCCAAGATTTATCTGTCCCATCTTGTCCACCTTTATTTTCGTCTTTCTCTACATTCCCTCTCACGCTCCCTAATCTCTTCCAGACAACAGGCCATCGTTCTTTCTTGTAGCTCCTTTGCAGGGAAGTTGGGACAGCAGAGCAAGTGTCAGCAAAAGTAATTAAATGCTGTCCCATGAGCCATCCAGTACACGCAATGAAGAGATGGCCGCACTGACTCATCTGCCACACTCCTTCTTCCTCACTCTCTTCCTCCCTTCCTTTCGGTTTCTGCTCAAACAGGACAGTCGGGTAGTTCCTCTCTCCTGGAGTCGCCCCACCATCCATCATCGACAGGGCGTCAGCCGCAACAAATTACCGTCCCCTTCTTGGCGACCAATCGACTGTCGCTGCTGCTAATGACATCATTTACCAGCTGTCAGTCAAATGCTCACCCGCCACTCAAACCCGCTTGGAGAAATCTGGAGACTGTGCTGGAGAGGCTCTTTGGTGGGCAAATAATAAGGCAGTAATCACAGAATAATGACTTTGCTGATACTCCCTGAAAGCAATCAAAAAGTCAATCTCACGTGGTGATAATGGGACCGTCGCTGAAGTGTGTCTCTCCATTTAAGGCTTTGAGGTCGACAAAACATGCATGCTTGCACACTTACAAAAGGAAACATTCACACACATAGAAGAGCTCACAAAAGTACACACACACACACACACACACACACACACACACACACACACACACACACACACACACGTATGTTCACTTCTGTCAGAGGCTTTTTTTAATGCCGAGAAGAAAAAGAGAATACAGGGAATCCATTTCCCTCTTATTGAAATGGTAATTACATTTTCCCTCCCTACCACTATGTCCCATGTTCAATTAATAATTATCTCCTTCAAAGTTGACCATGATGTCATTAAAAATAAAACAATGCCACAGAGATGGACATGAAAGGATGCCTGTCTCTCATCACGCCGTACAGAGTGAGAGGAGGCTGGTACGGGTTGTGTTAAATTTAGACGCTGATAAAAATGCACTGAATAAAAATGCAAAGTTGTGTTTTGGAAGCCGGCAAGACAGACAGGATTGACAAATTTGTGGTTGGAGATTTATGGCTCTAATACCAAACTTAAGACAGTGCTTCTGTTGTCACTGTTAAATCAAATTATCACTTATTCTAATACATTAGACAAATATAATTTCAACCATGGGTATAGCTAACAAAGTATAGTGTACACTACATCAATTAAGTATTAACAAGTTAAAGATGACTCGTCTGTGCACGCAGTAGGTAGATGCACAGACATTGTTTCCTTCTGGTTTGTTTTTATGAAACAGTAGTGACACTAATCTATGCCAACAATGCCAACTGTGCCGGTTTTTGCTATCCATCACCCCTGTGGTCTGTGCGAGAGGACGTTTAGGGAGGCAAGACAAAACACAGATCTCCGTCTGACAGGTGGTAGACAGCACACACACCACGGCTTTCCTTTGGTCACAACACAGTGTAGTTCTTCAAATACTTCCCACTGGTTTGGACTACAAAAAGCTTGAGCTGAAACAACACTCCATGCTGCTTTGTGTGTCAGCTGTCGTGGGTGTCATAGACGTGACGGTTACGGAGACGACGTCTGTGAACAACTCAGATGAGATGGTATTAAGGCGACGACACGGGGCGACCTTTATATTTGTTTGGATGGGGAAACTGCCTTTGCCAGAGGTGGGGACTGTTAAATGTGACAAAATCAATGTGGATCACATAATGGACACTGTGAGCAGTAGTGAAATAGTGTTGACAACAGCCACCCTTCAGCATCAGTGAAATGATTAGTTTATTAGTAATAAACTAATAAAGCAATCTGAAAACATCACCTTTGACTCTGGGAAAACATATACATGGCATTTTAGATAAGTTTCTGGGACTTCACGATCAAAATGATTAATCGATTCATTGAGACAGTAATCAGCAGATTACTAGATAATGTTAGCTAACTGTTGGCTCCAGCTGTAATTCCGTCTCTAACACTGTGGTTGATGGCCATATTAATGGTATGTAATGCTCAACAAGAGGCTGTCAGGGTCTCAGTACAAAGAGGGTGAATGAATGCTGTACAACAGCCAGTTTCCCAGATTACATTTAGTATATTCTTAACTCTTCTGACAACCCTGTCATGTGAACCCTCTATGTGAAGTCTGCTGAGAGCAACTAAGTGGAAAGGCACCACTTTCAGCCATTAAAATTTCAATTATGTATCCACTCTGCACAGCTCCAATGTAAGGACTCACTGTATCTGGATATTTCAATAAAATAGAATAGAGCAGTAAGGGGTAAATGTAACTTAAAAGTGCAGTGAAAAGCAGCTCTCTTCTTTCTTAGCCAATGCCTCTGGGACCTGTTTGACAGCATTACTGCACCACAGGGAACAGCACATTCTGCACCGTCGGCAAGGTAGATACACAAAAACGCTCAATGTACATACTGATACTGCAAATATACTAATTTATTCCTTCTTGTACTTGCTTTATACAGTGTGAAAAAGCACCAACACACAAAAAAAAATGACTTGTGAGTATTCCCAATATTCCTGTGTATGCACACAGAAAACACATCTGGAGACCCCCTTCTATCAGCCCTGTGCTTCCTTGTGCGTGAGTGATGCAGGTCAGCGCCGGCTGTTGCTGCTAGCTGCTGTTGTTGCCATATTTAGAGAGCCAGTACTGCATGCCCAGACAAAATGTCAGAAGAGCTCTTTTTCAACAACCAGCTCCATGTGAGATGCAGCAGGGTACTTATGGATGACTGGAGAGCAATGCCACCTGGGAAACCGCCACTTACGCTAAGTCTATAAAGAAATACTGATGAAAGCCAAGTGCTGACCTTGGCTTGTGCGCAGCATTGCATTAATGAGTGTTTTATTATGACACAGTTGTTGCAGGAAATATGAACATGCTGCATTAATTGTCCCAGAGGGAGGAACAAATTGGTTGTGATTAAACATCTACTCAAGGACATCAATACAGGTATTATTTCATTATATGAGATAACCCTCATCAGGGACAAGCACTATCCTAGAGTCTACAGATAATGCATCATAGCCGGTAGACATACTATCTGAAAAAGCTGTTTTTAATGCGCCTTTGGGTCTAACTGAAGTCTGATGAAATGAAGTCATCTAAGTTCTCCATAAAAAATGCAAAGATTATCCATTTAGGACAGTTACAGTGCCTAATGCCAAATATGCAAGTTTGACATTACACAGAGCGAGGCCATTTTTACCTATGAAGAGAGCTGCTGCAGTTTCCCAAGTTTTGCAGCAAATACACTGATTTCCCCAAAGCGCAATGGGATTCAGGGATTGACAGGAAGGGGAGGTTATGGTGGCTGGTTTGTTGTGAAGAAGACACATCTTGAATGCATTTTGTGCATCTCTGAAATGCAGCCCTACTCTCTGATCCCACCGGGACCTGAGTAAAGAATCTCAAGCATGGCAGATGAAAATATCTACGAGCCAAATATCTCTGAACCAGATTTAAAAATGAATATTCTGATTATTTGGTTTGGTGCACTCCTGATTATCCTACATAGTTCACAGTTTTGCAAAATGATGTGCTCTCGATTCTGCACACTCACACAAACTATAATGTCAGTGTGGCTTTGACCTGGCCTAGCTCGTCCTTTCGTTGTTGGTAGTGGAAGGTGGACCATCGATAAACACTGGGACCAAAGACAGAGATCTTCTGAATAACAGACATCTGTGCTCGTCTTGCTTCCTTACATGCATCATCACCCCCACACAGACAGATGAAGTGCTTCAAAACCCAGATTCAAAGATACATCAAAAACAGATTATCATATGATACTAATGATAAGGCTTACAGCAGCCATATCCCAGCATGTATCCACAAGTCACACCCACACACAAGAGCCTTTGTGGAAACTGTTCATTGTCTGCAAGGAGTCTAAAGTACATACTGTGGACTGTGCACACAAAGGATTACATACACTCACGCGAACGCACACGTCTTCATTTCAATGCATACTTACTTATCAATAAAGAAACAGACAGAGATAAATGAAAAGATAGAACAACAGCTAAATCAAAAGACAAGAAAACTAGAGTTTACTTGTCTTTTCCCCTGCTGATTTCCAGTGTGCTGCTGTGGAGATGAGACAACAGGATCATTATCTTGACACACGACAAACCAAAATGTTAGCTCTGCATCTATGCTCATGCAACTCTGATGGTTTGATGCTAATGGCTGATGATCTCTCTGGTCTGATTAGTGGGTTGAGCTTTGGTGTTCTCACTGCGAGTGGGCCAACGCAGCCTGAGATCAGAGATCCCCCTTCAGGCACACACTAACACACACACACACACACACACACACACACACACACACACACACACACACACGAACACACACACACACACACACACA
>JBBMJY010000005.1:11203645-11237703 GCA_037833715.1 Toxotes lorentzi
ACACACACACACACACACACACACACACACACACACACACACACACACACACACACACACACACACACACAGACTGTACACTGGAATACAGATGATGCCTGGAGTGTGATGGGGAGTAGGTGAAGAGGATGTGTGTATGCATGCATGTAGATGTGGGTGTGCGTTTGTGAGACAGGGTGAAATCGTAATCTAGCAGATTATATTTGTGTGTGTGTTAATGAAAAGACTGTGACCTGGGTCCTTGTCTAACCTGCTTACGCCTCGCCTCGAGTCTACACGGCCCCATCTGTCTCGTCTCTTTCTCTTCCACTCTGCCCCTGTCCCATCTTCTCCATCTCTCCCTGCCTTTTCTTCTCCTCTCCTTCCTCATTCCATCCTCCCTCCTCCCCTTCTCCTCCTCCGCAGCCAGGCAACAACACAAACACTCCCCTCTTCCTCCCTTACTACCACCACTCCTCGCTCCATCCATCCGTGCTAATTGAAAACCACTCTCTCTTTCTCATCCTCATTTCCATTCTTAGTACTTACATGTCACCTCCATGTTTCCAAGTGTGGTGTGATACTCTCCACAGTGAATGATGAATCCTTGTGCTTTTGCCAGAGAAGGAGTTTTAGTGCTCGACGGGAGACGGGGATGGATGGAGGGAGCAGATGGCTCCCTGGAAGAGCGGTCTAGCTGACTGTGGACTCTTAGCTTCAGCGTTAGCCACAATAAGGGAAGACACCTCTGTCAACACAGCTCGTGGACCTCCTTCTTTTGCCTCTCCTCTTCTTTCCTGTCTTGGCTATTTGTTCCTTCAGTTTTCCTGATTGACTTTCTCTCTTAGCATATTATCTATAAACAGAAAAACTCACTGCTTCTTCTCTGACAAACTCTACCTATCTGCCCTCTACTATGATATTTTTGTATGCCTCTCTATCTGCCTCCCTCCCTCCCTCCGTGACTCTAAGAGCATCAGCCAGGCTGCTCTGCTTCGCTTATGTTGATCTCCGGGCTTATGCCCTGATTGGACACACGCCACGATCAGAGACGCCAATGGTGCTGCAGCAAGTGGATCACATGATAAGTGTGTGTATGTGTGTGTGTGGGAGAGAGAGAGAGGTTTAGATGGAGGGGGAGGGAGGGAGGGATGAGAGAAGAGGAGGAGAAGGAGGAGGAGGGGTATTTTGAGTGGCTGCAAGCCGCTACATTGGTGAGGGATTTTTTTTTCAAGAGAGAGATGGAGGCTTTTGTTTTTCTCCTGTGGGGAAGGAGAGAAGGAGGAGAAGTTCGCGGCTCAGATGTTTGGATGAAGAGACGACAGGCAGCCGTACAAGACAGAGTCTCTGATAGACTGACGCACATAAACACAAGCGTGTGCACATGCAGCGGAGAAGCGACTCCATCACACAGAAACAGAGCCAGAGTAGTGCAGCGCAGCAGCGGTAATTGGACAGGGGTTGCTATGGAAACAGGGGAAACGGTTGCTTGATGGCCAGCGCTGTGCCCTGGGAGCATCAGACTTGCCTCCATTAAACACACACGTATGCACAGATCATGTACACACACACACACACACACACACACACACACACACACACACACACACACACACACACACCTCTTGCTCTCTATGACCATGTCTTTTATGTAACACATTCAGAAAGCAAACAGGACAGAATGTATGGTGGGTTTACCATGGACTGTGTGTGTGTGCGTGTGTGTGATTAGGCTTAAGAGCCACAGTGTTTTTTAAGCTTCATTTAAGCCTCTGTGCCTTTGTCTTAAACGACCATGTATTCGTGTAATGCCTGTGTCTTTGTGTGTGTACAGGGCAGATGTTCAGTCAGACATGAAGAGCCAGCCGCTGAGAGAGCCATCAGCGTTTAAGAAATGCTCTCACACTCGCAGGCCACAGCACCGTGCACACCCAAACATCGATAAAACCTGAACGAAGGTGGTTTAGTATTCCACACCTCAGAGAGCTCAGCGCTGTCCGTATCTGGCAGCGACTGTAGGAGCTGCAGCCGTACACGAGCTGTGTTTTGAAGTGGATGCCCTCAGAATTATCCTTGACATAGCTTATTATCCTCCCACACACCCTAAAGAGGATATATCCTCATTTACTGTATGTACATGAGGAACTGAATGGCGAGATGCATACATTCACATATGATAGTTACAGACTGGTCCTTTCATAACACAGCCAGGATTATTGTTCTGGAAAGCGAGACTGGATTCAACTAAGGGTATTTTTACAAATGCATTAGACAAGATTTCTTTTGACAAACAGATAAATCTGTCACATTTTAGTGATTAATGTTAGCCCACAGAGGGATCTTTTACCATCTTGCACTTTGCAAACGCCAAAGCATATTTGTGCACACCGTGATTGTCATTTTCCACCACACAGTAAGGACTGATAAAGAGCCAGTCTCCATAAAGAAGCCATAAAAACCAGACTATAAATTTCATAGTCGATTGAGACACCAATAACCAATTACATGACTGATCGCCTGAGATGGGTCAGCTCAGCTACAGAGTTCAATAGTCCAATTTAAATGACCATTTGGTGGCAGTTAAATGGGCAGTCACTGTACTTCAAATCAATGACAGTGGGGTGTACAGTGCAACTGTTCCCATCAATATTACTCACCCCAACCTCTTACCATAGTTATGATTGTGTTATTCGTCACTAACTTCATTTACAAATCCATATTATCTCTGACATTATTCCTCCAAACCTGCACACATGCTCTATCTTTGTGGGAAGTCATAGTTTCATCCTTTCAAGTTTTTACTCAAGCAATTTATTCCGTATTCTCTCATCCAAGAGTTCTTTCCTTCTTTCCTGTTCCTATTCCTGACATGATGAAGAAGACATGATGAAACAGAAAATACAATTTTCCTGTTCTAATCTAATATAAATAGAAACATTTAACCTCTCTATGTTTAAAAAGTATTGACTAGTCTTGAACCACTCAACTGTGATTTAGGGCGACTAGCTAACCCAGTGCATCATACAAAATCAATCTTGACAATTAGCCTTTGGGTTGTGGTTGCTACAAGAGCTATATCATGGGTCAGAGATGCGTGCTTTGGTCTCAGTCAGCAAAAACTCTATTTACAATTCCAAAAGAGTGTGGTCTAAATTATTCATTTCCCCTTCATTCTCTGCCTCCTGATGTAACAACTCACACATAGTAAAGGAGGTGTGAGTTGAGGCCGAAAGTCTATATATTATAATTTTTATATTTGTGTTTTCCTTTATCCCCTCATTTTATCACTCCATTTACTGACTTTGTAAAGCACTTAAAACTTATGTTCTTCCTCTTCTCATTAGTATTATTTTAACATTTTTATTTGCTCACTCCAATGCTCAGGATTTAGTGGGATCTACATCAAGCTTTCCCAGTGTACATTTTTGGACATGTCCCTCCTCTGTATTATTGAGACACTTTATTTTATGGAATGTGCAATCATTGACTGTTTCAGTTACAGACAAACAGCTCTTCTTCAATTCTTGATGATAAAATTGGGTAGAAAATTACAACTTTCAGGCATCATCAGAGGGGGCTGATGGCTGAGTGTTTCTAAGTTCACAGCGGTTACAAACTGAGCCTTGGCGTTCGAGTCTGGAAGCGCAGAGCTCCACATGCACCATTTAGCTGATAGGAGGCCCTAGAGACAGAACAGTCTTGCTATCGACAAGCTGCCGCTGAATTTCAAACTCCCAAGGTGCCGTGTGATGAAAGATGAGGTTGGGGAGGGAAGAGGGGAGAAGGAAAGGAAGTGTGATCTATCCCAACTCAATCAAAATTGACTCTCGCCTTTGAGGGAGGGGTGTGAAGGATGGGATTGGGTAATAGGATTGCTTGCTAGGGGGAGAGAGAGTGTGTGTGTGTGTGTGTGTGTGTGTGTGTGTGTGTGTGCGATATGTGTGTTGTGTCCAAGCCTATTAGAGATGGTCTCATTATTCCTGGTATATCTATCATTACATTAACTCATCTCATTATTCAAGTCATTATTACATTTATATCATCAGACATACAGACAGACATAATAAATCTTCTCAGTGATAATGTCAGTCCTGAATTCATAAAACCAAAAATTCAATCATGCTGACAAGTTATTCCACGACTAAAGGTTTTAGTGAGTTGAAAAACACATATGGTGCTGAGGACTTCAACAGACTGTAGGTAGATTTAACATTTATTCAACAACTGCTACAGAGTACGACTAGATTTTCCTGTTTTTCATCCTCACTACAATATGTAAAGACCCTTCATTTATAGCCTCTTGCAACAGATAAAAAATGCTGCAACAAGTCTCAAAACAACAACAACAACAACAACAACAACAACAACACATCTTTCATATCAGGCAGTTATTTTCTTTGCGAAAGCTGAGAGCCTGACTTTATTCACAGTCTTGCATCGGTGCACTAACTTGTGTTTGTGATGACAGTCAAAGCAGCTTATGAAACTCACACTGCCGTTTTCCATCATTTAACTCTCCCCGAAGTGACAGAGGATGATGACGCAACTCCACCATCACTTAACAGTCACTCCATTCATAAAAAAATGTATTTCTTGGATGCCTGAGACACCGAATCAGCAATTACACCTCCATGTAGCACAATATGTCGTTTTACAGTAGAGTGACATATTGGATCAAGAGGAGAGTCCCTGCAGAGCAAATGCAGAATTAAGAACTGGCTCTCTTATGTGTCAGGCACTTTTCCAGTGCTGATCAAAGCCAGTAAATATGAGCAGAGGACTGGACCATAACAAATCACTGTGTGAGTAGTGACTTGGACACAGGGGGCACTTGTAGCTTGTGTTGGTCTGTTTGGCGTTTGACACCATAAGATAATCATAATTTGTTTGGCAAATCAGGGAAAATGCACACAGCATCTGTTGACTGCTACAACTGATGCCCAACTGAATACACAACGAACAATATCTGTCATAAACACCTCATTACTGTCGCCGTCTGGCCGCGCACACACGTATATATTTCCTGTGTGAGCCGACTCGACGTTAGGCAGCTCACAGGAAGTTTTTCATCTTCATCCAGACTCCAATGAGCTCCAAACGAAGATGTAAGAGTCTAATCAGTGGTTCAGCCAGTGGAGGCAGCTTATGTTTCATGTCAGAGAGAGAGGAAAAAAAAACAATGCAGGAAAAATTCAAAGTCCAAAAAGCCCTTGAGATGTGGATGCACTTTCCTCTGTTCATCCGTGCAAACAGGAATAAAAACATTCCCATGTCTTTGTCATCCTAATCAGGTCTTATATTTGAACGTACATGCCATACTAATAACTGACAGAACCTGAGGTATGTTTATCACAGTTGTAATTAAGAGCTCTGTAACTGTGCTGCTTCCTTCTGTTCACAGCAGAAAGTCAGTGATGTGTGACAGAAATTGTGTGTCATGATTCTACAGAGATTACCTTAAAATAACAAAAATGACCTTTTTAAAAAAAGAAAAGAAAAAACAACAACATTTTTGTGCAGTTTTTGTAGTATAATCATCTATTAGGTTATTTGCCATCAAATATAAAAGCATTAGTTTTTCAAAAAGCCGATTTTATATCAGAAACTAAATCTATGCAGTGAAATCTTACCGTGCTGCATCTCTGCGCTCCATTTCTTTAATTAGTCAAGGACTTCAGCTGTGTCCCCAATTCCACACTACATTATTAGTTGGTACTTGGTTGGAGCAAATGGCACCAAACAACATATTTCAGAAAAAAATGACTGCCAATTTCAAATTTGAAAACTTTTCTAAAATGTTCCTGTGTTTTTTTTTTTATTCTGCTAAGCCTCCCACCCCCAAAAAACACACTCATGCTGCGTACCTTGTTGAAGTCTTCACTTGTGGCTCTCATCTCCTTCCAGGTCTTGTTGAGCAGCTGGATGGAGATGCAGAAAAATTCCTCAAAGGAGCGATCGTGGGTGAAGAACATGGGGTGGAAGTCGTGGCAGTTTTCACTGGCTGTGGACACAAGAGAGAAGGACGGTCACTTACAGCAGCAGTTAGAGTGAAAGTTGACATCTGTGATAGAAACCATTTGGTGCTCACACTTCATTTGATGTAACACAATGATTATGCTAATGATTCATACAAAACTGTATGTTACTGCTGTAAATGATTTCCCAATGGATGCAATACTTACCTTCATTCTTTCATTACTAGGCTAAAAACAGAGCCTATTGGTATTTAGCACTGCTATAAAGTTGTTTACAAAGTTCTAATAAGTAAGCTACTGTGACACCAGAGTGAAACGGGGTTCTGCTTCAGAGGTAAGAAAACCTCAATCAAAATCCCACTGACATTTTTAACTACACTAATAACTAAAAATACAGCCCTGGGACAAAGCCTTTCTCAGCAGTATGTTTTGTGGCTCGCTTTATTTGTTTAGATAAGGAGGAATTTTTAGTTTAGTTTTATGGACACTGACATGTCTCCAATATGTAACTGTCTGGATTCTTGTCTGCATGTATTTGTATTTCTAGTATGTTACCACCCTCAATCAAAGCTTAATAAAACTAAGCCAAAAGGCTGATCCTGACTCTCTTCCACTACAAGTCCACATACACTAACACACTGATAAAGGAACAGCCTGATTACCAGCAAAGGTTTACTTTTTCCTTGTCTACTCTGTTGAATGACTCATGCAATATGGTGGCCTTCCCTTTATAAATACGTAATTGGGCCTGAAGGAATGTGGCCCCTAGCCTGGACCTGAACACCTGACTAATGCACAACAACAGGAACAAGCGGCCCACACACTGCTACTGCAAGCAAACATCACTTAGCTGGAATATTACAGATGAAGTCATTAAGTAACCGCTGCTGAAAGGTTCTGAATTACATCTAAAGTGGGAAATGTTCCTGATGATCACGCATGATCATTCTGACACTTAAGCTTCAAAGAATAAATCATCAGGCATGTGCAATGCTAGATTCAAATTCAAAACACATCATCTCCCAGAAGATAAGGAGTACAGAGTATTATGAGATGTGACAGACGGCTCATGAGAGATAATCTAACTGGCCTGGGAGGGATTCTCTGGTTCTGCATTACAGACGTGGCTGAAAGTTGATGTGTTTATAAGTTATTTCATAGAAACAACCACTGGGAACGAAATGCAGTTCCCCAGTGAAGCAAGACTTTGTGTTATTGAAAATTTAGCTCCTCATCAACTTCAAACACAAAATATCCCTTGGAGACAAATTGTGACCAGCAAACACTGTTCCAACTGGATTAAGTTGAGATTTTTCATTTTCCAGAGCCAGAGGTGGTTTATTTTCTTTATTAGCTGTGTAGTGAGGCATTTCAATCCCCACTATTTGTGTGAGGGTGTGTTTGAAATCAGAATGAGAGGGAAGAGGGAAAGCCAGGGCTCTTGAGTGCCCAAACCATATTAACCAAGAGGTACAATAACAAGGCTTGACATTCATTTGAACTAAATTCGTCTCCCCCTCGTCTTGCCGAGATGAGTGGCGGCCTTGTGCCAAAGGTTGGTTCATTTAAAAGGTTTCAGAGTGGAGCAGCAGGGGCACTGGCCCACCACAAGCAGCCATGAAATTGGATGGAAGGGGTCAGGTAGCAATTGAAACTTCACAGTATAATGAGTGATGCCCACAGGCCGCGACCTGAACCTTGATTTGGGAACGATGGATGTGAGATTAAGGGGAGGGTGAGGTGGAGATATCCGGGGGGATGTGCTTCCAGTGCAATCTGGAAATTAATGGAGGTGAGCCAAAACAGATGCTGACTGGCTGCTTAGTCAACAGTACACTGTCCTCAGGGACAGAAGAAGAAATAAACAGGAAAGAGATGAAAAAGGGTGAATTAAAAAAAAAAAAAAAACCTTCCTCCATCAAATTCAATTTTGGCCGAGCCACAAAAGTTCTAGGTAGGGTTGAAGTTTAGAGTGACCTCTGAGCTAAATGGACAGTTTATTGATAGGACAAACAGAGCCCTGAGGTGGCAAGGTGAGTGGAATTACATGTCAAGGCTTATTTGGGAGATACAGACAGTCTCGTGTGGCTCTGCAGAAATTTCTCCATCCTGGGGTTTTGCAAGGCATGCTGAGTCGCAGACAGTTTTATTACCTCTCGCAGGGCGCAGCAGGACCTGGAGCAGCCCAACCATGAGGCAAAAAAAACATTATGGCGCGCTGATGTTCAAAAGAGTTTCGCAAACAGTGTTCTCTATTTTAACACTCTTATTGCAAACTTACCAAATGGTTAGAGAGTGTAGCTCACTGAATATTTCATCAAACAAACATAATTCACCAACACTGAGGAAATAATTCAAGAGGGGAAATCTGGGCGCACAAGCAAGGAGGCCGACAAACCAGACTCTTACACCAGCTCTATCAGGAGGAGGTCAAAAATTCCATCAATTGGGAGAAACTTGTGGAAGGCTAAAGCTCAAATGTTTGACCAAAGTTAACCAATTTACTGGCAATACTACAAAATATTAACAAAATGTATGTAAACCTCTGATCCACTGGGAATGTGATAAAAGAAATAAAAGCTGAAATAAATATTTCTCTCAACTATTATTCTGACATTTTACATCCTTAAAATAAAGTAGTGATCTTCACTGACCTAAGACAGGGAGTGTTTACTAGGATTGAATGTACAGAGCTGAGTTTAAATGTATTTGGCTAAGGTCAGCTGCAGCTCCTTCAAATGAAAAGTCCACATAGGGGGACAAAAAAAAAAAAAAAAAAAAATCAACAATTTGGTATTTCCTTTTTCAGCGATGCAGCTGCTTTCCAGCTAGCCGAAATGTCACGGCTGAATCATTGTCAACACTGCACAAATGCACTTGAAATTATCCGCCTGAACAGAGATGGTACGGAGTGAGTGCAAAGTCATGTTACTGTGATTAGGTAACTATTGCTTTAGGCCTTCCTAGCCTTAAACTGGCCTTGTTTTTTTTTTCCCCAGAGTGATGCTTTAGAATTATTATGACTGACACTAAGGCAAGGATGAAAGGAAATGTGCTATACAATAAAATACTGCATCTCCAAACAAACTGACTGTCGGGGCTATCTGCAGCTAGATTAGCTGTACTGAAGAAAAAAACACAACAGAGGAAACACCAAGCTCCTCGCCACTCTTGCCCCAAATCGTTAGGCTGTACATGACCTTAATCTGAGGGTAACTACAGTCGGCCTCTGTCTGTGTGTGTCCTTGTGTAGATGTGTCACTGTCTTCACTTTAAAAGCTATTAGTATGAAGCTACCCCACATAAGAATGTCTTTCTTTATGGTACGATACTTTATTGTCCGCCTTTGGGAAACTCAAGTGCTGCACATGTGTAACCACCTCCATGGTAATAAAAATAATATAATACATAGTAAACAAATAAATAACAAGCTGTAGCAAGTCACAACCACAAATTACACATATTGCACATTAGAGTAATATTACACATTGCTGATGTGATAAGAACACCATGGAGCTATTGCACAACCCCTGCAGAGTCAGGCTGCATTACTTAAAATTCTAACTGAAGTAGGCACAGATGAGTCTTTAAAACACTGGCCTTCCAGCTAAAGACGTTGTCCAAGTGAACGCCAACGTACTGATCTGATTGATTGCTTCATCATGTATAACCACTGGACTGTGATTCCCCCATGGCCCTAGGGTCCAGAACCATCTCCTTATTTAAAATGAGATGGTTGGCATAAGGGACCAAAGGGATGAGACTTGTAATATCACTCAATAAACTCTAAGTAAAATAAAGATGAGAAATATTCAGAACACTTGAGAGGTCTTTTACCTGAAGAGTCTTGAGCAGTGGAGCCATGAGCTATATCCATAAAAAAATTAAATATACTGTAAAAATTAAACATAAAAAAAAATACAATTTATATTTATATATTGAGTTGCTTTTCATCACATTCTATTACTGCCAGCACTGCTATTATTACTAGTACAGTCAGATTAATGTGTCTTTTTACTGTACAGTGTGCTATTTACTGTCTGCCATGTTATTTGAGTGTCTGAAATCTGTATGTGCTACACAGTGCCCTGAAAAACTTCCACACAGTGAGTAAAAAAAAGAGTTTTTCTGATAACAATACAATAACACAATTCATCCTTTATCACAGTTAAAAAAAAAAATCACTGCTGTGCGACTATACACCTCAGTGATGACGCAAAAACAACAATGTCTGAAGTGTCTGAAACAGTCAACTGCTCACAATAAAGTTAACTACTGAGAGTTTTTCACGTAAGCTGTATTATACCAACACTTTCTTCTTTTCTTTTCTTTGGCACTGCTGTTGCTACTTTAAATTCTACTTTCTTTAAATGTGAAAAAATAAGTAGATACAGAAAAGTAGATCTGCCATGACCCATGTTCCTTTAAACAGCTACAAATCCTGATGCTAAGCATTTCTGAACTGGGCTCATAATTGGTTGAAAAAGGTTACGTAAAACCTCTTTTCCTTCCTTCCTTCCTTCCTTCCCTCTTTCCACTGAGAAACAGCCTTCTCTCCCACAGGCAGGCTAATGTGGTCATGGATATGGGGTGGACGACTGGACATATCAAGGGTCTGAGGAGTCTGACACTTTTTGATGGACGAATCACACGGCTAGAGGTGCACACACATGCATGCACACACACACAACATACACACCCACACACACAATGAACTCTGCTTGATGCTGCATGTCATGCCACGAAGCAGCAGGGCAGATATGATCTCTCTCTCAATTTAAGTCACAATTTATGACTCTTTTTGCCCAAGCATATGGGTCCACAGCAGACAGTTTAGATGGATGGAAAATGGGCTGCAATGACTTTTCTTTGTCCTGTATGCTTTTCATCCATCTGCACAGCCAGATGTTTGGTCCATGTGCCACCCTTGAACAAGGTAACCGGACACTGTGATGACCAGTTTAGACTGTGCTGGACCATATGTCCACATGGATCAACAGAACCTGATGTTTTACATTTATGGTGAAATCCTTTCTCACTATCTGTCTCTACAAAATGAACAGAAAAAAAATGTTATGGTGCAACTGGTTGCACTTGATACTTAGTTGACAACATAAATGTCTATTTCCAATGGTCTTTTAGTTAACAGTGGAACAATAGGGCTGCAACAAGCAATTTCTTTCAATGTGTGTTAGTCTACCTATTATTTTTTTTAGATTCACCAATTTGAAAATGTCACAATATGGAGAATGCCCGTCACAAGCATCCATAGCTGAAGGTGATATTTGTTTTGTCTCACAAGGTGTTCAACAATGATATGAAA
Source organism: Toxotes lorentzi (assembly GCA_037833715.1). Lineage (NCBI taxonomy): Eukaryota > Metazoa > Chordata > Actinopteri > Toxotidae > Toxotes > Toxotes lorentzi. The sequence goes on from JBBMJY010000005.1 coordinate 11,214,923, forward strand.
ACAAAGTAAAGCTGCAGGTGTGAGCAGCAAATGTTTAGTATTTCCGCTTGAAAATGATCAAATTGAAAAATTAGTTAATTTTTGACTAATCAGCTTAATCATTATAACACTAGTTCCCACTCACACTGCTATCTTGTTGCCAGTCTTCTCTTAAACAAAGAACCAACGTATTAGGACTTAATTTAATTAGCTTTCCAAGTTAAGTAACATCAAACACACAGGAATTCAAGGAGTCTGCACACAGAAGTGACCCTGATACAGAATGCACACTAACGCCACATTCATGCAATGTCAACATAATGAGTGTTTACAAGTTTTTTTTCCCAAGATGATTAGCCTTGTGGTCGAATTGTTGAAATAAACTTTTGCTGTGTAATGTATTCAGAGCAGCTCATTAATAAAGTGAAACCAGATACACACAAACTCTGTACAGCTCCTTTTAAATTCACTGAATCAGTTCCATAAGTATTAACACTGTGATGAAGTTAGATGCAACTTTGTAGCCATTTTACCATCAGTTTGTTGACACTTATGTAGTTCTTCTGCCGACTGGACATAATGTTAAATATTTCCAGTATTTACATCTAGGAATTGAAACTTGGAGGTTGACATGACATGATTTTCTGCCTCGGGTGCTTCTGAGTGTGGTTGAAACCATACGATGTGAACATATCATAAGCTCTGTAGGCAGAGAGAAGTTCCACGTCACTGGCTTCAGACAAATCGGTACAGTCACGTTCCACAACATCACACAATATCATCATGAAGGCAAGACGACCGAGAAGGTGCAGACAGTTCTCCTCTCCTCTCATTTTCTCTGCATCCATAAATCTACTGGGATATGTGTGTGTGGCTGGGCCAAGGTCAGGGGTCACTGTCATCTCCCTGAAGTGAATGTGTGACTCTGTTTATGTGTAAGTGTGTGTTTGTGAATGCAAGCGTGACAGAGTGTGGGACAGCTGTCGCCTGTCATGCTCTTATCAGAGTCCATTCAACGTAAAGGCTCTGAGGGCTCGGTGACGTCAACTAAGAGCCAATTACTCAACTGGCCACCGCACAGATGAGTTCTGGGCATGAGAGAGGTGACTAAGCATGTGAGTTAAAAAGTGTTTTGTGTGTGCAGCTGTGTGCCTGTTGGTGCTTCTCTGTGTACGTGTGACAGAAAGAGTGAGAGAGACGTGTGGGTTGAATGCCACCCTGACATCTGTCAAGGTCCAGTGTGTATTTGTTTGTGTGTATGCGGGTCCGTGTGTCTGCAAAAAGTAAACGAAACAACCCTCAGAGTCACCTTGCAGCTATGCCACATGATGAATACACCGCGAAAAGTGTCATCCTCACTCTAATTACAATACCAGCATGCCCTGATGTCCAACTGTGACAAGGAGAATGTGTGTTTGTGTGTGTCCAGCGAGCAGCGTCAGCACCATCTTTCTGGTCCAAGTCTCTGCTTTGAACCACAAGATGGAAAAAAAAAAAAAGCCACAGCAAAAGCTGTGTAACGCTGTACAAAATGAACTACCACTTGTCCACAGTATTGAATTTGTGTTTTATTTTGAGTTCATTTAACACCAAGTGTTTCATTTCAGGGAGGAAGAGAAGCAAACGAGGTACCCTGGATCGGATAAGGGTGAAAACAGGGAAAAGTCAAAGCCTTATTTCCTCTGTGGTTTCTAATTACATAACTAAACCATTTTAGCATGCAGACTCCCCAATAATGGTGAAGATGCATTAGAGGACAGAGGAAGAGGGAGGAATAGCAAAGCAGCAGATGGAGAGAGGAGAAAATGAGACAGAGGGAGGCATGTAGCGAATCCATCAGCGCTCTGGACTGAGACACGTATCCAACAAATTTAGCAGTACATCTGCTTTCACAGACGCCTCATATTGTCTCAAATACAATAATGCTTGTGCAACCGCACCTAGCTGTGAGGTTTCTATCGAGTCAGAGCTGCCCCGGGATGCATTTATTAAACATACTAAACACAACTCATATCTTACAACTATAATCATACAACACCGTCTGATCTGAGGGAAAATCTCAGATCAGACGGTGTGAGTCATGCTTACGCAAACAAACACAAACACAAACACACAATCTGTCTGAGTTTGCCCAAATGCAGAAACAGAATTGTTTAATCATAACAAAACAACTGAAAATTCTCCAGCTTACATGCACATATGTGCTCACTCTCTCTCTCTCTCTCTCACACACACACACAGAGTCTGTTTATATGAATAAATTGTATCTGTACTGCTAAAGTTAGACAGTTTTAGAGTTTTAGAGTTCTGCAGTGGGCAAAGTTACACACTACAAAAGAACACATGGGTATTCCATAGGTTTTAGCATATACCATGATCAGCTATGACTATTGGAAGTGTATAAAATGAAGCAGGTACTTTCCTTCACTTACTTTGGGAATTCTCTTTTGTGTCTCCTTTTTGCAGATGAATAATCAAAAGTATTGGAGACTGGTTGCATAAGCTACCATCTCCTTATTAGGAGGCTGGCCTCTCCAACCACTGGATACATATCCAAAGAAGAATTTTGAACTTTCATTGGTATCACTGGCACTTAAAGGACTGTTCTTTATTATTGGAAGCTTATTATTGCTTACTGGTGTAAATTAATGATGGACATTGTCTCATTTGATTCTCTGATTGCGAGGATTACTAGTTATCAATGGAATTCCTACAAAGTTTGGTCTTATTTAGTAATTTCAATAAAGAAATTTAAACTACCATTGCATTTACATTGTACTTTAATTGAACTGTGTGGATGCTTATTGGTTTATTTCACTTTGTTATCTGTTCTTCAATGACGTTATCTTGTGTTGCATTACGATCCTCAAATGTTTAAGATCTTTTAAAAAAAATCTTAATAATAAAAAATATTTATACTAAAAAATATATATAATTACTGTGTCTGTGTGCGCGTGTGTACATTACATCTAGGTTCATAGTAATGTTAGAGCTGGAACTCACAGCATTGTTTTGTCTGATTTCGCCCTTGACGAGGCCTGCTAGTTAAGGGGTCTTTTGGGAAAAAGCTTCATATTCACAGAGAGCATGGTGTTTAGTTTCTCTGAAAAATGACACACACAAAAAAAAGTTTGAGGGTGTAAGTGAGGGAGACATGTTGGTGAGAGTTTGATGGTAAATACATCCACGTATGAAAGCACGCAAGTAAAATGAGAGCGACAGCAGTGTCGTGAGGTGGGTTGTGTTTCATCCACCGCACCACTTCAATCCAGTGTTGGTGAGAACTGACAGGGGACAGGAGTGTGTGAAAAACTCCAAGTATGCTCAGAAATTGAGATTCTGGAGCGCCCATATGTCAAGTTTGTTGTTATTTGTGCTCTCCAATTTAAAAAAACCTTTCACTGATGTATGCCTGAGGCTACGGAGTGGAAAACCCTGAAGAACTCTCTCCCCCTTTAACACAAGGCTGCAACTGACAACTGTGTGAAGTGGCTGCTGACTGCCAAATAGATGCTCATGTCACGACTTGAGGGATACTTGGGATTCTACACTTGGCCTTTCCTCTGCTCGCCATCATCCACTTTGCTCATGATTCATGGAGGGAGACTTATGGGAGGGATTAGCATCTACAACCTTGAGACTTAACAAGTCATTTCAAAGGGGGTCAAGCTAACGTTCAGCTAACACTAACTGAAGCATACTAATGTCTGATCCCGAACATAAATTCTCATCCCACTGATACCTCATTAGAGGCAGCCCTGAAAACGATGAAAAACACAGGATCCAAAATATCATGAAATATATATTTAATGCACTATGATTCAGCAGGCCTTTCCTAATGTCTCATGAAACTGGCAGAAACTGCTGGTAATTTAAAAACAAATAGGGAAAATTACCACTGAGATTTATTATGCAACCGCATAGAAAGTCATATTATTGCCCCCGGCAACTAGTAATGTATCATATCAATTACAAGATAATGTAATGACTTGTCAGCATGTGAGGAAAAATGTCTCAGTCGGTCAGAAATGTAATTAATCCTATTGAAGTGATAATCTACTCAAAGTCTATTGTGTTTCAAACACTAACTACAGCTGCGGGTTCTTGAACTCACACTGGTCACAACTTACGACGGCGTGAGAAAGAACCAAAATCTATAGAAATAAATAATAAACATAAATAAACCACTCCGGCATAATGATCTACTCTTTGGCTGTCCTCCAGTATGCTCATTATGTTCCACACAGTCATGTTTTCATCAAAGTAATACTAAATACACTTGTTTCATATTTAATTCTCCACCTTGTCAAGCTTTTTACCTGTATTTTGGTTTACACATGTTGGAGCACGTGTGCCAGTAAATCTCTTGCAAACAAATCTCAAGCAACAGTGCTTGTCAGAAAAATGTGAGCATCTCATTTTTATTATTGAAAAAAAAAAAAAAAAACTATTTCTTTGTTGGGAATAAACCTGTGCAGCTCCCATCAGGTTTCAATTGCATGCTTACATTTAAGATTCATAGGAGATGCTGTTGTTAATCCTTATTTCTTAGAATGATAAGGAATAATGAATGATGAAAATGAATAATTTTCTAGTAGAATAGTTGATACCCACCGAAATCCCAGTGTCATGTGACAAAATATTTCACATGACAAAGATTTAATCTTATTTTTTTACCCATTTACTTTGAAATATTTACAACATATAATATAAAACCAAATATTATATTAAATATTATATTACAGGGCAAAAATCAGAGAATTTTCATTTTCTGTTCCTCTTCAACTCCAGTGTCTCACTGCAAGCCCAAACATGACATTTCATTTTGACCATGACTGTGTGTGTACAGCATGTGTGCGTTAAAACTATACCCCAGGGACACACTGTGGGCAAGTCCAAACACATCACAGAATTTCAATCTCACACTGTGGCATTTCTCAGGGGTTAGAGGTGTGTGTGGAGGAGTGCATGTGTGTGTGTGTTTGTTTGTGTGTTGATATGTTGTTGTTTTTAATAGGGGCACAGCGGGCAACTTGGGAGCGTCATTACAGTGGAAGTTGTCCAGGTAATGAGTGTGGATGACTCTGAATCACCTGCTGGGTTTGGACATAGTGTGAACACACACACACACACCCACACACACACACACACACCCACACACACACACACACACACCTGTATAAAGGAGAGACCAGGAAATCACAGTGGTGCCTACATACAGTAGGATACAGTGATAGGCTGGTTACCCTCATTTGACTTTTGGTAATTGTGACAAAAAACTGCCTCCAAAATATAATGTTATTCACTTTTGTTTAAAGTCAGAAAGGTAAACAGGGGGGAACAGGTGCAACATCCTCTTCAGGTCAGGAGGCAACCAGGTTTAGAGGAAATTTGTTTTCTGCTCTGAAGAACAATAAAAAGATGTAATTGGCTTAAGACTGAGGCTACCAATCATCTCCTTTGTTTGGGGTAATGAAAAATATAATCACAGTTGCCAAGCGTTTAAGGCACCGACCATGAACTGCAAAATCCCTGATTTGGATTCAACTGAGGATCTTTGCCGCATGTAATTTTCTACCTTGTATCCCATGGTGCATCTCCCCACTGTCCACTGGAAATAAAAAGCCATATAACACCCCCAAAATTACTCTAAACATTGAGAAACACTGATGTGATTAAATACTACACAGTACACTGGCACCATGGAGGAAGAAGAATCCTGAATTTATTCAGATGGGTTTTTAGACAACGGACTAAAAAGGAAGACAGAAGCCTTAACGCTGTCCTTGAGGAGAGACAATGAAAGAAAGTATCAATAAATAGATGTAAATGGAAAATCTATTATCTATACTATTAAATATTCCACATGATGCATTGTGATGGTGGACAGCTCCGTTGTGCGTCAGGAGCGTATCTTGACGCACAAAAGAGCTGTCCATGGTGCTGAATGTGGCCTTTTGTTCTGACCTTGGCTAATCGCTTTGTGATGGAAGAGGCAGATACAAATATAAGGACATCATGTGACTGTCAGTCTGGAGCCTGCCCAGACCTTTGTTTTGTGTGTGTGTTTGTAGATGCTTATTTCATGTGTCAGTCTGGTAGCATGTGTGTGTTCGTGCCCAGACCTGCCATAGCTCACCACCCTGCTCTCCATCTCAGCAACGAGACGCCACACCGCGAATCACCAAGCAGGGCCGTTACTCCCCATGCCTGGCCCTTTCTAAATAACTTCATAAATATTCCATGGGTCGGCTTAAACAGGAGAGTCGCAAAAGTTGTGGCTTTGGCGCCTCAGCGACGCAGATTCCATTAAACCCAGTGTTCCAGCAGAAACATGGAGGGACAATTAATCTTTTAGGATCTGAAGCAGGGCAACAACAAATGCAAGAGTGGGAGAGAGAAAGAAAAAGGTTATGAATTAATGGAAGAAGGTGAGAGAGAGGAGCAGCTGAGAGGCAGGACAGAGAGAGTGACACCTGGATAGTGTTATGAATTACGTAAGATATAGCAGCACTGACAGCTAATTCCCTTACCTCCTTTCTCCAGACAAAATCTGCATAGAAATCTCGCAACAACAAAAAGGGAAAATGAAATGAAAAAGGAGGGATGGCGTTAAGTGGAAAAGTGGAATGGAAGAAAATCTGTTGACCTGAAAGAGCAATGAAACAACTGTCACACCATATTCTTGACAGGCTTCTCTGTTGTTTATGAAAGTGTAAGATGCTATTTGTATTGCAGTGTATAGGTGTCATTTTGGTCAAATTCATGGGATAGAGAGAGGGAGACAGCCAGAGCATGAAAGCATGAGAAAGGATTACATGTCTGAGAGGGACAGACGTTCTTTAGACCCGCAGAGAGGGAAACAAAAAACGAGGGAGCCTGAAAGAAAGAATGAAGAGTGAGATAAATAAAGCTAGAAAGAGAGGTTGAAAAGACGAGCAGGGAGGACAGGCAACTTCAACAGCCTCAGGCAAATCAAGAATCCCTTGGTGTTTTATCCTCATGAGAAAACAAGAAGAGAGTGTCTGACTCCTGCCAAAGCCATACCGGCATTTCACATAGACGGAGAGAGCAAATGAGCCACTAAGACGTCACCACCATCACAATTAATCCGCTGTCTCTTTCTTCTGCCTTTATGCTCAGAGGGGTGTGGAGCAGAGAGGGGAAAGAAAAAAAAAAGCAAAAAAAAAAAAAAAAAGCTGAAATTAACTCTTTTTTTCTGCACCAGGGGTTTAGACAGCTTTTATAGCAGCCAGTTTTGTAAGACAACCGTGACTTTTTAATGGAGAATTACAAAGAGTTTGTGCTCTAATTGGCCTTAATGAAGTTTTGAGAGCAGCTTTACATCTCGGTCTTGCTTTGAACTATGAAAACACTTACCACCTTGTTCTTGCATGCTTTGTTTCTCCTGTTGCACTCGTGTGGTAGAAGATTATTAACAAGAACATTTAAATGTAAGCTACAGGTTTTCAATGATGGATAAACAAGTTTAAAGCCAAGCTATCAGCTCTGTGAGGCTGTGACTTAGCCACGGCACTGTGGTCACAATGGCTAATGCTAATGTGAACCAGATACATTGCCTACTTGTGTTCACCATCTTAGTTTAGAGTGTGGTCGCATGGTGCAAGATGAAGAGTCGTAAGATCAACTTACTGCAATGAATCTCAATGGGGGCACGAATGTCTGCACCTAATTTCACGGCCATCCATCCAAATATTGTCAACGTCATTATGGAGAAGAAAGGTCAGGCGATCACCAAACTCATCAGGATTCATCTTCTGTATAAAATTTTATGGCAATTCCATCCCGAAGTTGTTGACATATTTCAGTCTTTACCAAAGTGGAGGACTGACATTCCACAGAACCACGCTGCTGGCTAAAGTTTATCTAGTGATTCATCTAGTGACTGGCAAATACAGAAATGCATTTCCTACCGTGTGAAAAATGGTGCACTAAAAGAAAACAACCAGCTTGAAATGTCATTGTTGCACTTCAAGTTATGGGTGAAATAATGCACCACAGTTTCTAATATTACTCTGACTCAAATACCACACTATCAAAAGTGATAAAACGCTACAGAGACACAGACACACCCTCCAACATCCTCATTAGTGTCAGGTATTTCATTGTTTCTCTGCTGAAAGGTCAACTGAACGATGACAGTCAGAGACTCATTCCTCTCCCAGCTTTCCTCTGGGAATTGCACACTCATGCCCCTATATCACACACACATACACTCTCACACACACACACACACACACACACACACTCCCACTAATGGCTAGCCGTTACTCACGAAGCATTTACAACACCTGCCTGGCCCGTGTTACATTCATCCTACTCATACATTCATTAGTGTGTGTTAATATACACAGGGCTAATGGGGTGTGTATGAAAGTGCACTTAGCCTTCTACAAGAGAAGACGCAGTGCAGATTATAACTACTCTGGGACACGGTGGCTACCTCCCATAAGAATAAGACGCATATAATGCTCTGTTAGTGTGAGTCTGTGCAAATATTTACTGGAGTTATGACAGAGATGGATGGGAACATTAAGATTTGGGACGAAGTAAATATAAATATATCAAAATGTTGTCTTCCCTTTCTTGTCTCCAGTGATTTCCTGCAAGGGATTTGTTTTATTTTATTTCCTCCACATTTATTTATTTTTCCCTGCGTGCCCATAGGTGACCTACGTGTATATAGGAATCCTGCCATGCCTTAACCTGGTCTACCTGCTGTTATTATAGCAGCAGACAGTATCTATAGACAGATGGGTCATTCTCCGCAGATTATGGGTTCGCCTTACCAATTCTTATCTGCCCCCACATTTTACTCATACACACATAAACACTATACCACATCATAAATATTAATAGTAGCTTGAGTCTCCTGGGCTAACAGCCTCAGTAAAGAGGACATTATACAGCCACTGGGAATAGAAAGGCCCAGAACTATGAGTCAAGGTCACCACCATGATTCAACTCCAGCATTCAGTCCTGCAGGGAAATTTCAGTGTCATAACAGTATCCACATCCTCATAAAAATAATAGAAAACACTATTTGCAAAAGTAGAAAAATTTGGAAAAAATGTTTTCTGCCTCTATGGAAACCCAGAGGATCACAAAATGTTGGGCAGAATTTGTAGGTCTGGTTCCAGTCGGACCTTCAGAGTAAGTGAATCCTGCAGTTGCCCCAGCTCTACTTATTTGAGCAAGCAGGGCTCTCAGAAACAAAGTCTTATTCATAATGACGGCCTGGCATTCGTCCGAGGGATTTAGCCCTATTGCATAAGCCTTCAAATACATGCTTAGAAAAGCGACACAGAGATAAAGATGTTTTCCCTATTTTGGGACAAATCTGGATGCTTAGTCTGCATTTTGATATGAATGAGGTTAAAGTGATATTTCAAAGAGTCTAAAGGGATGCAATTTCAGTCCACTAAGAGCAAAGGTCAAAAGGGCATGTGCCGTGGATGACATCTGGATAAAAACTAATGACAAACTCTGAATAAAAGTAAAGCCCTGAGACAATAAAAAAAAAAAAAAAAGAAATCACAGGTACAAGGACATGCACACACATGAAAAAGCCACCAGATCACTGAGAGGTTAAGCTACACAGCTCAGTATGTGTGTTCACATGTCATATAGCACCACAGGATGACCTGTCTCCTCACCTGGGCTAAAACCCTCCACTCAACCACCCCAGGTCCTTCCAGGGACCTGGGGTGCTCTATTTTGTCCTGGGGGGACCTGGGGGTAGTTTCCTGACAAGGGCTTGTCAGGAAACTACTTTAGTGTAATATAGCATAGCAGACAGCATCTTTTTTTCAGTTAAAATAACATTTCTAGATCCATTTGCCTTTGCTGGCTGTGTGCTGAGAATTTGATGAGGACAGGGAGGAAGGGGGAGACAGTTTGCATTACAGCAGAGTCTGGCAGAGATAAGAGCATATTAAAAAAAAGGACAGGAAAATTACAATATGTTTAGAAATGTGAAAGAAAAGTATTACTTCACCATCTTATCTTGTACTGAAACCTAGCCTGACACTTTTATCAGTAGCGTTAAGAGCAGATGAGAGAATCTGGGCGAACTTCCTTTGGATATGTTTAAAGGCAGAGAAACACAAGTGGATACTATTCTTTCAATAAAGTCTTATGTTCTTCCTCCAATTTACAGACAAGAGTGAAGAACCCTGCAATGCAGCCAAGTCTAAATCCTCTATGTAAAAAAAAAAAAAAAACAAAAAAAAAAAAAAACACACAGACATGAGCAGATGAAAAGGGCACATCATTTTAAAACTGAGCTAAAAATGCCGTCTCCCTCCCTACAGGGAGCAGCAGGGGTCAGTCGGGAGCGGAACTGAAACCAACTCGCCCATTTAAACAAGTAAAGACAAATGAAAAGGGCACATCAATTTAGAGTGGACGTAGGCACAGCATCTCTTTCTCTGCGTCAGCGTGCCTCCCAGATGCGGTATATTAGGCTGAAAGGGGCTCAATGGGGTGAGATGCATCACTAAATAATGAACTCCCGGCAGCGCAATTACTGAGCATAATGGTTGCTTTCATCTTAACAGGGAGGGAATGTGTGTCCTTGTGGGGATGTGTGTCTGGATGTTTGTATTTTTGTGCACACAACTATATGCATGTAAAGCACTCCCTGAGTTTTATGCTCACTCTGAAGATAATGTAAGCAGGAGAAGTGAAGCAAGATTGAGAGGAGCCACCATCCACCGTACACTGAATGAGGAAGGTGTGTGTGTTTGTGTTCCGTTGCTGATGTAGACTTACGAAGCTCGCCCACTTTGAGAATCTCACAGAGCATCTTGGTCAGCTCGATGCTGCTGCGGCCAAACGGACACTCGTGCTTGTCTTCTCGACTGCTGTTCTCCAGGACGATCTAGACACACAGACAATCAATCAGGACCGTGTCTCCTCAGGGGTAAAGAACTGGCCAAGAAATGTGATGACGTGTCTTGGTGAAATACACCCTCTAAACACAATGACAGATCTACCCATAAATGATGGAGGAGTGCACCTCTAGTTAGCAGATCAGTGCTAAAAAAAATTCACCTGCCGAGTCTGAGACTAACATTTTGGTCATATTATTCTTGTACAAAGCCTTAATTTTCCTGGAATTTAGTTTAAAAAACGGCACATAAATCTAGATCCAGGTGCAGATTAAAGCCTCTATGTGAATCATTTTCATGTGATATTTCACTGTGTACTTTTATCCCATTCATTCTCAGTGTCACCGGGTGGTAGTGTCATGCATTGCAATCTGTTACAGTATCTTTTTTGACTCTACAACCTGGAGTTACCAAAAATGTTCAAATCCTACAGTCTAATCATTTTTTATAATAATAACAAATTTAGACAATTTAGTGGCCTTGGCAGAGGTGTGCAGTCTCAGAGTACCTTTTGCTGTTATAATTTCACTGATTCATGGTGCCACACTGAAGGTCACTGTGCCATAAACATTTCCATTATGGTTGAAACAATTAGTCATTATTGGACCTTATCTGACCCCCCCAAAGCTATCTGCTTGAAAGGCAAAAAACATAAATGAAATCTCTACAGCAAAAAATTCACTAATTATGTGGATGGTGGCAGCGCGCCATAAATGAGGCCATCAAGGTCCCAATCATTTTAGCCCATGACAGTTTAATTTGTTAAATTGGAGGCTCTGCTTTCTCCCTCTGGCCGACAGATAAGAGCTGAGTCGGCACTACTAAGACCTCTCTTTTCTCACTTTCAAGTCCAGAGACGTGTTACACACCAACACAATGCTGGAACATTAACACACACGCACACAGATTTCCAGGTGTGGTCACAGCTGACCACCAATGCCGGGGGACAGCATCCTGTTAGAGACAATCACTACAGTTGAACTATTTCACAAGTCTATTAACCAGAAGTAAAAAGAATATTGACGTGAAAATGACAAAAATCCTCTAAGTCATTTTTCTGTTTCACTGCTCAGTGACTGACACTGAAAGGAATTAAATAATTCCTTTTGTCTGGGCTGCGCAACCTCATGAGAAGCAGTTCTTGCTGAAAGAAAATTTGGGTACAAGCCAGAAACTACAAACGTGAATGAGCCGGAGGGAAGAAGGCTTGAAGGGAAGCAGAGGTGATGAGGAGAAACATAACACCACAGAAATAACTGGGAAGTGTGTGTGTGTGTGTGTGTGTGTGTGTGTGTGTGTGTGTGTGTGTGTGTGTGTCTACATGGGGCATAACTCCATATGAAAATGTATGAGCATGCTTACCCTGATGTAGGCGTCCTGGTGATGTCTGGCAAAGTACAGCATGTTATCCAGAGCCAGCATGCCTGGAGGAATCTGGGTGAAATCCACAGCTGGATTCACATGATTCTAAGAAAGACAGAGGAGGAGGAGGAGAGTGAGACATATACTTAAACAAATCTCTACAAAATTTCTTTTTAAAGCTTTATTCTTTTAGGTATAATCCGGTGAACATGCTCTTTTTCCCAGCTCAAAGCAAGAGTTGCAATCGGCAGTCACACTGGAAGTTACAAAGCACAACCAGTTTAGTACTAGACTCTGGGTATGTTTTGATCAGATTTCATTGACAGTGGCCTGGCAACATCTGCAAACAACCCCACAGCTGTGATATGAATTCTGATTAGTGCACTAAGGTATGTGACTTCAGCCCCATCCACTTCTAACCAGTGAGATAAGCACATGTAAAAAACACAACCACAGAAATCTCTGTTAAACATCCCAAAATATTCTAATTTTGGGAAATTATTTGAGTGAATCATGTGTTTTCGGGGTCTTCAATGAAACAAACTACCAAAACTGACAAAATAGAGCAAGTTTCAAGTCTCAGTTGACTTTGAAAAGGTAGTGAAATTAATGGAGACTGTTGGCTGCCTGGACAGTACAGTATTGAAAAAAACATTCTGAAAACTACATTCTGACTATTCTTTGAAAAATGGTCAACAAAGAGTAGAAGTAGACTTCATGATTTTTAGTTTAGGCTAAAACAACAAGCCTGCTTCTTCATAACAGCTAAATATTGAATGGGATATGCAGAACACAGACTGTCTGTGCTGTCACAGTCCATCACACTTAATTCCTCCCAGATACTGCAGAAAATTCAGTTGACTAATGATTAAAACCATGGATACACATGCAAACACATCGCTCTGAAGCTCAAAGGTGAAACAGGATGTTGAAGAGGGAAGTGACAGGAGGAAGAGGAAGGAAAGCAGATGATGAAAGAGGAATGGAGGACACTGAGATCTGGCTCATCAGTTTTGTAATTCTGCCTGACAGGAAGCAGACTTATAGGCTTAAAACAGAAACACACACTCAGGCACATGTATATCTAAAAAAAAAAAAAAAAAACCCTTACTCTCAAATGGACCCATGAAAAATTTTCCAGCACGTGCAGCAATCCCTACTTTAAGAACCCAGCGGGCACTAAGAGGCAAACAAATTATATCAGCAGTGATAAGGTCTATCTAGAGACATATGGCTTGTGGATGTGTGTGTGTATGCAGTATATTTGTGTGTGTCTGCAAGCTGTCTAGCATGGAAAGTAGACTGAGGATTTTAGGGTGGGTTTTCTTCACACTGTTGGAGACAAGGCAGTCCAATTGGCCTTATCTTTACTGAACACACTGCAGTGGCAGTGTGGATGGGAAGAGCCCCGAAACAGCTCTGGGCTTACACCAAGCCACAGTGGGTTTAGTTCAAGTTCTTACGCTATAGTTAGACCACTGCATACGACACAAAGTCTCTCACACACTCACTTATATAGAACATTAAAACATGCGTGCTTAAAAGTAGGACAATGAGACCGTGAAAAAGAAAGTAGTAAACAAGAAACATGGAAGGGACAATGCCAGAGACAGAAGTTCAAAAAACCTGAGGAATAAAACAAAGTATAATAAGATGGATAAAAGAAAACTGTGGTCGACACAGAGAAAAAAAAAAAAACAAACTTTCACAGCCCATCTCTACTGTGATGCCTAGACAGATAGACACACGCTTTAATCTGCAGATTTTGAAGTGATGGACACTCAGGACCAATGAACAGCAGTCCCTTGTGGACAGACTAGCTCGTGCTTTCTCGAGTCCCATGTCTGTTCAGTGGTAGTAGTCTGAGCCACAGAACAAGCACATTTATGATGCCCTCTGAGAAACAGATACACACAAACGCACACACACACTTACAATAAAGCCGAGCTTCTTGTAGTCGCGGGTGTACATGGACTTGCGCTTCTCGATGCTGCCACTGTTGTTGGGCTCACACTCCACATCGAAGGCAATTCTCCGCAGCTCAAAGATGATGTCCCTCTGAGCCTGCACACGCAGAGAAGAATATTAAAGTGCTGCACATAAATCCATCTGTCTTTTCTTCCATTCACCATTTTATAATTTAAGGATGCTTCAGCCTCATCTCTGCTGTCTGGGGTCTTGCAGTGCCCAAGGCAATCTGGCCAGCAGCCATGTCTCTCCACTGTTTTTATTACTTGGCCGAACCTACAATAACTGATTTTTGAGATCTGGCCGGATCAGGCCCAAACTGCCCACAAGCTGCTGAATAAAGGATTAATGACTGTTTACTCCTGGCAGCTGTAGTATGTTCAGCTGTCCTGGTGGGGGATCCCTCCATGAGACGTACCTACTTTTTTTCCTGGAAAGTTTTTTTGGGAATTGTTATTTGTACAACTACAGGGTCTGAGGCTACCTGTACAATATAGGCTATACTAGGTTAGACAGGCACATCCTGAATACTGATTATTCTGCTTTAATAACTTGTTTGTTTTATTATTATTTTTTTTTAAGATAATCAGAAAATACTGACATACAGAATAAAGCATTGTTGGTTTTGGTCTCTTGGGATTTGTTGAGAGTAAAAAAAACATATAGAATATGACCAGCCTTATTCTTTAAGTTGTTACACACCATCCTAACATGCTGTTGAGTAACTAACTGCTAATTTGATGGATCTGGATCACTTTTTCTGTTAATTCCTTTCAGATATGTCCACATTAAAGTGCTATCTAAATAAATGAGCTTGTTGTTGGAATAGAGTGTTTTTTGTGTGAACAACTAAGGCCACCATTACGCATTTCATACAAGTTAACTGGAGATAATAATAAACACAAATACATTTTATTAAGGCTCTCTTCCTGTCCTGCTGCTCTTTATCCAACATACACTCACTGGCTACTTTACCACTAACTAAAGCCTCAGTAATAAAAACAGCTGAATTAACACAACTTCTCACAAAGTGTCACTGGACTGCAGGTGATTGTACAGATTATATATAGAAAAACTCAGGTTGAGCACAGCTCAGGGACGTGAAGCATTGTACCCACTTTCACTTAAGAATGCACTCTGACAAATCTGTGTTCACTCCTTATTTCAACTTGCTTTGAAGATGATTGTGTCGTGTTCTTTACCCTTCATGCATTCACTCATTTATCCAACCCCTTCATCAATCCATCCTTTCATTTATCACCAACTCCTGTCTGCGTCGTTCACAGTCCCCACCTGGTCCTGTGGATCCATCTTGGTCATCATGCGGTCCTCCAACAGGTTGAAGGTGAGCACTTGCAGCACATACAGCTGGTGGGCCATCTCATCGTTGATGGGTGTGTGGCTTCGGATCACGTTCTGCAGGGTATGAAGGACAAAGAGAGAAGGGAGAGGAAGGAGGGGAGAGGAGGGAAGGGAGGAAGAGCAGGAGAATATAAGACAGAGGTGTTAGACGTGCAAAAAGAAGGTAAAGGAGAGAGCGAGGGTTTTGGGGTCAGAGAGGCGAGACGTGGATTTTGGAGGAAGACGGCAAGAGATAACAAAGGAGAATAAGAGGATTTGGGAGTGAATGACGAGGATTAGAAAGAAGTCAGATGAAGGAACAGGAGAGGGAGAAATGATTTTTGACAAAAGGGAGAGGATGAAAGAGAGAAAAGAGAACAGGTGTGAGAAAGGGAGTACAGTAGATAATAACCAGGGAGGTGAGACACAGGCAGAAGTGGCAGGTGTCATTTTCCTCTGATATCACACTGGTGCAGAGGCATATAGCCGAACAGAGATAGAGAGAGACAAAGACAAATACAGAGAGAGACAGACAGAGAGACAGGGAGACACACTGGGGAGATAAAGAAGAGAAGGGCATGATTAGACTTACACTGAGAATGATGGAGCGCAGCTGTTTCTGGGCAAGAATATGGGCCATTTCCTACAGAGGGAGAGAGAAAAGGAGGGAGAAACAGAGAGAGAGATAGAGAGAAAGAAAGAATTTAGAAAGAGCAAGGAGAGAGCAAGAGGGATAAAGTTGAAAAACAACAATATATCAGCAATAAATATGTTTTGTGGGGTTATCTATGTTGAAAAGAAAATGAATGCGGGCAGAAACAAAAAGAAAATTGCCACGACACACTGCAAAGTATGCAGTGACAGGCCATAAAAAAATAAATAAATAAAATAACAATAAGGAAGCCATCTCAAAAAAGAACTTAATCTTAAAAAGGGATACTAAATGCACTAACTAATGTCTTCTACAGTGCGAACTACAAAGTGTGCTAATCAAGGGTGCACTTACTGTCAGGGGACAATTTAGGATGTCCACAATGTGCTCATCAAACTACCATATCGTGTGCAGTGAGGAAACAAAGTCAGAGACAGAGAGACAGAGCGGGTGAGTGAATGAATGTGGAAAAATAAAAAGAGAGAGCCTCAGAGGAGGTAAAAAAAAAAAAAAAATTCTGTCAGCGGTGCAGCTTGTGGAGGGAGAGGGGAGGGGAGGCAACAGAGTCAGCAGAATGGTGAGAGACTGGGGGATCATAGTAATAGCTTTACTGATGGTCAAGTCTCTACCACAAACACAAAACACACACTGTCATCTATCTGAGAACGAAAATGGTGTCATTAGCCCCTGGCATGCTTTAAAAGGTGTCATCTATAATCTACCTGCATGTAAAAGCACCTGACATGATGAACAAGTGCTGTCCCCATAGTGTGTCATTATAAAACTGCCTCTCTGCAGAAATAAATGGGCTGTTGTAAACTTATATTACCACGCATGGCTGCACCTGAGCAAAAGGGGACATTGTTCACTTATCACCTAAAACAACCCAATAAAGTTGCTTAAAATTGCATCCAACCAACCTCATGAATCTGATTTGAGCCGAACCTTGTCAAATGTTGCTAATTTAGCCTCAGTAAAAGAAGCACCACAACATCCCAGCGTGCTTGAATTTGTATGCAGTAGTGCTGTGAAGCTTATTTCTGCATAGTGTATCTTCAGCTTTGTGTGCTGCATAGGAGAAAAGCTGTGGCATAATTCATTATTAATGTCAAGGCACATCACCGGACCCTATGGTGCTGATGCAAGGGATCATGTGATTAGCTACAGGGCAAATTGTGACATTGGTGAGGGAGCTAGAGAGAGAGAGACAGAAAAAGATGAACGGAGAAATGAGATCATGTTTGAGCTAAAACATCAGGTCTGCAGAAAGGAAAGGAAAGAAAGATGAGTAGGGCTTCAATACTTCAGTACTAGATTTTACTGTTGCACTACACTGTTATAGACACCAATGCTTCTTAGACACCAAAGTACACACACACACACACACACATTAGGCTCACTGTTACAGTAAAAGATGCTGATGATGATAACTTGTGATTGTACCATGTACAGCTCACTCCATCATGAAATGACACACAGTACATTCAATATAGTTTGAAAGTGCTGTGTGTGCAGACTGCAGCCTCACCTGTCTCTTCTCCTCAGGAGCTTTGAGGAAGAGAGCGTTTATAACAGCAATAGTGTAGGTCTGGATGTCCTGATCAGACCTGTAGTAAGGAAACAGCCCAAATAAGAATAATAATTACTGAATTAAATAGTCCATTATCATCTGCATATGCGTTTATCACTGTGCAAATGATCCTCAAAGTTTAAAAAAAAAAAAGAAGAATCAGCATAACATAATGATAATGTTCACATGTACAGTCTACTGATTCATCCACTTACCCCTGAAGATGTGGGATGAGCTGTCCAATGGTAATCTCTTGCGCCACCTTGTGGTACAGATCCTGACTGTTGAGCACCATAGACTCCAGGATGGCCAGGGAACGCTGCAGCACTGCTGTATCCATTGCCGACTTGTTCACATAGCTGGCAATCTGCAGAGCGGACAGAGCAGGACAGATGAAGGAGACTGTAATGATTTAGAGACACAGAGATACTAAAACGTAAACAGGACGCTGTTAAAATATTTCTGGAACCTGGAAATATAAATGTAAGTTTAAACTGCCAATTTGTGATTGTATTTTGCTGTTGTGACATTTTCTGTGTACGGTGACAGATAATCACATGACAAGAGGAAGATTTTCTACAAATGTACATAATGTTTATAAACACAACTTACAACTTTTGCCTCTAAGAAACCATCTTAAATCACATCTCTGTTAAATGAGTTATTTTTCTGGCTGACCTTCTTGATGAAGGCCACAGAGAAAGTGTCCCAGGAGACGATGCCGTGGTCCATCAGCTCCACAAAGGCCGTTAGAGTGAAGGACAACAGGTCGCCAAAACTACAAGACAACACACACACACAGACACACACAAACCATAGGAAACTTCTCTCTAGCAGATGGCTTGGAGCAGTGTATAGCTGCGAAGCCCAGATGGCTTGGAACATAACAAGGAATGAGCGGTCAGCGGAGACAAAGAGAGGGGAGGTGGAGAGAAGGAGAGGGGACAGAGAAACCTAAGTTCAATGCCGCAACCAGGCTTGCTGAAGAAAAACCAGAGACAGGGAGAGAAAGAAGAGATGGGAAAGAGGTTTGTGATGCAGTGCAGACAGACTGGCCTTCAAGAAACAGCAGGGGCCGTCAGAAGGCCAGCAGGAGCCGGGCAGCACAGTGCGGTGTTCAATCAGGACCAGAAAGCTACATCATAGAGTGAAGTCATGCAGTTACACAAATACCAGGAGAAATAAATCACTCTGCAAGAGTCACAGGAGGCCAAAGCAGGGAACACATTAAACGGCTGTTATATCCTAGATATATTAGAGCTGGAAGTACTTAATGGAAAATTTAGGAATCTTAATCGAATATAAAAAGTTTTCATTAGCACATAACTCATGACAAAATTAATCATTTCCAGTTATTCTTGCTGACTTGTGTTTAAAACTGCTCAGTAAGTATACGCCTGTCAGAGTATTATGAATTGCCAAATAGATTTTACAATACTGACCACTGCAGCTCAATTGTGGCACTGCAGAACTGCACCGCACTGAGGCCTTTACGGCATGTGCTGAACGCTTAAGCATCTTTTTCATGTTTGTACAATTCTAGTTGAATTGTATAAATCACAACTATTATAACTGAGTTATAATCTAAACAAAACAAACCAAAAAAAAAAAAACACAGTTCCAAAAAACACTTTCATCTTCAAAAAAAACCTTAACTCTTATTGAGGAAAAAAAAAAATCAATGTTCTGCTGATGCTTTTTATCACTGTATAACACACTTTAAAGATACATTACAGAGCTGAAAACCCTTTTTTGAACATGACTGTGTTATCCCTACAAGTACACTGGATCAACCGAGAGGATCATGGGTCAGTGTCGCTGCATGGTAGGTGATTAGTGAACAGTCAAATGGACAATTAGTAATCCACAGCTGAAAGATGAAGAGGCTTTTGCAGATGGCCCTGGGCATTTAGATGAATCTGGTTAACTATGTGACACTACATGGAAAAGCAGAATACTGACATTAGTGGACAGATTGTTTAAAGCGGACAGAGTAAAGGAAACCTCGCTGATGGATGGATGATGTTCCTGCGGTGACAGAGGCTACCGGCTCATGATGTTGAAGAGAGAAAACTGGCTCACAGCGAGCCCCCCGAAAATCCCCTCACCCTGAGCAACAACGCTTTATAAAGAAAACCAAGATTTATTTCAGAGTAGGCACTGACTTGTGCTAGAAGTAATGACACATGCAGCTGTACTAAACCTTTCATGTCAAAAAGCAGCAAACCAAATCCATGGACTTCATTAGATTTCTTGATTCATTAGAGTTTTTAAAAAATAAATCTTGGTCTTCTTTCACTTCACTTTCTTAGTTTGATTCTGTTGCCCAAAAACCACATGCAAAAAATTGAAGTACTGCACTGATTTTGAAATGGTAGCCTGTTAGTGGCTGTGTTATACACATATATCATTTCCCGTAAGGCACCGGGTGCCAGAGTCTTAATCATGCAGACTCAGCCAGCAGGTTAAGGAAGAGCACAGAGCCAATGACTTTACCCAGCTGGGGTTGGGTGGGGGGGAAGGGGAGGGGCTTACCAGGGCTTCATAATCTTCTGTAGTTTCTGATAGCGCCTGCAAAGATTTGAGAAACTTTGGTGTCACAGTTGGGAAACAAACAACCAAACCTTAAAGTCTCAGCCAGCACAGAGCAGGGAACAGCACACATCACAATCGGGTGACAAGTTAATATGAAAAAATATCCTGAATGCGAAAAAGTCAAATCTATTACACATCATGAAAAATATTTCTTATTCGTACAAATTATACACAAGCACAGTGAAATTAAATGTCAACATTTCATTGAACATAAACTTTCATTGAGTTATAATAAACACCTTTAACCTGCAGGTCTACCCAGACACTGAAAGCATGCCAAGCAGGGACAGTGGAAAAAGCAGCTTGCTGCAAACTTCACTCTCACACAGCAAGCTTAGGTAGAGATGACAATGCACAGAAATGATCAACAACATTTAACAAGAACAGACAAAGAAAAAACAAGTTTGTACACTTCAAATGTCTTGAGTGAATGTACTGTAACCTCTGATTTCTGCGGCGTTCTGCACATCCTAGTATGGTCATAGGCATTATGAATGAAATGCTGCAGCAATTAAATTATGCACAACTGATGATTGCATGGGATTAACAAAGGGAAAAAAAAGCTTACTGAAAAATGCCAAATGTGTCTTTTCAGAATCTGCATCCCTGTTACTTTGTAGTCTACAGAAAACACTGTGACCAGTTTTCACAGGTTCTGTTCAGCAGAAAATAGGTCTCACGAAAACGATTCACAGTGAGTAACCCCGCAGAAGTCCCTTGAAACCTTTCTCAAAACTTGAGATAATTTTTGAGCTCAAAGCTGAATTTCCTAAATGGGATTTTTCGGTGGATTTTCTAAACAAAATTACGTCCACTTCCACTGCATTCAGGTGACAGCAGAACTCACACAGACATATCTCGAAAAACTGGCTGCATGGTTCGATATCACTATAGGTCAATGAGAAAATGTGCTTTTAAATTTGGTTTTAACTTGACCTTAAAAAACACAAAATAAAATCCCTCTTCCCATCTCCTCTTAATAAGCTGGCTGAAGTTGCACTGTACATTCTGAACAACTGCTTTGTCAGATCACATTAGGAAATGGTTGTTCCACGTTTTGGTCAGTAGAGGGCGATATCTGCCTGCGACTTAAGGAGCTTGCGTGGGCAAAAGCAGCAGCCAGCTGGCTGATTTCCACATGAATACAGTACAACGTCTGTAGCAGAAGCATTAAATCACAGCACCGCTCTGCTCTCGAGAGCCGCCAGCATTGAGCCACTTGAATAATTACAGTTCACCAAGTTGGTTGTCAGGCACACTAATGAGTGTGTGTGTTTGTGTGTGTGTCAGACACTGATACCTATCTGCGTGTCTGTGTTTCATAAGCTCCTTCTGTTGAGATGAAAATGCAGCAGAGCCATTTGCTCTGTCTCTCTCTCTCTCTCACACACACACACACACACACACACACACACACACACACACACACACAGACAAACACAGGCCACTTTTAAACTCTCCAGTCCTGAATAGCTGATGAGATGGTAATTTACATAAAAACATATTTAATAAAAGAGCCAAGAGCAGAGTGGAGTCAACATCGGTGCTGCTGTGATGGTTCCTTGCAGTAAGATCAAACAGGGTCAAATATTTGCTAATTTGAACATTACATGCAAAAAAAGGAGCAGAGACTTCAATGATTTTCTGTCAAACTGCAGAATTGAGTGTAATGCTAGAGGGGCTGCTATCTAATATGCAGAAACAGGAGCTCATTAAGTGGTTTCTGCTGAGGAAAAGATATTCAATCCCTGACCGGCATGTGAACCTTTATGTACATACAAGACAATCTGGAGCACAAAAGGAGAGTCCATTCACTTTAAGAAGTTATTGTTCATCTATAACTTCTGTCTATCAGCGTGTGGTTGTGTCTACAACTGTGCTGTAGTCAGAGCTCATCTGACCTTGTGTGTGTTTACAACATGAGTGTGTCTTTGGAGCAAACTTCTTATGCAAACAAACAACTCCTGAATCCATCTTTTCTCTCACTGGGAAAAAGGGATGAATAATGAGAATTGCATGAGGCAGAAAACGAGAGTGTCGCGGATGGCTGGCTGCTGCCCTCCCTGCCAGTTTGTGAGTTTGTGAGCATGTGTGTGCATGTGTGTGCGAGTGTGCGCGTTTTCACTCCTATTTCGTCTGGGTTTTGACTCTGGCTCGGCAGCACCTTGCACTCACACAGTATGCTACTGGCACAGTAGCACATGCACACATATGATCACACACTTCCCCCTCTGGCATCATGGCTGAGAAATTCCACCTCAGCGAAAAATGTCCTCGCATTAACCTTCAGTTGAGACAGTCTCCAGGGGCCTCCACTGCCCTCAGCGTACACACACACACACACACACACACACACACACACACACACACACACACACACACACACACACACACACACACA
>JBBMJY010000005.1:11237803-11271881 GCA_037833715.1 Toxotes lorentzi
ACACACACACACACACACACACACACACACACACACACACACACACACACACACACACACACACACACACAGTGAGTTTTTGGATGTGCAGAGCTCTCTTCTCAGTTGAGTGTAATATCACACTCATGGTCAACAAAGACGAACAGAAGCCCCTGGGCAAGTACTACACACATAACAAAGGCTACTTTTAGCAGTAATGCACATGGATGACACCTTCAGAGTGTGTTAGCGAGGTTACAGCCTAGCTGTGGATCCTATGCAAATAGCTGATATATGGCGTAGACTCCAATGTAAATGATGTAGACCTCTTAAAAAAATGTTAGCACACAACAAATTCCAACAAAGAAACCGGACACCTTTGCTTGCCACACTCTATTTCCATGGTTGAGAAAAAATGTAAACAGATTACTTCAGCTATTAATGTCTGCAGGGCAGAATTTTTCTTTTTACCAGCTAGACAGAACAAATGTTCACGTTTTTGCTCAAGATGTCACAAGATGAATGTAAGAATGTAAACAAGATTATTTCAGACACTATATGTAATGCATTTTGCAACAAAGGCCTGATATTAACATATCTATCTCCAAAGGCATATACAGTACAGGGGGCCAGCCTCAGCACCTGATGCAAAAGCATAAATCAAGCTTAATACAATGATATGAGGAGTGTTACTGGATGAGCAGGTCACATCAGCTGCTTTGAACTTAACCAATCAGAATGCACAGTGCAACTCCAAAAACCCCCTGGAATCTCAGAGACTTCAGGTCTGTGTCAGTGCAATATGTTCAAAGCTGAATGTGGCTACTTAAACCCGCAATGGACTTGAGTTAAGATGGATCGCTGTGACAAATCTCTGGTTTATCACATCAGGTAAGAAACTGTCTGAGGGGAGGAAAAACACTGCAGAGATTGGGCTAAAGGAGACGGATGGACAATTGACTTACTCAGTCCCACTCTCCACCATCTGAGTGAGCAGGGAGATGCCGTCCAGGTTGATGAACTCCTGGGCAAAGGTGATGTCCCGGGACGCGTTGGCCAGGTCCTTCAGAGCCTCCAGCTTGGCGTCCATGCTGGATGATTGGATCCGCTCATGAAGCTGGACTGCTGTCTGGTACTGGAGGGGAAGTGGGATTCAGAGAGACAAAGTGTGTGACTGTCTGTGCATTCACGAGAATTTACTTATGGACTCGGGGAAAAAAAAAAAAAAACAAACCCAATAAAAACAAAACAAAAAAAAAAACAAAACCAAATCAACCAAACAAAACAAAGGAAAAAGAAAACAACAAAGAAATGAAACTTACAGGAGATGTGGTCAAGCGAAGTATTGAACCGTTCTTAATGTCATTGCGGTTCTGTAGAGGACAACCAAAATGAAATCAGAAGTTAGTAAGCACTTTAAGGCATATTTTTAACTTGGACTGTTCTGCCTGGAGTTAAAAACAGATAACCAAACCTTTTCTGTGATGTAAAAATTTGTCGCGTCAGCAATTTGCAGAGCGAAGTTTTCATGGTTCCCCAAGGACCACCTAAAAACCAGTGAATGGAGAGAAAAAACAGTTCATAACTGGTATTAAAAGTGGAAAGATCTTCAGTAAAATACAGCTAGTAGGATTCGAACATGGAGATAGAGGAAGAGGAAGCCCGTGGAGAATTGTTTTCACATCCACAGGCATGAATTTCTGCACAAACACACACATATTGAAAAAAAGCAAACGCAGACTTACCCCTCACACACTTCTTTAATGATGGCTGAGAGAGGCTTTTTCTGTGGAGAAAGGCAAAACTACATTTAGTCCACAGTCCAAGCTTGAGTTCCTAAAACAACAGTCAACTCTGAGTGGGCTGCAATTATTTTATATTACAGGACTGGCACAATGAGAGACTGTTCTTAAGGGGCCTGTATTTATCTAACTATCCAACTGCAGATGTGGGAACAGTGACCATGTATATTGCACCATTTCTTTCATTATTATTGTATGTGAAACTGCTTCTAGATCAGCAACAATGATATTTAGCTCCAAAGAGGTCGAAAGTTGTTAAGTACCTTTATTCGAGAACTGTACTTACAGTAAGGTTATGTTAGGGGCACCTTTATTTTATTTTAGTATTGCTATTTTGTTCTAGTACACAGTTATTCTCCATTTAAGTATTCCTTTTTTCATTTAACAATATATGAGAAACTTCTCAATACCTCAGTGTTAAATAAGGAACTTCAACAAAACAAATAATTATAAATAATTTAGATTATATTTATAAATAAATATAATCTAAAGTTTAAAAAGAAAAGTTTCCTGATTTAGATCAAAAACTATCTGATGAAAGAATAAGCAGTAGAACCAATCTGGTAATTAAATGCCAAATTTTAATCTTTAATATTTTTTGATACTTAATGCTACAGACACAACGTTTTTATTACTCCAGAGTATTGACATTCGATTACCAGCCTCAAACTCAATAGAAATTTCCTTCACCTTGATGTTTGGCTACAACAATAAAATGGTGTTGGCAATAAAAATAATCTTATATCCAATTTACCTTTGAAACTTAAGTGAATCATGTTGCCCGCGTGAATTTTTGAATCCAGGATATTTACTTGTACTGTATTAGAGTTTGCTTTAAAGGGGCACTCTGTTTATTTTATATTATTAAGTTCAGTTTACTTGTTACAAGGAATATTTAGTCTGTGAAAATAGTTGGAAAATGTCTTCTGTGGCTCTGGATGAAGTCTCCCAATGTTTGAAAGGAAATTGAAAATTCTCACAACAGGAAATCTGACTTGCAGAGAAGATGTAATGAAGGTGTTTCAAGCTCTATTATGGGACTTAAAATGCATTATGTGTTTTTGGAACTAGGCCCATCCTAGACCTAGACCTCTGACAAGATATCCTGCCCATATTCAGAGCCAAGATCCCAACTGTTCCAAGCTTAATTGTTTCAAAGCAAACAAGCATGAGCATTACAACGATGCACACTAACACAAAAAAACAATTTTGTAAGCACCGGCATACGCTTACTATGTACTGAGCATTGTTGATGATATGAGAGAGGCTGCTTCAAAGAGTACAAGCAGTAGTGATGAAGATTTACAGAGAGAAGATAATGGTGGCAGGATGGTGGATATATATGACAGGGAAAGAAAAGCAGGGAGGTGACATAAGAAGAGGGTGGGCTGTTACATGAACAAAAGAGGGAACACAATAAAAAAATCTGTGAGAAATAAGCAACTTGAACAAGATGAAGGGAAAACAGCAGCAAACACGGAGAGTACATGATAATAGTGGGAGAAAGCAGGAGAGTGGTCGTAGAACAGAGGGAAAAAAATATTGCAGGAAAATAAAGAACTTGCAAATTGTATGTGGGGAGGTGAGGTGACAAATATAAGGAGTGTGTGTGTGCACAGTGCCAGTCAGTATTAACTTCATTTCTGCTAGCTCGCGCCTGCTGTCATCCTCCAGTTCTCTTACGGTATGCTGCCAGACTACAGTGAACACACACACACACACACACACATGCACACACACACACACACACACACATACACACACACACACCAACAAACACACAAAAAGATCCAGTTTGTGTGTATATTACAACAGGGTAAGTGTGAGTCTCTAAAAACCATTTTAGGACATTTCCCATGCTGCCTGGAAATGAAATTAAAAACAGAAACAAGGTTAGAAAAAAAAAAAAAAAAAAACTAAAAAGGAAAATCACAGACAACATATTTTTATGTTGTGAAACATTCAAGGACCTGAACACTACTTGAAAAATCCAGGATTATGCTGTAAATGTGTGATATCTTTGAGTTTTTTTCATGAGCAAACTATTAATACGCTCAGTCATCAAAGAAAGTAAAAAGTATGCAATATCTTAAAAAATATGAAACCACTTGTGCATAGCTTGGAGCGATTCCCCTCTCTCATTCACGATCAAAGCTTTTTTCAGTTTAGACATGTATTATTAATAAAGTCATACATTTAAATGTGTGGATATTTAAATGATATAAAAAGGGAATAATCATTTACCATAGGTGCAAAGTTCTGTATAACTTATACATTGCTCAGAATACTTTGGGCTCTCTTTAGTCTCTTGCTGCACATCATATTAAGTAAATTGATCAAGTATTTCATTTCTAGTGTTTTTTTCTTTCTTTGCAAACTTTTTTTTAAATCTAGCTTTTCTTCTGAGAAAAGCTGAATTATACTAAGACCAAGATTTATCTCGTTTAACATAGTTTCAAATGATCTCATACGTCATACACCACCTGTTCTAAGTTTAAAAATGCTAGATTTAAATTTACAAAAAAAAGTAATGTTTCCCCAGTTATCTCTTCCATAACTCTTTTCTCCTGTCTTTTTCCCAGATGGTCTCCAACTGCATCTTTTATCAAAACACCTCTGAGATCTGAATACATGCCACTTTTTCCTACCCTTTCATTCTCCAGGAGTTACACCCACTCCACTATTCTATCCTCTCTACCCCTACTCCATCACATCCCCTGTCTAAACTACTACCACATCTCCCTCTCCCATACTATTACCTTCTTCCCACATCAAACCATTACCTCCTTATACTGTAGTCCAGGGAGGAGTACAGTGCAGTTGTCACACCTGGTACATGAGTAGTGTTCACCTAGTGCATTGGCATAAAGGTTCTGTGATTCTATACCATCTGTCAGCTTTTCAGCTCGACACACTCCTCTTTAACTGGGAGGATAACAAGTACACTTCATCTCTTTCTTAACAAGGTCATTCAATTACACAACAAGCGGACTTCACCAGCTAGGACCCGTGTCTGACAGCAGCATTGTCAGCACATTCATTACATTTTAAACCATAATTATGCACAAGGACGCATTTCTATGGGATTTTCTACTTCTTAAACATTCTAATTTTTCTACTCTTATAGAGTTCTTAGGTGTGCATGAAAAATGTCCCTAAGAGGAACAAAAAATATTTTGCAATATTTGCCGTGAAGACCAAAACAGAACTAACGAATACTGGACTTCGACTTGGATTTGCTGAATGTGTAACTAAGCAACCGTTTACTACAGCAAGTTTGCTCTATCAACTCAAAAAGGGACATTATGTCAGTGTTGTATTTACAGCTTATTGCCACTGTGCCAAGTGGTGAAAAAACAGTTAATGCAGTATTTAAAAATGTTTTGGCCATAGAACATTGTCTGATATGACAAAGATATTTCTATAACCATCAAAACTGTCTACAGATCTTTACAGAGGTTTAATATAAGTTTATGGTGTCTAATAACACGTAACAAGTTACTAAATGATAAACTAATTCCATACCAGTTTCTCTTCGGTTTGACTTAAATTCTCCTGTTTGCTGCTGCTGAACTTCTCACAAACAAGCAGTTCTCTCATCCCTCATCCCACCAGAAACCCCATCACCTTGTCCTCCCCCTGTTTCTCTATTGCATTTCTGACAAACAATAACATTAAAGCGCTTATTGAAAATGTCTGTGCTTGTACCAATTCCCCAGCGTTCCTACACAAATGTAGGACTTGTGTGCCTATAGGGCATTGAAGATGGAAAGACACAGAAATCACAGTGCGATTTATGCCGACACACACAGACAAAAACAGCTGTACCTAAACACACTCAAGCTAGCACTGCACAGGAACGCAAACACAAGCACAAACATAAATCAGAAATACACACATGAATCCCCATACAAATGGGTACAAATACACATACACACACACAAACACACATGCAGAGCTGTCAGCACAAAAACAAACACATGAATGAATAGTAACAAGTATGCATGTTGCCACACAAACCCACCCACACACAATTTCACTTATGCAGAGTTGTACCCACATAAACAAACAACAAAAAAAAATTAAAAAACACAAATTCACATTCGTACACAGAGAGAGACACACAAACACACACACACAGTTTCTCTGGGTCTCAAGACAGCGAGAGCAGCTGAAGCCCACTCCCCATCGCATGACTCAGACAGCCATATGCTGCTGCAGGGCCTATTGTACAGAGGAGATGCAGAGGGAGGAGGAAGAGGTGGGGGTTGATGGTGGAGGACAAGGGAGGAGGAGGCACAGCGCAAGTTTCACAGTTTCAACAAAAGACAGGGAGGAGGAGTGAGAGGGGGAATGAACGAGAGAGAAAGCAAAGAAGGAAAAGGAGGAGGAGGCAACAGATAGGAGAAACAAGACAAAGATGACAGGGAGATAAGAGAATTTGAGAAAAGCGGAGGAAGGGGAGGAGGAGAGGTGGGCTTAAAGAAGTGAAGACAAGAGAAAGACCAGACAGGAGCTAAAGACATTTTACAATTCAGGCTGCAGGAGCGCTGCTGATAAGAGGTCATTAAATACAAAAACTACATCCCTAAATCTATAGTTAAGAGCTTAAAGCACCTTACGGCAAACCCAGAAGCACATGTACTCTGTGGTTCAATGTTTCATTCAGTGTTTCATCCATTGAGAAGGGCAATCATGGCTCCAGTTGCCACGGTGACTCATAGCTTGTACAATCATTAGCCCATCAGTGAGTCACTCTCACACACTCACACTCACACTCACACACACACTCACACACACACACACACACACACACACACACACACACACACCAGGCCATTTTACACTCTGTCTGTGTAATCAAACAATGTAACAGTAAATATGTCATCACCCCTCCTACACATGAGGTAGTCACTGTTTGGGCTAATTATTTTTATTAACATGTTATCCGGTGTTTGTTAGACCCAGACGTCCGCTGACACACAGAATGGCCTTTATCAGCAGATTCATATTTGAGCCGTGTGCTGGCACACATCCCTTTTCAAAAGCCACTGATCAGGCAATCAGCACAGTAATAAATAACTCCAGGAAAGGAGTCAGTTTCATCACAAATCTCACTAGCGCTGCCAAAAATCTGATATTAAAGTCAAACATTTTAATCATGAATTTCAGCAACCGTATCACATAGTTTAATAACATTTTATCAAATTCAAATACGGCATTTAATTCCTTATCTAATCTAATTCTGCTAAGTCGTTTAGTTATAAATGACTAAAACTCAAAGATGAAGTTCAGATCTGTTCGTTACAGTTTTTAGGGATTGCCTAATTGATGCACAAACAGAAAATAAAACGAGCACCTGAAGATATTACCTGTCGTTTCAATTCCTATCGTGACATTCTATTAATATTTAGCTGAGTAGTTCTGATTGGAGTCGTGCATAAAGGTTTATCTGGGAGATTCTTCTGAAATTGACTGGACAACAGTAAATACATTATTTCTCTATAGAGAAGAGTCACCACTTGGTCCATCATGTCGAAACAGAACAACACAATCTACTCAAGGCTATTGAGTGGTGTTACAGAGTGACGTGTCTTTTCACTTATCAACAATCTTTGTGACTGCGAAGAGCGCACTGAGAAAACAAGAGCCACAGCTTTATAACAGCCTCTACAGACTCAACGTCAATTAGCTACAGCTGACATAATCTTCTGCCCGTGTCGGTTTAACCAGGCAAAGTTACAAAACCAGCTGTAAGGGCTGGGTAAAAAAAAAACAAAAAAACAAAAAACAAAACATGAAGCATGATTTCAGTTACATGCCAAACATGACTGATCCACATTTAGTAATGTTTCTTAATCACTTTCCTTATACACTTATATAAAATTACATTTTATAAACAAAAATTTCTGACAAAAGCTGGGCACTTGTTTCATTTCAGCCACAACTACAGTGCAAGACTTACGGCATTAATTACAGAGGGTCCTCATCACATTCAGTGAAATGTCTTTAAAGTTATGTCAAAGCTGTGGCTGTGTTGGCTGTTAAACAACTTTAATTAAGGCACTTCCTTTAGGGTAATTAGCATAATTGTTAGGAACACTGCAAACATATATAATTTCCTGATCACATCTACCCACCGCCTCTAGACATACACACCACCCCAGACATTTGAGCTGCTTCACAATATATACACAACAATGGATTACTGACAGACAAAACATACACCTTGTTCATGGCGTTTAAATCTGCAAGGTGACTGTCAAACAGAAAAAAAACCTTTACCACACTTTGTCTGCTAGGTTGGTCTGAGTGGATTTAAAGGGCAGTGCTGATAATAAGACACAAGCTTTTTTATCGCCCTCAGACACCTACCTGGTCTATCTCCATGAGCTTGGGGAAAGCCCCAGGCCACTCAATGGCCACCTTGACGATATCTGCTGGTGGCGGCATGGCTGCCGGGTGGAGGATGGGAGGAGGGTTGTTTGGTGTGAGTCTCACTGCCTCACACCTCTGTCACGATTACAGGAAGAAGCTCATCCAAACCTGCAGGGAGGGACAAGGGGGAAGAGAGGGAGAGGATGGACGGAGAAGTGAAAAGACAGAAAATGTGGCACATTAGTAAAGAACCAGGTCAAGTTATTTGAGTTGATGTACAATAGTATATATGACTAAGGTAAAAAGGTCAACAAGGGCAGTGCTGAAAAATACTAAAGAGGAGAGTATGGCACAGCACTCTGCTGTGGGGACTGCTCATTAGCAAATGATAAGTTCAACAGCTCAAACCAATAATTCAGTTTCATTCAACATTTAACGGTTTAGAGGAAATGCGTCAAGTAACCTACTTCCACCGGTTTACTCTTATTTGAGCAGACACACATGCAGCATTGACTCTTTTATTATGATACCCCAAAATCATCTGAGGTCAGGCTGCACGGCTACAATACCCGAGCATCAATCATCGGTGCCAATACAGAAACCACTGATACTGGTGTTGAAAATCTTATTCAGATACAATGTTCAAGTTCTAACATCCACTTATACAAAATAAAGCAGACAAACTGATTAAAAAAAAATAAAAAATTGTCCACTGAGATCACTTTTTTCCAGCGGTAGCCCAATTTAATTTGCAGTTGCTGACACACAGAGCATAAGGACACACCAGTGGGGCAGATCCACTCAAGAGTTCAATTCAAATCAAAGTTTAACTGCTAAAGAGGTCACAGCAGGTGAGTGAATTGAGTGGATTGAAAAGTTCCAGCGTTTTTAAAGATCCACTGTGTCTCACTGGGAACAGGCCTCAGTTCAGTCATTTAAAACACTTACTACTACTTCAAGACTGAAGTAGTCCTTCTTCGAGGTCCTTTCAGACATTCTCACAGCTATAAAAGTGCAAGAGTTCCTAAGCAGCTCTCTCTCATTCAATGAAGCGCAGGCAGAGATGTAGCTGCACTTTAGCCACAGCAGCAAGCAAGCATGCACAACTCAGCAGCAGTAGTTACACATAACGGTCAGTTTACTCATCATAGAGAGCAAAAAACACCCACTGAAACATTTGTATAATAATATAATTTACATATAAATGATACAAAATAAACAATAATAATTTGTATTATATGATAATGATAGTATTCTGTGTTCAGAATGAGCTTAATCAAATCGGAGAAAATTACTCAAGTTACATCACCCAGGTATTTTAGGCTTAGGTTTGGTGTGTATGAATTAGTTTTCTGGTCTACATCACTGTTTCTTGCATAGTGTGTATCCTACTAACTGAAATACTCACACTTTGAATCTGTACTTCCCTGTGCGCCATAAGCATGGCAACAACCTCACCCAACACACACACAGACATACACACACACACTCCAACACTGAGCATGTAATCCTGCCTGGCTCCTCCCTGGCCTCTGTCCCCGTGCAGGGAACTCCTGAGAGGGCAGGGAAAAAAAAAGTACGACATCTGACAGGGGAACAGGCAGCCGGATTGACCTGAAACCCTGTGGCTTTCCAAGATAAGCCAGTTGGAGGTCCCATGGAGGCAAAACACCCAAATCACAGTCACTCCAATCCACACAGGGGGAGCTGGTTAAAGCCAGTTTTGTGTGCTTGCAGGAGTCTAATGAAACCCACCACTGCAAAGTTGTAAAATGGAAAATGTAGCATACATATCCCCAAAACCAACTAAGGAAGGCATCAATAATTTACCTTCACAGCCTGTCTAGAATGCTTGGATCAGTCCAGTTCCTGATGGAGAAGCCTGTTTACATATTTAATCTCAATCTATAATGCATAAAGACCGGCTCAGACTAATTCCTGAGGGACAACTATTGCGCAGAAAAAGTGTGTGTTTCTATACAGCATCTGTGCATAAACACAGGCAGAATAGTGAGTGATGAAATGCGTGTGCACCAACACTGACCAAAACATTGTTTATGTTTGCAGTACTGTCTGAGTGTTTGTGTGTGTGTGTGCGTGTCTGATGAGCAGGTGAGCAGGTATTAATTTAAAGACAGTATATGTATTGAGACTGGTCTGGCATTGTGTGTGAGTCACCCCATAATAATCCCCATAGCCTTTATTCAAGGGCCCGTTGCCATGGCAGCCACTGCATCAATAGCTCAAGACGTGGATGCATCTTTCTTTCCAAAGCGCGTGTCATACTCAAGTCACGTTTGTCACAACTCCACAAAAAAATGACTCACTCCACCCCACTGCTTTGAATTTCACCAATGAAATAAGAACAAGTTTGTTCATTGAAGATTAGAGTTGTTTTGTAACGTGTTTTAAATACTTTCTGTGACACTTCAGTGATGTTCAGTGAATGCAGCTGTGTATCTCTCTGTTTCCCTCCCCCTCTGCCTCTCCCCTCTGTAACCTTATGCAGAGGAAATCTCGCTTCTGGTCCCCGTTCTTGGAAAAGCAAAGTGGTGCATGAGATGTGGAAAGAGCAAAATGGAAAGGAAACAATGAGACAGACACACATATACCTATCTAGATAAGCACAATCCTGCATGTTACACTTAAGAGGCTAATCCCTGAGACAAACATGTACAGTTTAAAAAATTTCAGCAGTGCCATCCTGTTTATTCCATGTTAGAATAAAAAGATACCTCACAAATACAAACCTTATTACACATATGCACAGAGTGTGTGAATATATGATTCATTCAGATGTCAGAAAATAGTCATCTACGGTATGCACAGATTATCATTCTTCTCAGTACTGACTGAAGCTACAGAGCCAACAGAGCAGCAGTCTATGACAGCGAGGAAGCTGCCAATCAACAGACAGGCTGTCAAAACTTTTAGCCACGCTATAACAGCATGGCTCCAGGCATTTCGACGTTAGTCTGTCAGTCCACCACTTCAACTGAAATATCTCCTACTATTGCATGAACTGTCACGAAATTCTGACTTTTCCTCTTACTCCACCACGAGGTTCACATTTTCGGTTTTGAGTGAAATGTCTCAACAGCTACTAGATGGACTGTCGTGAAACTTGCTAAAGACATTCATGTTCCCCCTGGGGATGAACTGTACCCACTGAACTACTGACATCCCTGTTAGCCTCAGCTGCACTTGTTTTTGGTGCTTATTAGTATATTCTTAGCATGCTATCATGCTAAACTAAGATGGTGAGCATTCCTATTAGGAGAATTGGTTAAAGAAAAAATACAACTGTAAAATGTGCAGCTCAGTTTATATGTTTGTCACAATTCTTGAAATTTTTGATAGGGATCCCTATCAAAAATGGTTGTGTTATACATTCATGTGGAAAATATAATGATATAGGCAAATATATCATTATTGAATTTATCAAACTCAAGTATTATTAACATCCATCACAATGCATCAAACCAACTTCTGACTGCTTCAGGTTTGACCCCATCTTCTTAATGTATTTGTGCACACATACAGCTTTCATGCGCATAGAAGGATTATTTCAGATGGCTCTCTTTCAGTTATATCTCTAAATAATGTGATTTAGATTACCTGGCAAAATCAATTTGTTAAAAAAAAAAATCTCTAGGTAACTGCTCATTTCTCTTGGCGAGTCTGAATTTGTTGTAGTGATGTTGCTGTACTCCTGTATCTCAGCCATTAATTCAGCAAGGACAATACTGTCATGACAGAAATGAAGTAACAAAAACACGAGACACTCAAATTAACCTTTGAAATGGAACAGGAGGTTCGTCTGTGGGTGAAGTAGAAATACACACTTTTTTGACTCTTTTGTATTTAGTTTTCCAGTAAAGACTGTGTATGTGTTTTCATCTTTAGTGTGTATGCCGTGCACCCTGTCATCATCTTCCGAGAACTACAGATGACTCAGAGCCTTGAGGCTTATTGATTGGAGAGATAGAGACATACACGCACGCACGCACGCACGCACGCACGCACGCACGCACGCACGCACGCACGCACGCACGCACGCACACACAGGGACACACTGCTGACAGTCACGGTAAATCCCTTGAAAATGGGCTCAAATGTAATTGAGAGACACAGCGGTTCATCACACCAGCACACCATGAGCAGGGCTTCAAATGGTCCAGCATTCATTTGATCAACATGTTTTTCCTTCAATCGACACACACACACACACACACACACACACACTGCTCCAGGGAACAACTTCTGAGAAACAAGGTTTTCACACTAGGACTTTCTCATTTTCTCAGGTGTGTGTTTGTCTCCATATAGTCTCTACAAGTCATCATGACTGTTTACTACAGTCGGCCGGGCTGTGTATCAATTCCCAATCTGTCGTTCTGGCATCTCATTGCAGCCTCTTTACACTGTAAATGGAACCTTGTTATGGAGCTAGCGGCTGTCAGAGCTCATCATGTCAGAGCAGATGATTTGCTGCCACCTGGTTCAGTAGAGTGTGAGTGAGTGTGTGAGTGTGTGTGTGACTTTGTGTGTGAGTGTGTCACTCTGACCCCGCTTCCTTCATCTCCTCTTTTCCCCTGTTCATTCATTTTGTCCTCCACTTCTACTGTTTCATGCTTCCATCCATCTTTCCTCTCTTGCTTGCCAAGTTTCTCTCTCCTCACAACATATTATTTTCCAGAATCTGACAAAAAAAAAGAAAAAGGCAAAGAAAAACATTAAACAGCCTCCACTCTCTTTCCCTTCAGTTGTCTGGCACACATTTATAATCCTTCCCCTGGTTTAATTGCACTAATGTACTGTATGCAATAACATGCTGCCAAAATCATCAAAGCACTAGTCTAACTGGGCTTTCGTCCAGCAAGGTATAGTAATTGCTGAATGTGTGTGCGTGCAGTTAATCCGTCTTCAAACACTCGGCCACCTGCTGTAACCAGAGAGGCATGTGCCGCTAGGTTACAGTGGCCATAATTCCTCAGGATTAACACCAAAAGAGTGGACAAAAACTAAATCTCATGTTACCCACAGAAACCTGTGATCTGAGCTGATGCCAGAGGTCGAAATTAAAGAACAAAAACATCTATAAAGAGGGGAAAGAGGGTAAGAGGAGAGGAGACAGAGAGGGGAGAGCAGCCCTGTGATTTGTTAGGCACCAGAGGAGTGCTGGGTTTCACCTCAATAATTCATGATGTGTAATGTGAGGGTCACATCATCTGTAGAGGGAGGAGGGAGGGCGAAAGAAAGAGATGAAGGTGAGAAACGCAAGGGGACATGAGAGGAGAAAGAGAGAGGAAGAGAGGAATAAGTAAAGAGAGATTAAAGGAAGGTGGACACAGATATCAAACAAGGTATGATGACATTAAAAGCAGATTAAAATAAAGGGTCATATTATGATGATTACGATATTAAGAAAATGCAACAAAGGACAATGAAAAGCAAGGTAGCCTGAGAAGTATGGGGCAAAACTTTAAAAGATAAACATGCATGAGGGCAGAAAAAGAGGAAAAGAAGGAGGATGATCAGAGAGAAGACAGGTTTGATAAGGCCAGATTTAAGACTTCCTTGCCCAGTCTGAATTTGTGGTAGTGAATTCCATAGCTGGAAGTGAAACAAAGAACAACTTATTCAAAATGCAGAAACAAAAAGCTGCATAAACAAGTAATCAGCAATATGATTTGGCGGTTTTGGAAAATAAAATGAACATGTCAACCAGCATTGGTGTCATTCACATTTTACAGAACAATTTATAACATTTGTCTCATTTAACTTCCAGCACTGCTAAAGAATCCATCACCACCACTTTCTAATCGCATGAAAGTGCTTTCAAAGAATAATGTGAAAAAAAATGAAGATGCCCATTTGCTTTATTTAAAGGTTTTTATCACTTTGAAGTAATTTTAATTAAAGCTTATTAAGGACTGACTGATGGATAGAAAGAGAGAGAGAGAGACAGAGAGACACTGAGAG
Source organism: Toxotes lorentzi (assembly GCA_037833715.1). NCBI lineage: Eukaryota > Metazoa > Chordata > Actinopteri > Toxotidae > Toxotes > Toxotes lorentzi. Next base: position 11,251,948 of record JBBMJY010000005.1, read on the forward strand.
AGGAGACAGACAGAGCGGGACTGTGGGCATGAATATCAAGGGGAACATGATCTAAGTAAAGCACAGCCTCCCCTGCCAGCTCCTCCTGGGGCCTTTTAGCAGGAACCCTAATGGTGGGAGAGAACATGAGGCAGCAGTTTTTACAGACAATGTCAGAGTGACCAACCAGCGCTCAACCCTGACGAACCTCAGACTCATATGAATAGAAAAGACTTTGTTGGCACATTTACTTAATTGTCATTCTTTGTTTCCCCCCAAACTATGCCACAGTTTAAATTTTAGGTGATTTTAATACAACCTCAGGCTTTTGCATTTAATTGCCGCTTAATTTGGAGCAGTCTGTGCGGCCTGATACATACTAAACACCAAGCTTGTGATCTGCCGCCGGCTCTCCCCATGTCATTTTGAGACAGGATTTGTGCACTCAGTTCTTTGGGAACACCTAGCTAAGACTAATGCAGTCCAATACAACAGTCCTGGGAAAAATCCTCCCTTCGCGAACGTTACAATGTTCGGTTTTCGTTTAAATTGTGTTAAGCAGGTGCTGATTCAACGGTATGATCAGACACACCACTTTGTATGATGCATTAAGTGTACCAAAGTTTGATGAAAAAGTGACTGATGAGAGATCAATATATCTCTCCCACAGACTAGATTTAAATTTTTGACTCATCTCGTTTCTGCAGTGGATGGATGGATGGATATCCTTACAGATAGGCAGACAGATAAATGAATAGATAAATAAATAAAACCATAAATCTGCAATTTCATTCGAGTCCTACCACAGACCGCACGGCAGTTGGGCCAATTTCACTACTTATTTCAAACAAGCTACAAGTCAAGTCACTTCTTAAGAAATTAAGATTGATAGATAGAAGAAGATTAAGAAAATCTATTTCAAGCTTTGGTTATCATGGTTTTGGAGAAAATGTTAATCTGTTATTGTCATAAACAGCAACGGCATGTAATCAATTACAGAATTCCAAACATGCTAGCAATAAACAGTTCTTTTTAGCCCCTCTTAACCACACATACCACAAAATAAGCAGCCGCAGCAGCAGCCTGAGGTCATCCTGTCAATCGAAACCCCCTTTAAACTGTAAAAAATGAATCCTCTTAAATTTACATCTCTGGCTCAATTAGAGAGTCAAGTTTCACACTATCATGTACATCTTGACTGTGGGAGAGCGTATATGCTTCAGTGTGTACACCTCAGATTCATATACAGACATCCGTGCCTGTGCCTGCGTGTGGGTGTGTCTGTATTAACCTTCGCGTTGGGTGGATTTCAAAAGGACTCATTCAAGCTCTTCATCTGATGCCTCTATAAAGGGTCCACCTCGCCGCAGGGGCCTGTGTGTGTGTGTGTGTGTGTGTGTGTGTGTGTGAGAGTCGGTTTGCATGAGTTGGTGTGTTATGTCAGAGCTGAGACAAAAGGCCACTGACATGGTGCAGAAGACCGCGAATTATTACTGCTCTGAGCATGATGCCTTCACACACCTACACACAGACTAGCCACACGATGGTCATGTTACACCCTTGAGGAGAGGTGTGTGCACGTCACAAATACACACCAAATACACTAACACAGTCTTAAGTTCATATTCAACAGTGATTCCTGCAACCTTTTTTTCCTCAGACATACTTATTTTTAACTGGATATTATTGAACTATTAATGATATAAAATTTGACAGTGGATGTCACAATATTTTACAATTTATATAGCAATATATTTTACAATAATATCTAATGTTTGTTACAACTATCAATGCTTATGTTAATTTTTTCCATTACTTACAACTAACTATTTAACTATTTCAACCACTGTCCACTTCTTTTAGCTAATACTTCAACCATGCATACACTAATTCAGTCCTCTTCCATTAAAAAATTTGACAGTGGATGTCACAATATTTTACAATTTATATAGCAATATATTTTACAATAATATCTAATGTTTGTTACAACTATCAATGCTTATGTTAATTTTTTCCATTACTTACAACTAACTATTTAACTATTTCAACCACTGTCCACTTCTTTTAGCTAATACTTCAACCATGCATACACTAATTCAGTCCTCTTCCATTACTTTCAGCTAATTATTTATTCATTGCTTTTAACTATTTCAGCCACTTCAGTTACTTTTGGTAAACAAATGTTAACACTTTTTTCCCCACATTTGCTCTTGAGTTTTTATGCACTCTTCATTGCAACATGCAAACTGCAGTCGTAACTACAGGGGTGCACATACCCGATACAGAATATTACACAAAATCACACCATGGCACATGACAGAAAGAGAACACTGAAACTAAGAATCTTAAAAATGTTACGCCCGCTTCCTGCCCAACACATACGCACACACACACACAACAGCCTCACAGGAAAAGCTGCTGGCTCTAAGACAAAGGACTGACAAAACAGCTACAAATAAAGGACGAAGACAAAAGGAAAAGAGGAGAGGCTGGGGTCAGGGTTTAGAAATATGGCTCCCACAAGGAAGGAAGTGCCATGCTCTAAAAGCCTTAAAATGCATGAATGTAAAACAACAAGAGAAAGAGGAAACACTCAGGCCACCAGATTGTTTTTATGAATTCAGTCCAGCATCTTCTAACATGTTGACTTCTCTCTGTGTGCCTCTCAGCAAGCCTCTTTCTGTGACAAACCCGCCCTGGTTCTCACTACACCTCTGCAACCAGGATATCCTGTCAAATGTTGATACCAGCAGCTCATGACAGCTCTCTACAGCAACCTAACCGACCTCCCACTGAGAGGACACGGAGTCAACTCTTACAGCACTTATAATAAGTACATTTACAACAGAATCTACCGTATGTGCGTCCTTGTATCTAAATCTGCACACGCAGGAGAACGAGTGAGGCATGGGACTAAAGTGTAGTGCTGAACAAGGTACAAGCCCAGCCCAAATAGTGTATTGCGAGCAGAGCAAGCCAGCAACTGGAGGTAAACCAGTGAGTCAGAAACAATTAGAGGTACTTGGACGGCATTCTACAAACCCCAGATAATCAAAACACTGCAACGTTAAGAGACGAGGAGACAAAAAAAACAAAAAAACAAAAGAAGACACTTGCCAGAGGGGAAAAAAACCAATGCAAAATTAGGCCTACAGGCACACAACTAATCCACAATGTGTATTGTGAAGGAACCTTGATATTGCCAAGTAATTACTTTCCAACGCAGCAGATTTATCAGCTGTGTAAGTATGCTCTGTCTTCATCCATTCCAAAATCATAAACTACTGACACCACATTTCCATCCCCCCACCACCACCCCTAAAACCATGAGGCCACAACGCTCAACTATCTTAAAAACACATCCGTTCTTTGACATTTCCATTCTTTTCTGGTCAGATGTGGAAAACCCACACCGTGTCCCATCTCCGATCAGCCAACAAGCCAACGAGTGTGTACCGCACCAGACTATAAACATCTGACCACAATGTTCGTGCCCACTGGTGACACACAGGGGAGGAAAGCAGGCAGGAGAGTGCACAGAGCCGCACCCTGAGGCCTACTGCATCCTGTGCAGCATGCAGAAAGAGTTAAAAAAAAAAGAAAAAGAAAAGGAAAGCAAAACACTATGAAGACGCGAGAACTCACCCGGAAAACTTGACAACCAAGCGGCCCAGTAGTTTCTCTTCCAATCAACCTGCTTCTCGTGCAAACAACTGCTAAAAGGAGGCAGACAAGGCAGCTCTTTTCTAAGTAAGCTTAGTCTGAGTATCTGCCTGCAAGTGAGGTACCTTCAGCATCATAAGCCACAGACAAAGACAACAGTTTGTGCACTGCTTCGCCTCAGGCAAAAGAGCCACCAAGTGAGTGCTGAGAGAGAGTCAGAAGGAGGAAGTAGGCGTTTGTCGAGAAAAGAGGAAACAAGTCTGTCAGCAGAAAAAAAGCGGCAAAATTCAAAGTGAAGATGACAGCAAGCAAGAAGAGATTGCTGGAGTCTAAAGTTAAATTTCACATGTAAAGAAAGACAAACCATGCATCTGAATCATCACTGTAAATTAAAAATACACACAACTGAGCTGCTTGGATTGATTAAGGCCAGTTAAAGCTCATAAATATCTCGTTAGTGCCCCCCTCCTCCAGTATATCGCTGTGAGATTACACTACTGGGGCCTTGAAGCAAGTTTGATTAACTTACAATAAAGACTGGAAAAGGGGTTGGGATACAACTACCTCTCTGCTCAAACGGTAACAAAATCAGCCTAACAGCACCTATGAAGCTCATTTATCATGCTGTATCTTGTGTGTTTAATCCGCACAAAACCTGAAGTGTGAAAACGACAAGTTCCAGCGCACAGGCACGAAACAGTCCACCACAAAACCCTGCATTAAAGCCTAATATGTTGTCTTTACACTTCAGATTTTGTAAGAATTAAAAAAACAAGATATAACACGTTAATTAGTGAGCTTTAGAGGTGCTGGCAGGAGTATTTTGTTACCTTTGGGCAGAGCCAGTCGAGCAGTTTCTCCCCGTTTCCAGTCTTCTATGATAATTGGCTACTGGCTGCTGTGGCCTTACATTTGTTTGACAGAGAGGTATTAATCCTGTCACCTGACTCTTTGCAAGAAAGCAAATAAGTGCATTTCCTAAAATACTGAACTGCGCCTTTAAAGATGGACACTGAAACTTATTTCACCCATGTTTTAGTCAGTGTACTGCTCTTGCCACAGAAGACAGATAACCTATGAGACATGCAGCACACACTTACAGGGAAAAGAGCCAAGGAGTAAGACTCAAACATTCATTAAAAATATATGCAGTACACTTAGAATAAGTGTTACTTCATCGCTCTTACAGCCAAGATTTAATGATGCATTAAACACTGCTGTTTAAAAACGGTTACAGAATAGGTGATTACCACTGTCGTCTTCACACTTTCACTTCCACCTCTAGTTCCCCACAATCGCTACTGATGCAAGAAAGACAGTGAAGTCTACGACCAGTGCCGGCAGAGTGAGTCAGACGGTTCGTGCTGTCACAAAGGATCAGTGATCACAAGCTAAGAGGCCAAATGCCCAAACGAAACATTTACTGTTCAGGCAGGGCGATGACATCTTCATTTCAGACTCAGAGAGCTCAACAGACCATCTGTGCAAGTGTCACACAAAAACAGATGTTTACTCCACCCAGGCTGAGGTCAACTTTGGTTCGAACGAGCCTCATCAATGCAAACATCCAGGACTTTTAGCTCTGACTCAAAGTCCCGTAGAGCCTCAGAAAAACAAGTATCCAAGCGGCAAAACATTTCATAACAGTAACACCAGCGAAAACAAACCTAGCTAATAGAAACACATCATATCCTTCTTTTCATGTTTTAGAGCATAAGAGATAGAAGACAGGGCTGCCTGTGAGCTTAGTCATTTTTGCTGAAGCCAAACCTAAACGCCACAGAGACCTGAGGAAGTGAAAAAGTTTAGGACCTCTGTTACTAATGACTCTTTGCTAGGCAGTGAAAAATATCTGTCTGAGCTGCACACAACTGTCTGTCACTGACCCCGCACTGTTCACTGAAACAGAGCGAGCAGTGCTGCTGAGTCAGAGAGCTCACTGGGGACTCTGCCCAGCTCCATGTCAAAGCTTTAATAATCTATCCAAACTATCCCAGCTCCCTCACATGTACCCTGACTCTGTGTAACCTTCAGCCAGGCAGACCCATCCGGGACGCTGCACCCTGTCTGTCTTCATCCTTTCAAAAATCACCCCAAGTCACCCCCCTTCTGCACTCCCTCCACAGGCTGCTCTCGCCAAAACTCAAAACCTGGCTAAAAGCAGTGAAGTCATATTTATTATTTATAGTCAGATAGGTGTAATATGAAATTATATTCCCAAACACACTGAGCTCCTGACTCTAATCCTACACATTGAGAAATGCAAGCAGAATCAGTGTATTTAGCCAAATCCTGGTGAAAATATGACTGTCTGGAACATATTTAGCATATAGATGGAGAAGCTTCATGATGCACTTGTTAGTACTGTGACAAACAAGAATTCAAAGTGACCACAGCTGTTGTTCTCTATGAACAGAGATCAAACTGCCAACCGTTAACAGCCAGCTTTACAGCCTACAAGTGATGAGTGGGTGATACCAAAAAGCGGAGTAGCAAGTCTCTTGTGGAGACTTGACCTGCTAAGATTACACGTATGTTAGTTGTGGTTTTCTAAATGCAATCAGCAGATCTACAGAAAAAAAGAAGAAGAAGAAAGAAAAACACAAACATCTTTTTGAGTCAGTGCAGGAGAAGCAAGATCGCCGTTTGGTCAGAGTGCCAAACCGACTATAGCTGTCTGTCCCGGCTGTTTGTTGTTCCAATCAGAAGGTATTCAGCCTTAGTATGCAAGACTGGTTGTGCTGAAGCAATATTTGAAAGAAAAAATGTTAGACATAATTACTCCTAGCAAACATGAAGGACTGAGTATTTCAAAATTACATATTATTGACTGTCCAAAACGGGGAATCTCGAGTGTGTAAGCAAGAGTAGCAGAGATTTGGAGGCAATTGTTTGATTTACAAGGAATGAAAAATTTTAATATAAGCAGCAATAAAACAGAAGTGTGCAGATGTGTATACAGAATATAAGAATATAATGTAATGTGTAATTTTCAGTATCACCTGAAACATGATCTCTTTTTTTTTTGCCTCGTTTTGACTATTTTTGAACTTTAAAGCCACAGTATGAATCTTTTCTCTAATATTTTTTTTAGCTGAAATATGCTCCAAAATATTTCTTAATGTGGAGAGGTGCTGTCAAAGGCTTTTGTGACGCAAGCTCATTAAAGAGCCTGGCAACAGTGCAGAGATATTCCCTTCTAGATTCCTTTGAGCGAGCCTCGTCCTTCTAACCCATCAGACTTATTAGTCAGGCTGTCGTTATCATTGTAACAACAGCCTGACTAATAAGTCAATAAATAAATGTTTATTATTTTTGTTTGTACTGTTGAAGAGCGACTCAGTCAGCTGTGGCCCTGACCCCGGCCCACATTACTACCTTTGCTGGTAATGTTGGTGATTCGGGAATTTGAGCTTATGAGTGCACTCAGCTCTAAATGGCTCTAGATAAAACCCCAAATGTAAATGCAGATTTTGAATAATATCAGACACCTGTTGACGTCATTCAGTTTATTAGCGTTTCATGACCCCTCGTTCCCATTTTTTCCCCAAACACAAAATGAATTTGCACATTCCCACAGTCAGCTTGTACAGGAGGTTGTAAGGCAAAGATAATTCCACAACACCTCAGGGGATCATCTATTATTCAAAACCACAGTGAAATGTATTCCACTTAAAGAGGAGTAACATCCCTAGTCATGATCCAAGCATGCGTTACAATCGGTTAGTGCAGACAACAGAAATCTGGGCCACATTTTAGATTCCAAACTGAACATCATCATGTGAAACAACACCTAACAAGTAGGTGTATGCTCACACAATATCCTGCTTCCCAAAACAACCCAGGCTCTAAAAATGGAACGGTAACTGTCTCCTCTGACCTTGTTCACAAAACAACTGCCTGTGGCTGGCTGCTAAGCTAACATATGCTAGCTGTCCTCATGCAACTGATTAAGCACAAGCTATTAGCCTGGAGAAATACAGGGCCCTAATACTGCCACATTGAATAGGATACCGGGAGAGAGGCAGAATTCATACTCGTTAGAGTCTGAGGAGGAAGTCTGAACTGGATCAGATTTACCAGGGGAAACCTGTAATGAAATTATCATGGACCATATGTTATGGCAGCAGACCATTCCTACTGGGCACAGGATCTCCACTGAATTACAGTTTGGAGTCCAGATCATCATCATCATCCACACTCCTCCATGTATGCATATGCTGGTCTGCAAACCATCAAAAACAAACAGTAATGCCTGATTATACTACAGAGATGTCAATTCAAAAGAAGCATCATGAGAATTTGACCTTCAGAGATTTACAGAAATGAGACATGTACGTGACGTGAGGACCACAGAGGCAAAGCTAATAGGTACACAACCTGCCAGCTGCAGCAGCTACTTAATTGGACCACACACTCCTTGGTCTATCTTACTGCATGAAATGTCAAGTAGAGTTACACTGTTAGTTTGGGCTCACTGCCCACGGGTTGTGAAAGCATCCTCTTATTATCCTCTGTGATGGTTTATAATAATAATAATGATAATAATAATTGGGACACAGGCTACACAGGCTAATGTGCTGCTGACTCCTCGCTTGTCTCACAGCAGTTTCACACAACACAGGTTTAGATGGACATGGATTAAACCTGTGTGTACTGCACAGCGGATACGTGGCAAAAAACTAGACCTACTCATGCTGTGATTATGCTGGTGTAATAAGTAACTGGTTTAGCACATACTTTGTAAAAAGTTTGGACGTTTTATGCTTTTTATTTGTTCATCTGTCGTGATCAGTGGTGTTAATTACCCACATCTGTGCACAGCGACAGTCAGCAAAGCACCAGCAGGATGCATACTCCGAGCATCAAGCCTTTTTCCCTTTTCATCTTTCCCTCATCTGTAATGAAGCAAGAAAAACTGAAAAAAAAAAATCTAAAACTCTAAAGCCTGGCTCTGTCCAAAGGGAGCAACAAACTCCTCTTACCTCTTAAGCTCATAAATTTGACATATCTTTCAACTTTCGTACAGATTAAACAAATGAGATATAACGTGTTATTTAGAGGGCCTTAGAGGTACTGGTAGGCAAATTTTGTTACCTTTTAATAAAGGCAGGCTGACATTTTGTCTGTGTTTCTACTTTTTATGCTACGCTGAGCTAACTGGCTGCTAGACATGACTTCATATTTACCATTCAGATATGAGAGTGGTATTGATCTTCTCACCAAACTCTCAGCAAGAAAGCAAATAAGAGTATTTCCCAAAATGTCAAACTATTCCTTTCAGTAAATATTATTATAAGAATGACAGAAAACAGGTGATCTGATAAGCTGAGGGAAAGCACAACAAAGTGGCCGTGCTTCGTCTGCAATTCAGCCAGCACTGATAACTAATTAAGGTGAAATGTTTGGCGTTTAAAAGCCTTTTGTCATTATCTCATTATCAACATCATGACTGACGATGATGACTGAATTCATTTGGATGTTTATCTGAATGTATTTGGTGTTTACAGCATCTGAGCACTGAACATGCTGAGGAGTGAGCGGACAAACGCGGTGACACATTGTTCACAAATGAGTTTCATCGCTGTTCCCAGATCAGTCTCAACTCATGATATTTTGGGATATTTAAGTGCTTATGAAACACTACCTGTACCATTAAAATACCCCGGCGTGTATATTTTAATCCTGTGCACTTAAAGCATGTGTATTCAAGAGCGTTATGTAAGGTGACTATTACACATGTTGTTTTTCCTCCATTGCCTCGCTAACTGAAACACAATAGGCTATGTGCTCTGTTCACACACACACACAATCTCTTTTCTCTTTAGATTTAAAAATAACATGCCATCCACCCCCATTACATAACTCAATATCAGTCAGCATCAAGGTCGGCAGCGAGAGCTTAAAAACAGAAAAGAGGAGCACAATTAGGTGTTTACCCTGGAAGCCTTTTCACTGCCAGTTAGAAAAAGAGTGTGTGTGTGTGTGTGTATGTGAGAGAGAGAAAGAGAGCGAGCCTACAGGCTTAGTGAGTCACTGACAGTGTGACCTTCTGCTCTCAGGCTTCGCAGCCCTGTTGGAAACAGCCTATCCAGGTCAAACACCCACTCTCCACGGCGTATTTCTTCCAAACGGACAGATATAGGAGGGCTGAGTTATGGACACACTGTCTGATCCAATGTTGTCTTCGAACGTCGATTCAAGCTCGGAAATTCCCGCAGCAGCGGGAAACACGAACATTGCACGGGTTGCAGGATTCTAGCTGTGATGAGAGTAATCGATGTACCATGATCTGTGCGTGCTGACTAGTGCAATTAGCAAACAGACAGTATCTATTTTAGCGTTATTATAGCAGACTGAGATCCATAGGAATAAAGATTTACTGCATCATAAATGCAGCTACAGTTACCATGAAAGACACCACACGGTCACAATTTCCTCCAAAAAATGTCAGCTATGCTATGTGCGTCCCCTGCAGACTCCACAGAGACTGGTCTGGCTGCTGGCCTGTGGGGTCTTTGGCGTAATCAACTTGCATAGCTGGGCCATTAGGGTGAAGCTGGAAAGAGGAGTGTGGACGCAAATGGTCTTTAATACTCAAAACAGCAGCAGTGTGTAGGGATTCAACCAAGCATTTATTATCCACTCTGACACTGGTATTATGTTATCTTATAAAGATATTTCTTATAAATGATTAATGAAACAGAAAAACTCTTCTCATTTGTCAGCTAACAAAGGAAAAAAAACTACTTCTAAATTGCGAGACGCTCTTAGTTTCTATGTTCTGTAAACTGAGAAAGTCAGGGTATCAAAGAAATAGTTGGACATTTTAGGAAAATACGCTTATTAGCTTTCTTGCCGGGAGTTTGATGGAAAGATTGATATCACTCTCAGATCTGTTTTGTTCACTAATTAACATGTTGTATCTTGTTTGTTTAATCTGAACAAAAAGTGTTTTTAAAAAAAAAAAAGAAAAAAAAAAGACAAGTTGCCAGGCAACATCACAGAGACTCAAGAAAGTCATTGCACCCAACCAACAGTCTGACTCATAACCCCTCGTAAAACAAAAACTTGCTGATGCTACACTTCGGTGTACTTGAGCTTAAAAATCAAAGTATTCTCTTTTAATATTGCCACGTAGGGAAATAGAGATGATCGAACATTGGTAAGAAAAGAAAGAAAAACATGTTTTCCCGCTGTGTTATCTTAAACTGTACCAATCTTTTTTCATCAAAAGCAAAACTTGTAGACAATTTTTCGATGCCACAAAATTTCAAACAAGCGCTAAAAACTGGAGCAAAGTCAAGAGAGTCGAGAGAAATGCAACAAAAGTGAGCCTTGTTCCCAAAGACACAACAGTTTGTGATGTGGAAAAACATCAAAGTGCAATTCTTCAAAAGCAGCAGAGAGTGGAGGGGGGGTGCTGCTTCCCCCCCTGACTGATCACTACAGACAACAATGATTGGAGCCTCTGGAGGCCAAAAACTTCAGTGGACCCCCATCTGTGTACGTGTGTGGGGGGCCGGGTATGTATAGAGGGGATGAGTAAGGACCACACAAAAACCGTGCCAGGTCACGTGAGTGAGGCGGGGATGAATGGTGCTTCTTGGTTGGTCAGACAGGGAAGTCATGGAAACAGGTCTATAGTCCCATTGTTTAACCATGAAGCCTGTATGCATGTGTGTGTTGGAGGAGGCAGGAGGCGTTGTGGCATCAAGAGGGACCGGCACAGCATTCTTCATTCACGAGCAGGAAAAAAAAAACAAAAAAACGCCTCCATCATACACTGACCTTGACTACTCTAACAGAGCAAAGAGCGCATCCGAGCATCTCGCTCACACCCCCTCTCATTCCAAGTGAGCGTATTTTAGAGAAGGCTAAACAACCACATAAACATTAACTGCCTTTTGTCCATAAAAGCACTGACACAGTTATAAAGACAGGCCGTCATTAAAAAAAAAAAAAAAAAATAGACATTAAGTTCTAACTAGCTCCAGTTTCTACATTGTGTAACTAAACAAACCATGTTACTGCAGGGCAAATCAATAACTCTTCTCCTACACAGCGTCATGACAGGCATGTTTTATCCACCACATGCCTGCTAGTCTGGCTCATGCAAGCTCTGCTACGGAAATAAATAATAATCCTTACAAAAACAGCAATTGGAAAACCAAATTGCTTTCCCGTCAGTCCTAAAAAAAAAAAAAAAAAAAACAGTTATGAAAAGGTATACATTTTTTAAAACATCCACACTCATTCACTTTGTTTGAACTGGCTCCTGCCATTCAATTCGGCTGGGTCAAGCTCAAGTGTCTTTCAGTTTGACCAAACGTTTCAAAAAAAAAAAAAAAAAAAGACAGAAATCCCACTTCCTCAGAGTGCTAAAATTACACCCGAGACAGCAGAGGAGAAAAAAAACAGAAGTACCAGACAAAAGGTTATTATGGAAAAGATGGGCACACGACCACAAGCATATGCGCAAGCAAAGGACAACAAACATAGAAGTGCCTTTTATATTCTCCTCTGCAGTGCCTCTCATTCATAAAACACGGACAGCGGTTATCACTTCCCAGCTAACTGAATACACTTCTTGAGGGATCTTCGCCTCCCTCAACTGGATTATCACTGTTCATGAGGAAGATAATGTTGGTGTGGCCTCTGTGTGCTAATTGAAATCCAAACAGCAGGTGTTACGTGAAGTTACTTACACACACGAACCCACAAAAAGCACAGCGGAGCACTGTGCCGATCTGGCATGAGTCGTGTTCAAGTCCCAAAATAAAAGCAGTGGGGATTATGCAAGAACAATACTGTAGCTAAAGGATTAGTTTCTCTCATTTTAGAGAGAAAAGATAACTTTTCTGAAGTGTTATGCTTCATATGTTATGGTGCACATCTTGTTAAACAACTTTCTTTCCAAAATGAATGGATGGAGGAAATGTAACTGAGGTGGAAAATGCTGGTACAACCTCCATACCATATGTGAATGAGATTTTGGTACTTTACTGCGTACTATATGTTTTTTATATGTTGGATTTGCAGTGTTTAAATTTGAGTTTCCAGATACTTTAAAAATGTTGAATATATGAAATTCACTTTCATATACTTGACAGCTTATTTGAAGCTATAGTTCAACTGAGGTTCAAAAACTACTGAGCTTGAAAAACTGGGTCTTCTGCCCACACATCTTCTTCTAAGTAGAGAAATCACAAGGACATTCACTGTAAAGAGTGCTTTACAGAAAGGATGGGGGAAAAAAAATCGGTTTTTAAATTACACTTTAATGTGAGGTATTGAAATGCAGAGCCTGAGTGAGTACAATTGATGTTGTAACCCTCATTGATGCTCGTTGAGAGGACTGCAGCATCACGCCCCAGCAGACATGTCTAAAGTAAGGCTGGGTACCGAAATTTGATGCTATTGTGGCACCGACTGAGTTGCTCGGATACTATCGAGAATTGAAAAATGCCTTGTCATTTGGTGCCTAAGAAGTTAATCTCATCAGCGTCAGTGAGCCGATAAGCATTCAGCATGATTGTACCAAGATCTAATAATGGTGGTGAATGACTTTCTAACGCAACATTACACAAACACAGGCATGCGTTTTTACGTACTGGTATTATGTTGACAGGTTCAAGGTGTGGTAATTTTTTATGACGTGATGAAAACAACAGATTTTATAAAATTGGTATCAAATTTCTGAATGATATCCTAAAATCCTCCTGGTACGTGCACATCTTCAGCTTGGATTTATGGTGAGAACAGATAAACTCAAACCCCTTCAGGAGGAGAACATGAAAACAGTCTTCTAGTGTCAAACATCACAGCAATTTAATAATTAGAGGGAGGGGCTTTAAATTGAACCGTGAAATAAAGTAAACATCATATTTGGTTTTATTTTCATAAATAAATGGTGTTGTCTGGTCACATTTGAACTGAAGTTAGGTCCTGGAAACTCATGGAGACTAACATGAATGTCGTGAAAAGGGTTAATATTTCACTTTGGCAACTCCACAGCTTTGTAAAAACACTAATATAATACAATGTAATACAATCGCTAATTTGTGTAAACCAATAAGTGTGTGGTGTATTTGACTGATCCACAATCAACAAAAAAAACTACATGATGGACTGAGAGTTTCCATGGAACTGTCCACTGCAAAGTCTTAGTGGGGTTTTATACTAAAAGGTCAGTGGTACGCTGATGACTTGACAGCTTTTTCAAACCTGCTTTGTTACATTATAGGAGCTTAACTCCCGCTCCTCACAGTGCTGGCAGGGCTGGCATGTGCTCCATCGAGTTAAATGGGATTTGAAGGATTGGGCATCCCGGGTCAGGGAATTTCCATTGCAAATGACTGCTGAGCCACCAAGACAAGGCTTTTTATTTTGCTCAGCATTTAGATAAACATACACAGCCAGGATTGCTTTCAGATGGTTTCTTATCAGGGAGACGCCTACAGTCCTACACACAGGAAGACAGTGTATATACTGCAAAATGTTTGCATTGCAAAATTTCCCATTAAACCACTCCGATGCAGAGAAAGAGTTTCTGTGGCTTTTGGTGCCTTTGGTTGTGGTTGAATAAACATGCCGTGCTCCAAATATGCCAAAACTTTGTTTGCGAAGTTTTTAATGTCATCATTATCTTCGAATCCAAAGTTCAACACAACCCTTTTTGTTTGGGTCCAAGCACAATGTTTTTGTCAGAAATAGGACTGGATAAATGTTACTCTTGCTTAAAAATTAAGAAGTAAGTTTTCTTTGATTCTGACTCATTTTGGTTTGTTTTTCTTTCATCTCTCTCACATCCACATTGCTGTCATTTTTGTTTCCAACCCTTCTGGCAGTGGAACCCTTGTCCTATGGTGTAACACAGTTTTGCCATTTGCTTTTGTAACTTGGGGAGGAATTATGAGCGTTTGGCTTGATGCAACAGAGCTCCCTGCTGCTTCCTGCAAAAAGTGCACAATCATTTTCATGACAGATAGAAACTGCATAAAGGCATGAAAAGAAATAGAAATAAACCATTAATACCAGAGCTTCAAAAACACCAATATCTGTCTCTCGGGTCAGCTCCAAGCTAAACTTTAAGCTGTCTGTATTGCTGAAGTGAGATGATACTGAGAGGTCTGATACTGGAGGTCATCCTTAGCTTTCCATTGATTTAAATTAGAAAATGTCTGTGGTCATTTGGGAGAACATAAAGATGAAAAAATTAAATGAAATTTGTCTTCTTTTTTTTTTTTTTTTTTTTTAGAAAAGGTTGCTTATGCAAAAGCAAAAAGCCTGGAATGACTGTACCCGACATAAAATATAATCTGGAGATGTATGAATGCTCCTTGCCTGCCTGCTAACGAATGCACATTACTCCTTAGCCCTGCAGATCTTTTTATTTTGCCATCTCTCGTGTGAAATAACACAACCCTTTACAGCGTGTGACATTTCTGTGCTATCGATAATTTGCCACGAACTGCAGTGGCAGTGCTGTACACGTCATATACATCCCTTAATGGAAACGTGGTCTCCACTTAGCTAAATTCAATAGCTCAGAGGATTACCATCTCCACTGGAGCATGTAATAACCAAAAGGTCATATCATCATCATAACTCAACAAACCATAATCTGCCGTCGCCACTTTAATGGCTTTTAAAGTGTGTCAAGGCCCGAATAGCAGCTACCGAATAGCAGCTACTAGTAACGTTTTTAATGAACCTGCCCTCCTCTAAAGTGCCAGTCTGCCAGTCATTCTGCCCAGTTTTGAATGCCATGTCACTCTATCCCCTGTTGGGTTGTGCTAGCCTAGATCGAGATGTGCGAAGAGCCTGAGAACATTTGGGATTGATTTGTGGCTATTTTTACTTGTCCTACTTGAACTAAATGGTTCAGATACTCAGAGGAAGAAGTCAGGTGTTGAAAAGGCTTATTGAACTCTTTATAAAAAAAAAAAAAAAAAAAACATTGGAAAGCTAAATGGTGGTGGGAAAGTGAACACTTCAGTGTAGAGCTATCAGGAAAAGAAAGAAAAACACCTTTTAATAGTTGAGAGGAATAAGCTATAGAGCACATCCTCCAACCATTGGTCTATTATTTAAAAGCTACTGACATTCTGGGGAGTGAAAATTAACGTGCTGGGAAAGATAAATGCCCATGTGAAAACACACACACAGATACACACACACACACACACCGGACAGGTTTAATAAAAGCGAGGTGGTAAAAGCTGTCTCAGATGACCTTGCACTTTGATCAACTCAACGTGCAAAGTAGCAGAATTTTCTCCAGAGGCCACACAGGACTGCTGCACGCACGCAGGGCTCCTCTCCACCGGAGCAAAAATTACTCCCCTTATTAAACCATAACTCAGGAGAGAACACAGATCCTCAACAACACTCATTACCTAAGCATACAGCAAACAGGCTACTGTTCCATGTTGCTGGTGCTACAATTATGTCAGCACTGATGACTATCATCACGAGCATAATAACCGCTCTACGGGAGCACTGACATTACGGGAGATGGTTCTGGGCTCTCTTGTGGAAACCTCCCGCCGCTGTTGCCAGCTCTCTGCGGTGTAGAGTCATGCAAACACACACACACAGAGACACGCACACAGGCTGTGGAGAAGGCTAATGTAAAGCTCGACTGTGTGTCTGGTCTAGGTGCTGTGAAAGGATTCAGTCACCTCACAGATCAGGCATCTACTCGCTGTGACTGGCACAAGTGAGTGGGAACAAAGGAGTCACTGTGGCTGTCACACACACTCCTCGTTACGCTCACCCTTTGCTCTGCCAGCTGTCTCTCTGTCCCTTCCCACAGCACCCCCCCCCACCCCGCCCCCCACCCCCCAGCTGTGGCTATACATCAAGCAACCCTTAATTCCACGCACACATACAAACACACCCACTGGGACACATGTTTCGAGTGGCTTCAGGACCTGGCTTCACCGAAACACTCTCTCCCTCCCTGCTGGGTGCTCTTTGCCTATCCGCCAAACTGACTGACTGGCTGACTTACTGCACTGTTGGAGGCACAATGTTATTCACCAAGCACCAACGGCTCATCAGTATCACACCACTGCACACAGCATGAGCTCATGCTCGCTACGAATAATACAATGGAGCTGTTTTCAAAATATTTTCCATGTATGTCTTTTTTTTTTTTTTTTGCCTTAGAGCACTGTCTCACAGATGCTCCGAGGCTCTTTGCCCAACCTCCACTTCACGCATGCCACACCCTTTCAACACAATAGCCCCCCCACACCACCACCCCCCTTTCCTGACAGATGCCCCGTGCCCACTTTTTTGGGCTCACCCTTTAATTTGCTAAACCCCTAAGCTCTGCCCTCAGCCTCCCACTCTCCAACTCCACTGCCTTCCCATTATTTATTTATTTATTCTTTTTTTTTTAACCATATGCTACACCCATGCCCTCCCCTCGCTGTGTTTACCCACTGACAGGCCCCAGCCCTGCCTGGTTGGTCAGTCACGAGCCAGCGCTGATGCCAGCTCGGCCTCCACCCTAGCGGTGTGGTGACTGCCGCTGCTTCAACACTTTCATCCCTTCTGTGTGTGCCCAGCCCAAGCCCTGCAAAGCCACTCATTGGGGCTTTGCTTGTGGCTGCCTTATTATTGTCAAGTTATAGTACAACTGAGGGAGGAGCTTCGCTTGTGGTACAGAGCCAGTGACAAGAGCTGAAATGAGGCTGAAGTTCGGCTATTTATAGACTGGGGCATAGGATTCAAACTTGATTTTTGTTTCCTTTTATGGGTTAATTGCATGTAACCAGCATTTATGTGAAACAGAGAGAGAGGGAAAGAGGGGGAAGAAAGAGGGAAAGAAGATGGAAAGAAAAACACAAGTGGAGGGCATTCCTCAGGCCAGGGTTTCATTGCTGTGGGTACGATGTCACTGAAATGATGTAATCGGTGCATAGCAGCCCCCCAAACATTAACGACTAACCACGCTGCTATGATTTTTGAGGTCATGCCTACTTCCTGACCTCGCTCTTCACACTCACTCGACAGGAAACGGTCGATTGGTTCACCTGCAGGTAGCGGCAGGAAGTGCCACCACGGTTGTTCTTCTTGGAATTAGCTCACAGCTGAAACCTCTCTTGCTTTTGTACATAAACTTTCACCACACATTTAAAGACTTTGTGAATCTAGTGGCTCTTCCGGCATTGTAAAAATGCCCTTGGTATTTCCTGTGCCTTTCTTCAACAGAACTGCCTGGGATGGAAAATGCAGCAAGACAAGTCGGACACACACACACACACACACACACAAATACAAACACAGAGTGTTAAGCTTCCCCTCCAGACAACAAAAGAACAGACACAGCAACAAGCCCCGAAGGCAACATTAAACCCAGCTAGTCTGCCACTACAATACCCCTCTTCTCTCTATAGAGAGCCATGCTGAGCCCAACTGAGCTGAGCTGTACCATGTTATTCTTCAGTTTTTAGCATAGCTGGGAATAAGATAAGGGCTAGGGCACACTGACAACATGTAACATCCACAGGAAATGGAAAACAGTGATGTGCGGCCAGGAGAGAGCAGCCAGAGTGACACCGGGGTAGGCATTTGGTTTACAGAAGGGGAATCTGCTCAGGCAACAGCAACAGAATCCAAAGCTCATCACAGTGGCTCGACTGAGTCTGAGAGACAACAAAACATTCCTTGATGTTTGTTCTCAGACAGGGAAAACCTGTATCTGTAGACACAACAACACAGGCAGGAATGACAAGAAGCAGGAACACTGATAAGGAGAAAACAGAAAGAACAGTCAGACTGGTCGTCCTATGGGTGTCTTCACAACAAAAATACTACTGCTGCTTTTTGACTACACTTTTTTTTTTATAAATGAAGTTATCAATGGCCTCATAAATTGCTGTAATTACTCAGTTCTGCCTCATAAGGCAGAAAAGAGCCAAATAAAACCTTGATGATGTGTTTGTATGTGTTTATGCACGTCCATTAATA
The DNA here is from genome assembly GCA_037833715.1 of Toxotes lorentzi. Classification (NCBI taxonomy): domain Eukaryota; kingdom Metazoa; phylum Chordata; class Actinopteri; family Toxotidae; genus Toxotes; species Toxotes lorentzi. The sequence continues at coordinate 11,270,575 of JBBMJY010000005.1, forward strand.
CATGCCTGATATGTCTAATAGGCCAAACAGCCTTGGAAATGAACAGAAACAAATTTAAAACCTCCATTTCTTTCATGCCTTCAAGAACAGACAGAAAATAGACACAAGGATCTGACCGACGGCGAGGGCAAGTTGAAACACCACTCCTTGGTAACAGTGAAGAAAATATGAGACATCCACGAGCTCTTTGGTGAAGCTTCTCAAAGCGCTTCACTCGCTGACCTGCATGTGCTTTGACAGATTCAACATCCCCATGGCCAAGACTGTGGTCGGCCTAAAGGAAGAAGAAATCTTCTTCAGTGGTTATTTTCCCAACCACAGATCACATTTACTTGTTGCTAGCAGGTGACGAAAGGCAGCGTCAGGGTGTGAGGGTGATTATGGCTTGTTTTTAATGGACGCTTAGAGCCAACAGAAACTCACCTCAGGCCGCTACTGAGCTCAAAATTAGCAGCAGGAGAGTCGACTACTGGAGCTTTGAGCAACTCGATCTTTTCCAGATGCCCTGACAAACACTGCTGCTCCTGGTTCAACATGTGGGCAGTGAGGGTCAGGGACCTGGGCAGTATGTATAGGCAGAGTTGTATGGATGGAATGCTCTGGCGAGAACATGGAGGTGAAGGATGAAGGCAGAAACAGTAACAGGTGGATGAGAATGCAAAAATAAAATGATTAATGCAGAAAAAGGCGCATCAGCTTGCAAAACCTTACACAAGAAAGGTGAAGACAGAGAGAGTCCGAGAGCAAGAGAGGGAGGCAGCCCCAACGTGAAGCAACACACCTTTAGATCGAGCGAGCGAGCGAGCTGGTGACCTTGGCATGTTAAGAGAGGCCCTACACTCCTCCTCAGTCTCCTTTCTCCAGAGGTAGCCTGGACTATTCTAATTGAAAACACTACCGCTGCACGTTGCGGCATCATGACAGAATGGGTTCACATCCTTAATCTCAGCCCATCCATTAATTATGCAACACGTTTAGCTATATGTAATTCCACCTCTCTCTTCAGTCTACTCTCAAGTCCTCCTAACAGAAATAACTTGAAAAAACAATAGGGCCTTCGCAGCACTCGGTGCTCAGGCCCTAATGAATGAGCTTGTAGCCTGTAGCCATCAGCAAACAGGTGGGGAAAGTACCAAAGGGAGTTACTTTCTATAAAAGGTGTTCATGTTTTTGTAGTGAAGCTTGTGAGGCAGCAGCCCCATTCAAAATTATCAAAGACTACACACACAAACACACACACACACACAAACACACACACACACACACACACACACACACACACACACACACACACACACACACACACA
>JBBMJY010000005.1:11271981-11411269 GCA_037833715.1 Toxotes lorentzi
CACACACACACACACACACACACACACACACACACACACACACACACACACACACACACACACACACACATTTTGCCAGTGTCCACTGAGCAGGTACTGCTTCCATTCCAGTCACAGCTGGGAATAAATCAAGACTTAACAAAGTCATTTTCAAACCAATACATAAATCAAAGAAAAGAGACTCTGCAATCACTGCTTAAATTGATTCTTAAAAACAGAGAAAGGAGAAGAGAGATGGAGAGCACAAGCAAACAAGGAAAAGATCGAGAGAGAAACAGAGCATGTTGACAATAAAGCAAGGGTAAAAATAAGTTTGTAGTTTTCTTAGAAACAGCGTCGTCGAACCCTCTCCTCCTCCCATATCAAGCAAAACAACAGGCTACTTTTATTTCCGGTCCACCTCACTGTACCTCCAGTCATCTGTATGTCCTGTCCACTCTCATCAGGGGATGCCGTTGACAAGATCATCCCTGTGTGTGCGACTGTGGCACACTGAGAGATGACATTGGCCCCGACCTCTGATTGGGTCCTGGCTTTAACGTGTGACTCATAGCTCACAAACGCATACATATACACACATACACAGATACAGACATACAGACTCTTCCATTGTCCGCCCTGATCCTTCAGCATCATATCCTCAGAGATATTAATTAACGTAACCTACATTCTCCATGAAAATGAGTCCATGCAGGGGGGGTGAAATAGCATTTTGTAAAATCCCATGAGGATCTTCTCTGGACAAAAAAGTGTGAGGCTAATGTGTGCAACTGTTGCTCATTTCCTTATTATGATGTCGGTCGGTATATTACCTTGTTCTTGGGTTTTCTGTTTCAATTCCTTGTCCTTAACATAAGGACATCATGAACTGGGGTAATTGCAGTAAGCAAAGTCTGCAGCATTAAAAAAAAGGGCACATAAAGGGCACCAAAAGTCAGCCAAAGAGCCCTCAAGGACTTATCACTTTGCACTTCAATAAAGTAGTCTTTAAATCCATCTTCATAGCTGCTCAAAAGGCCTTATAAAACTTTTTTTCCACACAGCGCAGTAGTATAAGTTCCCCTTTAATGAGTTTACATCAATTACAAGCTGAAGGTAAAATAAATCCGCCAGAAACTGTTAGTTCTTTTAATATGAAGGTGCCTGTGACCTTTATCTGCACTCCACTCCTCCTACCTTGTTACTGTAATGTAAGGGAAGCAGAGCATTAAATCTAATTTCCTAATCTGGTTGTTATGTGCTTTTTTTCCACTTGAGTATCCTTCAGCTGGTGTGCATGTCTTATCTGGTTTCTTAACAAAAATAACAAACTGTGACATTTAAATTCCTTCCCACGGCAAACAAGCATCTTAAAGCACAACGCAAAAGCTCAGCCTCTTGACTACCCTTATAATCTGACACAAATAATTTGGGTTTCAGTTAGTGATTGGCTCACAATTCATAAACTTTCTGTGCGATATACAGTGTGAAGATTTTAATCACACTGCAGCAATGTAGTGATCAAGTGACTGAAAAAGAAGACACACACAGAGTTCATAAATATCCCCCTCCACTCTTTCCATGGGTCTAACATCAAACAGAAAACTCATTACCACATCAGACAAAAACTTCCATGAACTAATGGCTCAACATTTCTGTAGATGCCAAAAGTCAAGTGCACACTTTGGGGAAAGCAGTGCAGAAAACTGGGGCACCTCCATTGACTCGCGATCAATGAAGACAGCGAGTGTGACACTGTCAGGGGAAGCACCCATCAAAGAACCTACAGGGATTCTTTTTCACACCTCTGATCCCATCCAAGCCACTGAGATCGTGGAGGGAACTAGCAATAATCCATGTAAGTGATGAACGATCATTGGTGGATCACCAGATCACGTTTTCACAGACAGGAACAAAGAAGAAAAATATGAATGGATGAATGCATGGATGGATGGATGGATGAAGGGACGCATGGGTGGAGTGATGTACAGGCAAGGGAGCGTGACAGCAACGACCCGTGTATGAACAGCAGCAGAGATCAAATGATGACCCATACTATTACACACCACCTAAAGGGCCGAGAAACGCAAAAACGTGCGTAGGAAACACAGATAGACATGCAGAAGGGAAAAGCTATAATTAGGCTACAGCTGAAGAAAACCTGTGTTTAGCACCTGGGTCATCCTCACGCACCAGCATGCAGCTACTGTGAAAACGATGCCGGCAAGCCTTAGAGGAAAACAAAAACTGACACAGCAACACAACTCTAAAATCCTGCGAATCTCTGCAGCACATGTGTATACATGCCATAAATCATACCCTCTGTGATATTAACACTTGTGACACATTCGCACAGTCCTACTACAACAGCTGCATACAGTGTAACAGACCCTAACACCCACTCACACATGGGCAATCTTTACAGAAGTACCCATCCCAAGTCAGCTCAAGCCTCTCACACAGCTGGAGTGGGGATACACTGGGTTGACTGAGAGACTATGTAACCATTTATCACATTGGGTCAGTGGGATCAGAGGCTGAGAGGCTCTTAGCTGAGAGATGCTAAATACCACAAACACACAGACTCGCACAGAGCAGGAGAGAAAACTAACCTCTCACTCAATATTTACAGAGCGCTGCGGCAGTACCACAGCTGGAATGCAGCAGGCAGAGCGAGCACACAGAGCGAACCGTATCAGTTTCTGGGTCATCTAGGGCTGCTTCACTCCGCATAAAGTCTAGACTTGGACAGAAAAACACGCCCGCGGATGCTCACTGCTTAAACTGATTCATATTCTAAGAATGGATGGACTCTGTGCCAGAGGAACAAAACATATACGCTTATAGAAGCGCAGGGTAAAAGGTTGCAATGCATTCATGAGTGTATTCCCTTACGCAACCACTAAGGGATCAGAGTTCGTCATAAAACAATATGTTTCTTTTCCATCAGTTTTTCTTATTTGTTGCACTTTCTCACAAGTCAAAGAGCTGTATGGCTCTGAAGTTAGCCACAGGCAACAATCAGTAAACTAACTAGAAGAACATGACAGCAGTGCCGATGAGATCTCTCCTCTCCCACCTATGTCTGTCTGGCTGTCTGGCACCTTCCCTTTGCACCTTCAGTACCTACCTGCTGTTTTAATTAACTTCATACCATAGGGAGCAATTATGCAAGGCAACACTCATCTCATTTGGAGCTGCAAATTAATCTAACCTCAAGCTACAGAAGGACAGCAGTACCAGTGTGCGGAGCAAGCAACAATCCCATTGCATTAAAATGGCAAGGTGGGTTTTTTTTTCCACAACTGCACACAAAAAAAGACAACAGAGAGATAACAGGAAACTTTAAGTCCTGAAGTTTTTGGTGTCACTTTAACGTCACAATCCTGAGCTTTTAGGGGGAAAAAAATGGGGGGAAATGAGTTCATTAACATGGACAGATAGCAGGCCGGGCATACATCAAGCAGAAAACAATTTACATACCTCCATTTCCCTCAGGAAGCAAGAATAGAGAGTGAGAAAATAGGAGGGGGTGCAGCAATGTGAGAGTGAGCAAATGAGAAGAAAGTGCAAGAGATGGGGATAGAAGCTAAAATGACGGAGACAGCGCAACAGCATGTGCGAAAAAGCAAGTGTAAGAGAGTAAGCTAATGAGAGATAGATAAGAAGCTGCAAGGGTGGGGGGGTGGAGGGGGTTTTACTGGCAAGAGGAGAAAGACAACACAGCTCAGAAATTGGCAAGGCTGCACTTCAGGAGGTGCTGAGAGGATGCCAAACAGTAGGCAGTGTCAAACAGATACACACCAGGATCTCGTATGTGATGCAACTCAATGAGCGAGGGTAGGCACCAATCCCATCCTCTCCCAAAAAAAAAAAAAAAAAGGACTCCGATCTCCCTCTCCACCTCTGCCTCTTCCCACTAATCTGATTTCCTGGATTATGCTTCGGTGTTTAAAACAAAAGACCAAAGTGCTCAAGTTTAATTCCATCAGTTTATCTGGCTCCCGACTTAAGGTGCAAAATAAGTTTACTCTTGTGACGCAACGCTCCGTTTCGGTTGCTGAGTTTTAAAGACCCGGTAGGAATAAAGAAATATTTATTTGGCCAAGGCAGCTAACAAGAAATGGAGGTTCGCTGTGGCTAATAAAACTTGTTTTCGCCCGCGTGTGCATTCCTTTTGACATATAGGTCCCTCAGGTGGCTGTAAAACTGCAATATTAGGCTTGTGGCACACTTCACTTATGAACTGGACAGCTACTGGCCAAAGCTGAACACACACACACACACACTGAACTTCACATACCAGTTTACTGGCAGACTGCACTTAAGTTTGTGGTTTGTTCCAAAGTATGAGATGAAAATTTCATTCCTTGACTGAATCGAAAACCAAAACATCAGTCTCTAACCCCCTATCAACCACAGTCTCACAGTGAAGTATTCCGCAGGAGGAGTTACAATGGAGGCCAATTCCTCACAAAATCTCTCAGTTTAAGGGTGAGTCCCTGATAAAAAACTCAGATTTTACATCAAATAATACTCAATGTCCTCGTGAAGAACTACAACAAGGACGAACCAGACAATAACCTCTAACTTTCTTCATTGGTGCCACTCCCAGAATGGCACATCAAACCACAAAGTGCCACACCATACATCGCTCGTCGTCAAGCCCTGTCTGTGTCTGTGACATGGCTGCACACGTCCCCGTTATGTTTGCCTGTGTTTGTTGTCAGAGTTGACACAATGACGCCGGTGTGCGTGCTGCTCCATCACAACAGGGACGTCTCTGGTGGCTAACGGGGCATGTAAATGGGCTCTCACTCTATCAGAAGCACGCCTGGAGGCTGGAAGGGAGAGAGACAGAGAGAATACGACAGCCCCTGGACCCGCACCACGACCGATGTGAGGAGAACTGAGGCTCTTCTGTGTGCCAGCGCAGGCTTCCATTGTGGTCTGTCACTGGCTACTGAGCGATCAGGGAGCAAATATGAAGCAAAGGTTCTCAAAGTAGAGTTCACGGACAACCAGAGGCCCTTTAAGGACCACCGTGGGGACCAGCGGGGGTCTAGTTAGTTTCAGTTTGTGATAACTTCGTGATACAAGTCACTGATCCACAGTATAAACATTTTGGGATTCTGTTAAAATAGAAGCAACAAAACCTTTTAAGAAGAGGGCAAAAACCTCTCATAGAGAGGTCCACCGTGGTCTAATCCAGGGGTTCCATCCCTGAGAGTCAGAGGGTTGCGAGATGATACTGAGGAGTTGTGCAACAACCAGCATGACAGAAGCACTGTGAATTATATGCAAACTGTGTTGAAAGTTAGAATCACTGATTTTAAAAGGGATAGGGTTAGGGTTAGGGTTAGGGTTGGGTTAAGGTTAGGGTTAGGGTTTACATGAAAACTTTTGGAAAACCCTTGATGCACTGGTTTGAATAAAGTGAAAGTGAATTAGTGAGACAAGTGAATGAACTCTAATTTTAGAGGCTGAGCGGAGCTGGCATATTATAACGCATCTTCATACCTTTGTTTTGCATCTTGTGGAAGAGAGTAAAGGGCTTTAACATGCGTAAGAGTCTGTCTCGCTTTCTCCCTCTCTCCCCTCAGTCTTTCCTAATCACAGGCCCCACGGTGCGGCCAGAATGATGGGCTGGAGTTACACACACCGCACACCGTTAAAGCAGCTCTTTAATTAGCGGCGGGGGGGGGGGGGGGGGTTTGGGGAGGGGAGGTGGAGAGGGGAGGCATCTATAAACACAACACTTTTTTTTTTTTTTTTTTTTTTTTGCATCGAGTTAACAACATGCAGTGAACAAACAAGCCGGGGAGCAGGAGCAGCAGCAGCAGCAGCCTCGGCTTCTTCGCGGTAAATCTGCTGCCAAACACACAAAGTCGCCCGCTTTAAACAAGCACCAGTTCCAGAAAGCGGGCGTAAGATTAAAAGAAAGGGCACGCAGAATGAATTTACCGGCAGTTTTCATTCCCTCTCGCTGCAGTTCAGCGTGCCTCTGCGTGCGATGCTTTTATCACACATGTCATAAAGAACAGCGCCCCGAAAAAAAAAAACAAAAAAAAAAAAAAACAACAACAACAAATAAATAAAAAGAAATCCGCTAAGGCCACTTCGCATGCATAAATAAATAAGTAAATAAATAAAGTGAAAAAAAGACAGACAGGCAGATGCAGAGACAGAAGGAAGCAGACACAGCGCTGTGTGTGTTTGCTGCGGAGACGGAGAAGGGGGCTCGCCGAGGCAGAGCACGGCAGATCCCAAAACAATCGCGAATCCTCAACATTTCGCACCAGACGCGGAGGAAGTGGAGCTGGAACAGCAACATTTCTGCAAGGAGAAGGAAACGTGCTTTGACAAACCTGGCGACGCGAGGACACTTCTTCCACTGAGGCGCTGATGTCCGGAGTTTGTGTGTTGTCTGTGTGTGTGTTGTGTGTGTGTCACTCAGTGGTGTTTTCTCTCTCTCTCTCTCTCTCTCTCTCCCTCTCCCCTCTGCTGTAGAGACAGCGCTGATGTTTCCACTTCCTCTTTTCTTCTGCCGTCTGCTGGCTGGCTGGGTGATGCCACACCAGAGGATGTGCATGGATGCATGGGAACAGACCCCCCCCCCCCCCAGTCACCGACTAATGAGGAAATGGTGACATTTCATCACGGTTTATGCTAAAACTCAGTATGGTACTTTTATAACGACCTGTCTGGCGTGATATACTTATAAATTAAGTTAATATGAAATTTTAAAAAAACAACAGCATTTGACACAGGTAAATATGTTTGTTTGAATGTCACGAGCTGTGAGACACAAGTAAAATACTTATACTTAAGTCAGTTGCAATTCAAAATGTCCTCCAATCAGAAACAGGTTGGACCGAGTCACCCTGCCCCCTGAGGTTCAGCCTGCATCCACACTGAGAGGAAAGAGCAAACTCCTTTCCTATGAGAAACCAATTAGTAGTTTGGTTCCTATGTCTGCAATACACAAAGCTAAAAGTTTGATTAAAAAATAAATAAATCACCAAACATGTCCAGTAATGTAGTTTTAACAATCTGCATATAAAGATTACAAGTATATACATATAAGTTTAAAGACACACTTTTTTCTGTTTAAAAAAAATGGTAATATGTATTAAAATGTTAGGTTAGCCCTGAGCTCCTCTCCTGAATGAATTTATATCTGAATAAACAAACATTTGAAGGTGACATGAAAAGAAAAGCAGGGCTACCTCCAATCATCCAGGAGGGGGAAGACAAACAGGGAACAATGATTTCAATAATTCATGGTTGTTGAACTCTCTCTGCCCTCCACACACACACACACACACACCCACACACACACAACTGTCTGGAGGGTGCGATTATGACCTTCTAATGTTACATTGTGTTGGGAACAATTTTGACAGAGCTCAGCAGTGGCCCAGCACAACACAGTGCTGTAGTTTCATTAGATTTCACTGACACAGGACACACTAAAGGACTACATCACAGACTGCAGCAGCTCTGAGCCACATGAGGCCATTTCCCTTTAATTTTGTCAGTGATTACAGACTGTTTCTGATATTAAACCCAGAGTGAGTGTTTTGTGAGTGAAAGCGAGAGAGATGGGTGTAGAGCAGACAGTCCTGCAGCTCATTCCTTGCCTCCGCTCAGCAGGAGCAGCAGGATGAGGATTAATACAGGAGCCACGTCCGCCTCGATAAATAATCTGGAGCGACGCATCCAGCAGAAATCTCTCTTACTCTCCATCTCTCTGTGTGGAAAAACACAGGATACAGAGCTCTGCCTATTTAAATCAGCTAAACTGCATAAACAGGTTGTGAAGACAAGCAGGGAAAAGCCCAAAATAACAGAAGACAAACTGATTATTCTACTGTGTGTGTGTGTGTGTGAGTGACAATTCAGTGAAGCAGGACACAAGTGTCTTCAGGAGTTTTTTGTAGCATTAGACGGATGTGGTTTAAACGTGTGCAATAAAAACTCTTGCTCGTCTAATTGCTGTTCCTTTTCTTAGTAGAGAAGATCCTAAAAATAAGCAACACACCTCATTTAGTCCTCAGTTTCATTCTCATCTGTGAATTATAGTAACTTTTGCGTCTGTGACTTTGGCGTCACAGAGATTGAGACGACACCAGAGCTCTCACAGAACATGTAATCCTTTTATCAGCAAAGAGAGCGGAGGTTTACTATGCCAGCCCATATGGTTTAAAAGTACTGCATGATGCAGACTGACAATGCAGCACAATGTATCTCTGCAACCAATAAAACTCACACACAGATTTGCTTTGCATCTTACAGGATAAGCTTTATATATATATATATAAATATATATATACACACACACACACACTTCTGTTGTTACTTTTACCTGCTTGTGTAACTCCCTTTGATTTGGACACATCCTGTTTCACAACCACTGGCCTGAACCTCCTCCCATTTTCACATCTGGTGTGAAGATGGTATCTCATAAGCAAAAAAAAAAAAAAAGAAAGAAAAAAAGGAGGAAGCCTTGTTACTGCGTCTATCTCATTTGGTAAACATGATTATTATTCATGAGCTAAGTGCGGCGCTGTAGTCGTGACGATTTAATTATCTGGTTTTCAGCAAACATGTTGAGCCTCTACCACTATCAGCACAATCAGCCCGGCCCGGCACTCAATCTGACCTGTCCCACGTCCAAGAAGACAGAGTGCTTCAATAAAAACTCTCCGCTGAACATATTCTCTTTCTACGTGGCTCAGCCTCCCTCTGAGCTGCTTCTGTGCCTGAATCTCATTTGGGAGATTCATTGTTCTACTCAGAAAGAGAGAGAGAGAGAGAAAAGTCAACGTGGAACAGACTGTTTCAATGAAGCTGATTTAGCTCAGGATTATTGGTCCAAGCAGCAGAAGAAGGACGGACAGAGCTGCCACAGGAAGGAGAAAGAGGACAGAGGGATGAGAGGATAAATCAAACGATGCTCTCAGTCAGAACTATGAAGCTTTCACGGCAGTATAATCTGTCACTCTTTGATGGAATTGTAATTTCTTACACAAACACTCTCCCTGCAGCGTCTGAGCTTCTGAGAAAGCCTAAGACACAAATCTAAATGGATATCTAGTTTGCTTGTTCCCCGTAGGTCTACTGTAATTGTCTCTCTGTCAGGGTCATTAGGAAGAGGGAATGTTTCTAGTTCATTTCCACAGGGGACTCCTTCTCATGAAGGAGAGGAGCAGCAGACTTCCTCAAATGTGACCTAAAGGGCCAGTCTTGTGTGAAGTAACCATGAGCTGTTAGTCTCAGCTAACTTTCTCTGTATCATAGTTCTGTGGTCGGAGAACGTGATTCGATTGAGTTGTCGATGGCGGCTCAGCTCAGACAGGGAGGATGGCTCTGCATTGTGTACGTTACGGACTGCGAAATCATTTTTGAGAAATGCTCTCTGAAGTGTCCTCAGACCACTGAGAGGATGAGATCAAAGGAAAAATGTTATTCGGGCACTTAGGAAGGTCACCTCAGTACTGCGCCGTGTATTTTTTAATGATCAGACGTCTGTGTGTGTGAGCGAGTTTTGTCATCATCATGAAAAATAGTGGCATACACACTAAATCAACGCCAAAATAAAAACTGCTTTTGTTTTGGCAGGCTAGAGTCGGGTAAACACTGGAGAAAAAGAGCCATCTTTATTCTGAGAATAAAGGAACACATCCACATACATTCTTTCCCCAATCTCTGTGGCTTTTTGAGAGAGAAAAAAAAAAAGTAAATAAGCATTTTCCAACCTCAAATCATTCCAAATATTTATGTACAGTCACAGACAGTTAAAGATTCTGGCCTTGTGTGGAAAACAAATTTTAACTGTACTCTAATGTTTAATTTAGACTGTTTTTTTCCACCTCTCTGCATTTAACACACTCTACAATCAAAGTATTCTGTTCCAATGAGATGGCGGGGACAAAAAAATGAAGAAAATACTATGGTGGAAAATACAATCTCTTAATGACACACAGCATTTGCTGGCATGCTATCTTATTAGACCCCATAAAATAACATTATCTTTTACACTAGCCGGCTCAACTCATAGCACTTTTGGTTCATTACCCACACAGCTAATACTTTTCGACACACATATGCACCAAGGCGTGTGTACACACACTTAACTTAAGCAGCTATTCCATATGACCCTGTGCGGTATGATCTAACAGAGAGGATGTAAATGCAAGTCGTCAACCCTGGAGCAAATAAAGACAGCTCGGAGAAGTCATGCACAGTGGATTTACAGTTTCAGAGTGTCACCCTGCAGAGAAAAGGCTTAGGGAGGTCTCCAGAGTGCAGTTCACTCTGGTGCACTCTGCAGAACACACATCACTACTGTGATCTACCTTTGCTGCTACTTCATTCACAGTCTTATCCTACGTGTAAAGCACGTAATTCGTGAGCAGATGCATCAGGATGTTCCGAGCACTCAATCTGAATCTGAACTGCCACTGGTCTTGGAGGACTTGTGCTTTCGCTTCCTCTTCCTCTTCTTCTTGTCTTTCTTCTTTTTGGCTTTACTCTTTTTCCGCTTCTTGCTGCGATGGTGGTTAGAGGAGGAGGAAGAAGAGGAGGAGCTGTCTGTATCAGAGGAGGAAGAGGAGGAGGAGGTGGTGTCCTGGAGCAGCTGCTGCAGCTGCTGGATCCTAGAAAACAGGATGGGCATGGAGGAGAGGAGAATGGATTAGAGTGCAGGGGGTAAAACACAACTGATGCAGATTTGGATGCCCGGGTTGGCGAGCATCTGAAGTGTCCTTGAAGAAGTCACTGTCTTTGTCCCGGTACCGAAGCTTCCGGGCTGTGGAGTTTGCCACGTGTCTACTTGTGTTACATATTTCCGATAACCGCTGACACTGCTCAAGTTCAAACTGCAGGTGTGGACAATTTCCAGAACATACTGGGTCATCCTGCCACTCAAATACAAGACATGTTCTCAGACGACTCTCATAATTTTAGTAAATTTCAGTAGAACACGATGCTCAAAGAAATATAAAATTTGTCAAAAAGGAAGGAAAAAAGAGATTTATTTTATGTATTGGAGAGGAAATACAAGCCCTTACATTAGCTGAGAAGAGTGAGCTCAGAAATGTACAATTTTTGAAGACATTCAGAAACTGTTAACTATTCAGCCATGAAAGTGTTTCTCTGAGAGAAGGTTGACATGCTCTTGTGAAATGTCCATCAGGCCTCATTACAGTGGGAGAGATCACACAGAGCAGAAGGATCATCTCAACACTTGAGAGGTCACACTATTCATTAAAGCGTACGTCTAATCCTCAAAGCGACCTCCATAAAAAAACATTTGGTGACCTACAGCTCAATCTTATAAAAAAATTCTCTTCCATCAGCTCAAAGACTTACGTTTCCTCAAATGCACTTTTGAAAGAAAAGGTAAAATTCCCCTACAATGTCAGCACTCCGTCGCCTACCTTCATGAGGCATCAAATTCACGATGTAAAACAACGCATTTTAAACTAAACCCACAGAATGTAATAACCGTGGCAAAATTTCCACACTAGTAATTTTTTTTTTAATTCCTGAAATGAGACAAACAATATGTTGTCAAACTTTGTGAAATAAAAATGAGAATATAAGAAAAAGAACTAGCATTATTGTGTGTGGCCACCACCAACCAGGCAAGAGGCAGTTTACATTCACGTCTGACTTTGACCTTTGACCTATGACCACCAAAATCTAATCAGTTCATCCTTGAGTCCAAGTGAACGTTTTAATCAAATATGAAATATTTAATATTTGAGAAATTCAAATTTGAAGGCATACGGACGGATGGTCAATCCTAAAACATAATGCCTCTGGTTGTCGTTGGGGAGGAGACAAGAAAACATATAAAAGATTAGATGAACATTGCAAAATAAGCCATTCTGAGGGCAGAGGTCAGAAAACAACCAGCCGTTGGACATTTTTATCAATTAGCACTTTGTGACAAGAGGCTGCCATCTCAAGCACAATACTGTAGGTGCAATTGGAATTGCCAATTGTTCGGTCTGTTTCACCTCCCTTTCAAGGAAGATGCCAAAATTAATGTAGCGCAGACACACAACTGAGACTTCAAAGACTAAGACTTCAGAACTGGCCTTTGAATAACCTTTTTGTAATGCATCCAAAAACACACACAATACGCGAGTGCGGCTACTCTGCACGTACGTACACACACACACAGACCTGGCAGTGAGCCTTCACGGTGAACAAACCTCAAATTCAAACATCCTGATGTCAAACTCTATTTGCCAAAAACTGGCACAGAGAACCAGCCTCCATGAGAGAAATTTCTAGGTCATCTGAGATTGTCCCATTCCTCTGAGAGAAAACAGGCAAAAAAAGTGCAAAAACTATGATCTAACTGTCTGAGTGCAGCCTCAAAACAGTGTGTCATTTCATAAGTGCGACACTTATTCAGGGGAATGACAGAAAAGAATGTAAACTCTTACATGAGTCAGCAAAAAAAATTTGACTGTATTTACCTGGTTTCTTTCTCATTCCTTTTGTTTTCTCGAATTATGTCGTACATTGGGTCTTCGTGAGCCTAAACGAATTAGACACAATCTGTCATTATGATGAAGAAAGGACAGAAAAATCGTACTGACTTGCAACAAGAATTGCTCTTATTGTTAAATCCAGAAAATTATCCCAGCACATGACAACCATTGCACCGATTTTAATGTCAGGTCAGCACTTTTTAAAACCTCCCTGTGACAATACAAGCTAGGAAAATATGAAACAGTTGCATTTATGGAAATCACTGCAGAGGCTGTGTGCTCTTGCAGTAGGCATTGTTCCATTCCAAGCACACTGGAACAATCCGTGCGAGGAAGCCTGCTGCCCACATGTTCTTGAATGTAAACTGAACGCACCCCAAACCAGTTGTTAACCTCCACCCAGGTCTCAGACCAAAAAAAAAGTTTGCCTCTGTCACACCTTTCCATAACCCAGCCTACATTGTTTGACCATTATCTGATGTCTACTCACCACTCTGAACTGCTCCAGTTTCTGGTTGCCTTTGATGAAGAAAGGACACTCCCTGTCTCCTGTCCTGTGACCGTAGCGCTTGCATCGCCAGCCTGAGAAAAATAGGAAACAAATGTGGGCATGAAAGCACATTCTTTACCGTACTCGCTTATTTTGAAGCTTTCAACTGAATCTCACGACCTTCATTAGCCAACAGAGTGTATGCAGGTTTTGATCATATGCACATACAGACAGCCATGAATAGCCATAATGTGAGCAAAGTTCTATACCAGGTGACAAATAAAAAGCTCTGGAAAAAGCTACTCAGTGAACCTGGAGTCAAGATTATTTTTTCTAACTAGGTAAAATAATTTTTAGGGTTTTTATTGATGGTAGTTTCTTTCTAAACTCCACAAAAGCACGTTAATTTTGAGTAAAGAAAAAAAGTTTGCCTTTCTTTTGTGTGAGAAGCAACATGGAGCCACACACTCAAAAGTCCTGCTCATGTAGAGATGCATTTCAGTGCAGCCTCATCATCAGTCACTTCTTCACAGATAGGAAATTTCACAGTGTTTTAATGTTTTCCACTTTAAGTGGCAGTGTAGCTACCATGAATAACTTGAGAGGCTTTGTAAAGTGAGATCACACACATTCTGTTTATCCTGTAAAAGTAGCTGTGCGCAAAGTCGCTTACACAATTCTTTTACGCCCATATCATTCGCATTGAAGTCTCTCTCTGTTCCTTTAAACAGGATGACATATTCAAACATTTTCTCAAAGGATTACACAGAGCAAGTCATGCTCAGATTCTGCAGAACAAATGCCAACTTGTGGACAGACCACGGGTGTGTGAGCATGTGTGCTTATATGTATGCATGTGTGCGGTTGTGTGTTGACTCCTTAAGTCCCTGGCTGTTCGCTCAGCATAAAAATGAGTGGGACGAAGGAATGAATGGACACTGAATAGAATGACAGTCTTTGTCTGACCAAAAGGACAGAAGGTAAGTCTGTCATGTTCATCAGAAAAAAACAATGATCATAGTGTTAAATGTCAAGTTCTTGTGGTTACATTTATCACCTATCAAGACCACTGCGCACTCATGATGGAGGTTTTCCCTGCACCTATGGTTCATGAGTTATAAGTGCTGCTGATTTTTCTAAAAGTAATAATAAACTTTATTTGTATATGGGGTATTTGAGATGTATTGACATACATTTAAAACTTTGAGCACCAATTAGAAGATGATACTTGTAAGAATATGACAAATATGAGTCTGTCAGATGACACTATACATGACTTTTTAAATTACTCATGAAAAAACAGTGTTGTATTTAAGGTGCAAAACAGTTATGTAACCGTATTCAAATTCATTTAAGGCCTTGAGTCTATGTAATTTACATCATAACTTCCAGCAAATCAAGACATTTCCAGGACTTGCAGACACCATGTGTGCTGTGCAGTTCTAACAACAAGTGTAAATATGCTTTACAGGAAAAAAACAAAACAAAAGGAAAACTGAGACAAATCAGAGCAAATAACACTGTCAAAACGAATTTCAAGATGAAAATTGTTAGAATTAGTATCAAATGGATTAAAGATGAAATGCAGATCAAAGTTTACTGAAGTAAGATCTTGACTATTGCAATGCGCTCTACTCTGACAGCTAGGGCCTGTATCATGGCAAATTTTCCTTTTTGTATTTTACAAAAGTGTTTCATTAAAGATGAGCTCCACCCCGACATCCACTCCTCACTTCCACAGCTGTGTGAAGTGTCCCAGAGGTCTGTGAGAAATCCAGTTAAGGACTGAATCTTTGTGAGCAGCCCATTTCGCTCTCTCGGTGCAAACCCAGGCACACACTGCTGAAATAGTGTAACTGTACTCACACTGCATCACCTTCACTTCCTTCCCCAGAGGCATCCACAGCCCCTTGGTGGGGGCATGTGCCAGGAAGCTCCTGGCTTCTTCATTTCCTGGTTCAGCAGGAATACAGTCCTCTGGTTTTTCGTCACTCTCCTGCAACAGCAACTGTCACTGTCACCACTTCTGGACATGATAATAAGTGTCATATGTATTAACGTGCAAGTCCAACACAATCTATTTTTCTTCCATCCTATCCACATTCACTATCTGTCTTTTGTGTTTGTATTACCTTAATGAGTCCTGGTGGAGGTTTCTCATAGCTGCAAGAGGGAAAGTTGAGAGTGTTTTACTAAAATTAATTCCCATGTTACAACACAAGAAAGACTTATCTAACAATACTATAACTTTGCAAACACAGGTAAACTGCAGAAACTTTACGCGAAGTGCAAGTCTTAGGGGTAAAAAATTAGCAGGGAAGTGAGACACTCCCAGTTATAATGAAAAGTCACATTTATAATTCATGCACAAGTTTGCGAGCGTACACAGAAAAGCTCTCTCTAATATCACTCACAATGTCTCGACATGTTTCAGTTTCTGTACTTCTTGGTTGAGTTTTTTCGTTTGTGTTTTGAGTTTCTCCAAATCCTGCTTTGATGACTTGTGTCTCTTGTGGTCTCGTCTGTCCTCCCTCTCTCTTGTTCGCTTTCTGTCCGACATCGTCCTGATATCGACCAACTGTGCCCCCGAAAAACCATTAACTCACAAATAATGCTGCATTCAGGAGTAATTTGTTTAGTATTCAATAAGAAAACCGCCCCAACGTGCTAGCCACCTGCTAACTAGCAAACGTTGTTGTGGTGCTGCCGTACTTCCTGTGCAGACGGGTCGGTTTGTTAAAGTCCAGCGCCACCTGCAGGACATGGACAGTAACACACGAAGCGCTGCTGGACTGACAAATTTACACAAAGAAAATTAAGGGTTTTTTTCTACTTTTTACTGTGAAGGAAGGCTATATTCTATTCACTATATACATCAAGAATCTGTGGCATTAAAAAAATGTTTTGCAATGAGAGTATCTTGAACCCAGTTCAAGTTTCTCAGTTACAAAGTTGGTAGGTAAAAAAGGTGAAGAGTAAAGACTCCTTAAAACTTCCCTGAGAAATGCAGCTGGATTCATGGAATATTATATATCCATAACTGCATATGTATTGGTATTAAATGTGCAGTACAAAAGCTGCAAATGTAAGAAATTTTAAAGCACTTATTTCAGACATTCTCAGGAAGTAAGAATAAACAGCACAATTTCACAGACTGAAAAGGTTTTATTTCAGAGAATAAAGACGTAGGCGGAATACAAATGTGAGGTATTTCAGGATTTAAACACATACTGTACATTGAACAGCTAATGGACAACAGCTAGGTAATCAGGCAGTACAAAATGCAGTAGAAATATTTAAATTCCTGCTCTTAACAAAAAGATGAGAAGAGTAACCATTCACAAATACATAGCCAAAGAAAATATTAAAAGAAAACTGAAAGCCTTGACAATACATATTGTCAGTAAGTTTTAGGGTTTTAGGCAAATGTGCCTGTTCAATGTAAACAACAACTGATGAGTCCCACTTTAGATGATAACTACAAATATCTTCACTGGTGACTTGCACAGTCTCAAAACCATTTGTATGCATATACAAAAATGCAACAGTGTCAACAACATATTTACAGCACATTTGTGAAATCTGTCATGTTTAGCCAGTGCCATCACAAATACAGACACATCTCCCCACTGGAGAGGGCCAAAAAATAAAGTGAGTAAATCAATTCAAATACAAAAGTTTTCACATCAAGTTGCATGAATACCAAATAGTCTTATATTTATCATATAAAGGGATAATTGTAACTTAAGAAGGAGGCTGACACGTAAACCAGCTTTTCATGCCACAAACGTCGCCGCAGAACAAAGCTGGGTTTCCTGTGATTTTTCTGCCATGTCATAAATACTGAATAATTCCTCAAACATTCCACTTAAAGTAATATCCCCAGCTTAGGAGATTACAAGAGATGCGTGCTAAATTAGACTAAAAGAAGTATTCTCTTCCGACAGGCTCAGCAGAGAATGCAAAAACCCTGATTAATAGTTGAAATAACCAGCCCAGTGCTCCCAGTTTCTGCATTCAGAATTCCAGGAGCGCCATTCCTAACAGCCCAGCAATAGATAGTGCTAGTGGGCAAACTGTAACCCTTCTCACAAGGGCTCAGAAACCAAAGTTACTCTCTTTAGTTTCCCCTTAGCCTTTGGTGTAAACAGGTTACAACATGGGTTTAACCCTCTGATTTTTTAAGAGTATATAAGGAATACTCAAAGTGAGGAAAGAAAATCTTTTAAGCCCCCCTTCTTGCTGCCCTGGTTGTCCTCTCGCATGAGAATCTTACTGAGGCGCTGGACGACCCAATTCTTAGGTTTAGAGGGAGGCTTGGAGGAAGATGAGCCTGACGACCCTGAAGCGTGCGAGGAGGTGGAGGACCTGGACGGAGAGGGAGTGCGTCCGGGAGGGAAGAAAAAGAGACAGAAAGAGGGTGAGGAAGGCAGAATTATGATACAGTAACTTGAGATTTTGTTGGTTGGCAGGAAATGTTAAAAGTGTACTGTCAACAAGTACATGATCTGACAAGCATGGATACCAACACGTACCACCCGTACAGCTATCTGCAGTTCTATTAATGCTGAATAAATTGAAACTTAATCACTGAAATGCTAACATCCCTCACACAGCGTCCTCTCAGATGTCTGTGACACCTACTAAGTTTAGTAGAGGAAGGTTATAACTCAAATTTTAGCTCAAGAGATATTAATACCAGCAATTTAAAATAACTTACCTAGGTGTTTTGTCTTTGCCAGGAGTCTTGGGGGTAGTCATGTTGGACCTGCTAGTTGACTGTGGAGTCTTGTGTTTGCCGGTGCTCCCTGGGGTGCTGTGAGTCTTAGAGAGGGTAGCTATAAAGTCCCTGTTCATTCCTTTGTGTCTGGATGTCTTATTGCAAGTGTGGCAGGTGGCCATCTGGAATAAGGACAGGAAAGGAGCATGTGCATTAATACTGCATGGCCTACATCTATGGTGCTCTGATGAGGTGCTCCATGATGAGGTTTTGAGGCGAAAGCATACAAGCCACTTCTGTCGGATACTTGGTGAATCTTTTGTCGTTGTAGCTCTTATCTTCCATCAAACCCAGCACTGCCACTGCTGTTTGACTTTCTCTGGGACCCACAAGAGTTTGTTATGACTTAGTCTGATCATTGATAGCGGCAACCAAATGACCACAGGGACACACACACAGCAGGATTAGCCATGGCTGTGGCAGGTAAAGGGGCGTAATGAGTAGCGCTCCTATGCCCTGGGTGACGCCAGCCAGCCCAAAATCTCACAGATACCAGGCACATGTTTTGCCGTCTCACAGCTAAGGAACAGTTCACAATGGGATCCAGGACAATGACTGATTGATGGTGATTCATGATGGAACATAATTCACTTAACAGCTGAGAATCTTCCCACTTGCTCTGCCAAACATCCCTGAGATTATCTTACCTTTGAATGTTTGCACAGATATAACTGTACAAACTGAATAACTGGATTAGTTAAAGCAAGATGGGAAACTTTGACTTTAGCCTATGAGAGGGCAAGGAGGGGCTGTTGCCAAGCAGTTTCACCTATTCAGGGTATGGATGCCATAAGAGCAGTCAGTTAAACTCTCTGAACCTTTTTTTTTTTTTTTTTTAACTACAATTACTTTGACACTTCAGCCGAGTTTACTCTTTACTGCACCTCACATGACCAATTCAAAACCAATTTCCTGACACAGATTACACATTGCATGCAAACAAAAAAATTGTGAGACCATATATCAGGCAAAGCATGCAGACACTTGTGAGAGTTATGAGGCACAACTGTAACAGTATTCACACTTAAAAAAGACCAGCATCACATCAAGTGACAATAACTATTTGGAAACAATCACATCATCCCAGTGATGAGCTGACCCTGAGTATAAAACAAAAGTTTAGTTTTTTTGTTTTGTTTTTTAACTCCTGTAAAGACTGAAGCTCTTGAACAGAAGAGCCAGTTACACTTCTGTCCCTGAAGAATACTTTCCTCAGTGTAGAAAATGCAGAACAAGTGTGAAGTGCTATTTAGTATCAAAAACTCTTCTTCAACATTCCTCCCAACGGTCAGTAACTTAAGTCCCATCAGTGACACAAGCCATCCAGGGTTGCACAAGGTTAAAACTGGTCTAAACAGACCACCACTGCAGAGATCAGCAGGTCTGAGCCAAGCTGTTGACAGTCCTGAATGCTGATGAGATGGAAAACTCACCGACACGAAAGTAGCCATTTCAGAATCTGACAGGTGTCTGTTGGCGAGTGTTGGAGAGTTGGGTTTCGATGCACAAGGAGGACAGAGTTCCTCTTCCTGTCTATGAGACTGTGTGTGAAGTGTTTACCACATGAGCCCCCACGTCCAGCTTTATAAAGACCAAGCCTGGCAACTGACCCACCCATCTTTGCAACAGGGGTGTGGCTCAAAGGAGGACTGACCAATGCACTGACAAAAGGGGTCAGCTAATCTGTGGGACAGCCAGCACTCTGCTGCTGCTGCTGCTGCTGCTGCAACACTTAAACCCAAACTGGATTCATCTAGATACATCCTTGTTTGCAAATAAAAACCCACAGGACATAAATTCTGAACTTAATCTTAGCATATCCACACACTGGCTGAAAGTTGTGATAATAGTGTTTCTGTGTGCAAAAATCAAATGATGAATTATTTCTATTTGTAAACAATATTTTCTTGTTAAATTCAATAGTAGCCAAGTCAAAGAGGATAAATGACAATGCTGAATTATTGAAGAGCTGAAGTGCAGCCCACATACAAAACACTGGAAGGAATTCAAGAGGAAAACACTGTGCAGACCACTGTGATCATCATAAAAAATGTTTGCTGGTGGTAGTTTTGACTTCTGTTACATGAGGGAATTTCCTTGTATTGTAAAGATAAAAATGAATATAGAATGAATAGAGGCAAGTCTGCAGATTTTATTTTCCTATTCGAGGGAACTTCAAGAACCAAATGCCTAATAATGCTGAATAATTTGCCAAATTTACAGAGCAATGTGTTCTACAGTCTAAACAGTAAATCATCTATGGATGACTAGGATAAGGTATGCATTTTAAGTTTTTTTTCCTGTAGTTCCTGAGTTAGTGTGATCATATAAGTGGCATAAAACTAACTAACTAACTAAAACTCTAACTCCTAAATAGGCAAGCCCCTGTTTCAGCAGACGAAGCTTGACCCTAAAAAAAGAACATTCAATAGTAAAAGCCTTTTCATCAAACTCACTGTCTCTTCTGAACTTGAAATAACTGGTACTCTTCTAAACTTAGCAGCGCTCAAACCTATTATGTTTACAGTCACTGTATAAACAGAAGTCTGTAACAAGTCAAAGAGCTGGAACAGAGTGTGTTTAACAAATTAAGGAAGAAGTCAGCTGGAGACTATAAAGCTGATCAAACTTACTATTCAGGGACACACTGACTGCAGGCTTTTCTTTGTGTCTGCATGAAAATTACAAAGACATGGCAGAGGATGTTATACTTGCACGACTTTCTGATTATATTGAGGTATTTCAGAGAAACAGTGCTGGTCTATAATGGGAAGAGTGGCACTCCACTGGAGCATGCGGATTCACGTGTATATTAGGAAATATCTATCATACTAAAGTGCCCTCGAGCCCAGCATTAAATTTCTAACGTTTCCAGCACTCTCCTTGGAGGTTTAGTGAAGCATTAATACCACACAGTTAAAATCATACTTGCAAGTCACAAACAACTGGGGAAAGACTGAAACAGAGTCCTTGTGTGTGCACCAGCGTGATTTCGAAAACACTTCTTGCTCGCAGCTGTGTGGTGAGATGACAGGAAAATATTTTTTGACAACAATAAAGCTGTATTAAAATAGATGAAAACCAGTGATTCCTAGAAGAATTTTTTTTTTTTTTTAAATTGCATGCTTTGGAAAATGACTGGCACTGATGAAAGGCTAAAATGCATAACTACTCATCCAAGTTTGACAATGGATTTTTTTTTTTTTTTAGAAAAACTGCCACCTGCCTCTTGCAAACAATTTCAGACAAATCATCGAAAGACAATGAAATGTGGAACGACTATATCCAAACTTACATGCAAGCCATATTACACAGTTGCACATCAGTAGCAATAGTAAAGATTAACTAACACCTGACAGACAGAGAACACATACTTACTAAAGTGAGTCATTTCAAGGTGCACATCTACACACCTATAACATATTTCATGAGTCTAGTCTTCCATGCATGTGCTAAAAGGAACAAGCAATGAAAAGGCACACTCTTTAAATTTAATGACGCTGAGCCAGTGACGCACATATTTTACATTTTACACACTGCATCATTCCAGTTTATCACCACATTCCTGTTTACATCTATCCACCTCAATATATTTTAAAGTGTGGTGATGAGCAGTCTTGTTATATTCCACATTGTATTTGCTTTATTGTTATTTAGAACCTTTCCATCACTACATCCTGTTATTTCCTGCTACAACTACCCAATTTCCTCCTGGGGGTCATTAAAGTTTCATCTAATCAAACCTAAACAGGATGCTAATGCCAAATACTCAAACAAAAACTATTTGTTCCCAAGTTATAAACAGTGCTATAATCTCAGTTGTAACACATATTGTAAGCGATCAGGGTGGCGGACATTCAGGTGACAGCCTAGATGTTACTAATTTGAACTCAGATGACTGTCCAATGATTGCCAAGGACAAAAAAAAAAAAAAAAAAAAGCAAACACCTTAGCAAAACAAGAGGTTGGACTCTTAGTGAAGTGGATCAACACAGACAGACAGCTGGCTGCGGATGACTGTTTACAGATAGAACGGCCTCATGCTGTTTATCCTCTTGTCCTCTAGTTACCACTAGTGGCCCCACTATCATCAGCTGGCCTGCACCGAGGCACTGATATGACAGGCTCTAAGAAAAGAAACCTTTACCCAGTGAAGGTGTGTGTACATGAAAGCATAATGGAGAGACTAATTAGACCGAGTTCAACAATATGACAGTCAACAAAGTAACACCGCCCGCTCCAAAGCAGCCGTCATGGTATGGTTGCTGCATAACGACGAGATATCGCGATAGCCTAAAATTAAATCCCACCCATCACGTGTACCCGTTTAATTTACGCTAATCCTTCGACATGTAGTGTATGCACTTGGAGGGGACACACGTGAGCTGGTGCTACAGAGAGTTTTCATTTCCTCATTTCGGGCTGCTGATCCCGGCAGCAGACAGACCTACACAGAGGCCAATCAAGCATATGGCAATGGCAACATATTGGAGCTTCAGGGCATGAAGAGGAAAACAACCACCTATACACATCTGGTGGGATATTAAGGACGATTGCTTTCTGCAGAAAGCCGACTTTCTGTTTGGAAAATACAAGTTCAACATATGGCCAGAGGGAAAAAAACATGACTGATTACGATGCTAAACTGAAATCCACTATACAAGAAACACAGAGAATAGCAATCTAGCATTGGCTCTAATCAGTGCATGTATTCTCACACTAGGTCAGCCTTGACCTTTCATCCTACTCCCATCCAAATAATA
The DNA here is from genome assembly GCA_037833715.1 of Toxotes lorentzi. Classification (NCBI taxonomy): domain Eukaryota; kingdom Metazoa; phylum Chordata; class Actinopteri; family Toxotidae; genus Toxotes; species Toxotes lorentzi. The sequence continues at coordinate 11,294,506 of JBBMJY010000005.1, forward strand.
AGGGGAGCCGGGCACCTTTCTTATAATAAACGCACGCTCATGTTTGTGCTTAACATGAAACGTGAACTGACACAGACATCCACAGTCACAGATACACTTAACCTTGATCCCATACACATATATCACTGATGTTTAGCTCTGGGAATTTTGCACCTGCTATACATCTTCTAAATAATAAAAATAGACAACATGCAATCATACACCTCCATAACAGCAGCTATTTATGGCTCCTTTATGCCATTAGGAAGACAGAATAATGCAAACTGTGCAGTGGAGGGTTGAAAGCAGTCAGGGCTCACCTGCATGCCGACAAATCACCAGTCACCCTTTAATTTATGAGCTTTGACATCCAAATTCAGTTTACATGAACATACAGGAATAATACTATGAGCTTTAATTCATCAAAATATTGAGAAATTGTTCATAAATTTGACAACTCTTAATGACATTGTGCAGCTTTATGTGGTTTGTAACCCAATGCTGTGAGTAATGGGGGGGGGGGGTCTGAACCAAATCAACACAGAAATCTCTGCTTCTGCTGACTGGGACCTTCAAGGCCTTTCACATATATATGTATACTTTTTTTTCCAGAAACATACATTTCTGCCACTGTGTGACATGTATTTCTACACCCTGAACCTACTCATAAATATAACATTGGTTCCGAGAATTAGAAGATGTATTGCATGTGAAAATGACACACATCCACAGACACACAAACACAGGCAAACCCACACAAATCAATTCGGCAGATGGACTTTTCCGTCTATTAATAGCCCCTGAGCCATAAATACCTCCCCCTTCCTGTCTTTCTCTTTCTGCTGCCAGAGGTCAGCTTGGGTTGATTAGTTTGACCTTGGTGGTGCGATACCACCCAAGAGGAGGAAGATGAGAAGAGTAACAAAGCAAGTGACCGCGTTAGGTGCCTGTGAGAGCCTTTGAATCGAAATAAAAGCCTGACAAAAGTTAAAAGTGTTGAATGTTGATTGCGAGGCAGAGTTTTCAAAATGTCTGCCTGTGTGTGCGCGCGCATGCATTCAAAAGCATCAACATCTGCACGCACTGTGTGTGAAAGTCATTTGAGAACGAGTCAATACAACACAATAAAGCTGAAAGCAGAAGAGCAGTTGGGGGATCAATACGAGGCAAGCAGTGTAAACTTTCCTCTAACCATGGCCTTGCACTGTGATGGTGCTGGCAACCGCTTAGTCACACTGTCTGCAGGCAGGCTGCCCGGTAAACACACAGAGACATCTGATCTGAATGCAGAGCTGGTACACAATGCCATTTTAAAAAGATATCCGTTTCTCTCTCTTTTTTTCCCGTCTCTGCTGGCGCTGGGGATACAGCAGAGGCTGGATGAAAGATATCAAGATTTTACCTTATGATTTATCCCATAGTCTTTAACAAAGTAGGATTTTTCCAGTTAGATTAGATTTAAGAACAATATGTTATTCATGCTTTGGATCATTTGTAAATTATATATGAGATCTGTGATGTCTCACGGTAAAAAAAAAAAAAAAAGTTTGACAAAAATAAAAATGTCCTCAGATAAACTCTGAGAATAAATGCTCCTTGAAATCTTCCAGACATTATCTGTGGAAGATTTATCCAGAGCACGCTGACATGGTTTGGTTTAAATTTAGAAAGATGGCCTTGCTTAATGGCCAAGAGCACTTTGCATTTGTGACATTTCAAAATGCAAAATAAATGTTTCCACTGACTTTTACATTTTAAAACATTCATTCATTATAAGCAGAGAGACCAGAGAGTTAAGTCTTTTCCTTTGTTACTAGGTAGAACACACATGCCTGAGCTTACACTAATGCCTGAACCTCAATTTACAAAATATCTTTGATCCGACCTGGACAGTCCAGATGTGCCTCAGGATGCAGCTGCTCGGAGCTCTAGGGTTCAAAAATAAAACAAACTGGCTTAGAGACAGATCTGGACTTGAAGACTCCTGCATGAAGAGGCATCTAATGGGGCACGTGGGGCTTTACAACAGATTTGATGATGAATGCCATGAATGAGCACACGTACTGACAGCATCAGTTACGGAGCACTATACCCTCAAAGCTCGTGAGTGAGGGTCCAAAAACAGAACAGCAGCGCCGTGCAAACCTTGGCACACGCGCCAATTTACAGTTTAACTTACAGTAGGGATTGCCAGGTTCCAGAGGAGACTTTGAATAGTGCGGAGGAAACGAAATGAAGTGAGACATAGAGGCTAATAGAGAGATGACATGCTGTTATGGTGCGGCATCAGGTTCCCTTTATGGGGTTTATCCTACTTGTGAGCTGGGTTACAAACATCATGACGGCAGGGAGCTGAAACTGCATCTGATCTGATCCTAGCCCAAGGATTACTGCATGTGTGTGTGTGTGTGTGTGGAAAACAAACGACTATGCTTTAATTCTGAATAGGTGTATGTTAACATGCTTAAAATACTTCAGCACACACTTTGTTGAATCCCTACACACGTGAGACATGAGTGAGTGTTTCCACTTCCAAGAGAGTCTCGTATGTTTGTATGAAAGAAAGCTCAAGGCCAGTACCACTGTTGCTGATCCACATTCCCTCCTGGCCTTTGTCTAACCCAACACCCCCCCCACCCTCTTGTCATCCTGTCACTCGCTGGCCACCCCCAAGGTGTCAAAAGCCCCGGTGGAGCTTTTCCTGTTCTCTGAGAGTCAACAGGCAAGGCACCATCCAGACATCGCTGTCTCCTCTTTCCTGTCATCTGTTCAAGAGGCACATTCTCCAGCGGCATTACTCTAATAAAGATAAATATGACAGAGGGATGTGGTGAAGAGATGGCCAAGAATGGAAGGAGGGGAGGGGGAGGAGGAGGATAAAATCAAGGTAGGAAGAAGATGAGCTGAGGTAAAAAGAAGGATGGGAGTGTGAGGGGAAAAACAGAAGAACAGGGGATGAGAGGATGAGGGGTGGTCAGCGAGGTCAAGAGGAAGTGATGACATAAATTAGAGAGAGAGGATGAACTCATGTCAGAGAGAAATGGCCTTCTCGGAAAAGGGAGAGATTTTCCACCCAATTCTGTTCCGTCACTTTGTCTTTTTATGTCTCGCTCACCTATTATTCTGAAAACGAGTGTTGTTTTCAGAGAACAGCACCGTGACTAGCACATTCGGTCAACGTGCTTATGCATCTGTCTCAAAAAAAAAAAAAGAAAAACCAGCAATTCTTCTGGTGAACTACCAGGTTGAATCACTTGCTGTTTTCCTTGTATGTAACTGCTGAGTTTAGGTACTGAGAATAAATTCACTTCCAAAACAAGAACTCTTTTTTTTTCTTGAAACAAACAGGTCTGCTGGGAAGTATAAATCTATGTCTGAGGAAGGAGAACGGAAGAATGAAGGAGGAGGAGAGTGCGCTAGCCTTCGGTCCATGTAGGGTGCCTCTGCCTGTCTTGCGGGGCTACAGTCCAACTTATGTCCATAACCACTGCAAGATAAGCTGGCCACCATGCACAAACATACCTGATTTATATCACCTCTAAAACACAACTTCACAGAGCTGAGGAAAGCAGCTCATGCTCTGGCATCCACCCTGAGGGTGGCACATACACGTATCCTCAAGCGAGAGTAATATGGTGTGAAATGAAGGGGATTTACACCCTAGGGTATAAATACTGCACACCGCCCTTGAGTATAAGTGTGATTATGCATCTGCTGGTCATGTGTTTCTGTCTGCCTGATGTTTTTATGCTTACATTTTCATTAAGACGGGCACATATTTACTATAGATACAGTATATTATGGAGGATCAGTATAGAAAACGACATGTGTTACAGTAGTATACAGCATGTAGGTAGTATGCATGTACAGGAAGTAGTAATATGCAGTATGGAAATTGTTTGGGAGACAAAATATTTCACTCACAAAAGCTGGGAAGGCTTTATGAATGCAATTCGGCCTTGATAAACTACTTACACTAATCCAGATGGGGAAAAAAGCAATCCCAAAAACAACTACCTCTTCAAAGTGTCTCACAACACCTCTCATCCTCAGCATAATCCCAGAACTGACACTTGAAAGAACACTGAGAACACGGGCAAACATGGGTATCTGCAACTGCAAATACTCACACCTTTTAAATACATAAACATATGTCTCGCTCCACACACACACACAAAGAGGCATGAATGTGACAATAAATTTATACGACAGTGTGTTTTGCTTATTCCTCCAATAAATCCTCCGCTTCTTCCTGTTGGCGTCATGTGACTGACAGTAAGGAGAGCAGAATATTGTGTACACAGCCATAACACTCAACTCAGTGGAACACAGAAATAAAACTAGAACATGAACCACTGACATAAAACAAATTAAGGCAAATGGTCTCACTCGGGCAGAGTTCAAGATCTGTGGACAATGGTTTTTTTAAACAGCAGCAAAAATCAAAATCAATAGCAGCAACTTCTGAAAATGACAAAAAACACATATTACTTTTGATTGGTATCCTGACTGTGACCCCACACTTCTTCAAAGAGGAGACGAATGGATGCTAATCTTTTTATTCAGGCTCTCATGCTGAGCCCCTTTCCCTGGCAACGTTACTGTGCTCTGTTCATCAGCTTGAAGCCAGGAAAGCAAAGAAAGGGAAGTTGTCTACATTCCTTCTCTTATCTCTATACTCCACTATTTTGCATTTGAGGGTATCGCCTCTCTATCACCCTTCTGGCACGCACAGGTGTATGCAGTCTTGATACGCGACTTGACTTGTTACCCCCTCAAACCTCAAGTAAATGAAAGGCGAGTGACCGTGAAAACAGAGGGTAAAAATACCTTGGAGGACATGCTCAGGGTGTATTGGTTTACTAGGAAGTCACGTGATGAACAAGCGTCAACATTCCCCATCATGACCAAAACACTGTTGACAAATGAGTAAGAGCAGAGGCACACAGTCACAGCTGAGAGTGAGGCCTTTACGGCGCACAACACACAACATAGTTATGTCTGACTAAGTGTGACATAACTGACATAACGTATCAGCTGAGAGTTACACTAGAGCCATTCACAGGTTTAAGTTTATGAATTTGAAGACCAGGACCGGGTTGTCCCAGCTATTCATGAATCCAAGCTTGTGTGTAAATTAAGAAATTCAAGTTTGGTTAATTCTTTCATCACTTTCACCTGAGCTGCCTTTCACATTTTGATAGCTATCCCTTAAAAATCTGCAAAGTTGAGAATGATTTTCATGCTTTTCACATTTTTATAGGGCTTGAAAAGAGAAAACAAGCCTAGAAATACAGTGATCAATTTCCAAGCTGTCCTGCGTATTATTTATTCAGTACACTATGGTGCTGAAAGCCCCTATAATGTACCTCTAAGAATTAATGATTGCCTCTGCCATGTAACGATTCTCTCAAATCACTTTCTCCAGATGGAGACCCTGGATCTGACCTTCATCACAGTCCACACTAGTAGAACAGAAAGGGGCACGTAGCCACTGCTGCATACAAATGACAGAAGATGAAAACTTTTTCTCTTGCAGCCCATCATTCGACTTCTCCTGTTCACCTTTCTTATCTGTCTGCTTTCCACACTCTTGCCTTTTTTTTTACCCTACTATGTTATTCTCCTTCACGTCACTCACACTACCTTTGTTTTACTCCTGCTCCCTCCCTCCACCTCTGTCTGCCTCTTTGCCCTCAGAGTCAACTGATAAATAGTGGAGAGTGGCTTCAGAGTGCCTTGTGCGGTGAATACCTGCATACTAAACGAACCCAAGCAGCTTTTAATGAGGCAGCAGCATTTCCACTAGAGCTGCTCTTCATTAGGCTGATGTCAGATCACCAGAGGGGCACTTCAGTGGTTATCTCCTATCACTGCTCTCTCATGCAGTGGGGGGAAATGCCACAAGCTCCACCACCAGTTTCCTCATCTAAATGGACTTATCAGTGGAGTGGGTGGGTGCTGGCCAAAACACACTTTCCATTTTCTCCCTCACAGGTGCTATCCATTAAGAGGACCGACAAAAAGGACCAACAGAACAATTTAGGGGGCTGTGAGAGTGAACAGGGTAAGTGTCGACAAAGCGCTGTCTGGCAACATTAGTTCTCGTACAGTTAAGCTTAATGGGACCAGTGTGAAGGCTGTAATGATGAGTGGAGCACCATAATGAAACCAGACGCTTTCTGTGGAAAGCATACAAATGACTTTATACAAACAATACATTACAGAGAAAACAAATAGCGTGTTAAGCTATAATAAATAATAATGTGCTATAATTTTGATCACCACTAGGAAAATTCTTTTGTGTCTTGCCTCCTTCATTGGTCAGAGGTCAACACCAGCTACAGAATAAGTGTGCAGCTCAAGGACTCTGCAGCAAGGCTGACGTTAGCTCATGCATAATCCTGGGCTTGACTCCAGGATTATGACATAAACACCACTATTACCAAGAAAATATGTAAAAAATAAATAAATAAATAAATAAACAAACAAACAACGTACATAATACACAGAAGTAGTTTGAGGTAAATCAGAAACTGTGACATTACAGTTTTCTAGCAGGTATTATTCCTAAATACCAAAAGCCACTACACCACCCTCCATACCTCCCCATAGTTGAAAACCAGCCCAGCAGAGGAGAATGCATCAGGCATATACCATAAGGACAACATGCAGCAGTGCAGTACAATACATAACCAGGTCTGTAGGGCTGTAGTGTTTTGTCTTCTCACCAGTACTGAGGAGGACCTTTGGAAGTGGTGCAGCAGATTTTTCTGCACCAGGCTGAGTCGTTTGCCCCGAGCCTTTCTGCGCAGGATGCTCCGCACCCGTGCTGATGGACGCTGCTTGGGCCGCAGTCGCATCCGGTGATTGTCAGGCTGCAGCCACTGATAACAGGACGGGCACACCAAGGTGCTCTGCAACAGACTGGAGGATTTCAGCTTGGGTGGTGCTGAAAAAAGGAGAGAGAGACAAGTTTTATAAAGCCCATAAGCAAATATTCTAGAGCAGTTTCTGCGCTGAAACTCATCATTACAACATCCCATCTCACAATATCCACAGAAAAACAATCCACATTGCAATGTATCTGTCATTCCCAAACAACATTTTGCAACTGTTTATTCTCTCAATATCCAGATTTCATAAGTAAAACAGCAATCAGTTCTTGCAATAAGCAGTTCAGTTCTCCAAATCAACCTCTGAACAAACACCATACTGCTCTCTTAGGGACCAGTGCTCGTGTTATTTGGAGGAGAAAAGCCTGAACAGCCTTTCTAAGTGGCACTACTGCCTATTGATGTGGCTTTAGCTGGCATGTGTGTGAGTGTGTGAGTATATGATTGTGTATGTGTGATCCCACCAGGCAGTCTGCTACAGACAGCTTTCTGACTCAGTGTGTTTAGCTAAGGGTTTAGTGAAGTTTATCAACCCTGACAAGCTTAGGACGTCACTAATGACATGCAAAAGAGAAAGTTACAAATTAAAAGGGAGTTTCTTCAGGCGTGCACAGGTCTTTTAACTTACCGTTCACATTCACAGGCCACTGCCTAGGGAAGAAAAAGAGGAGACGAGATCAGACACTTGGAGCAGATATACCAGGTGAGAGTGAAAGTAATCTGGGCTTAATGTTAAAAACCATTAGTACAGGATGATAATAAAGTAAAACTTTGATAATTACATCTTCTCTTTTATCGATTAAGTTTTTGGTTTGTTTGGTCTACTAAAATACTTCATATGTACCATGCATATTTATGGGTTTCAAAATGCTCTAGTCAATTTGCATTACAACAGCTCCATTCACACTGGAATAATGTAATAAACAAATAAAGAGGTACACTGATGAGGAAACCCTATTTGGACTAATTTCTGTTCCACGTAATTTTCAGTTTAAACCATTTAGTGAAATAACGTCACAGTTAACAATTCTGTTAAAACACATTCATGCAAATAAACCCATTACAAGATGGAAATAAGTTTGTCACAGACAGCACTCCCCATTATGTGCAGTGGAAAACATGCAACCGGAAAAGGTCTCTCCCAAACAATATAGGGCAACTCCCCCCCACCCCCCTCCAGGCAGGGCTGCCTCTCTGACTGCTAGGCTGCCTCCAGCTTTGGAACTCTCACAATGAGATATTTGCGCAAACATTGTAACTAAGCCACTGCTAAGTCCCCCCTAAAATTAGCCACCGGTTTAAATCGATGAAGGGAAATATGCTGTCCGGCGGCACGTGTGGCAGGGACAGGGCTGGCTATTTATGGAGAGGAGGGGTGGGGGAGTGGTGGTGAGAGGTCGGCTTTAATCTGGAGTTGACCTGCTGGCTGCTGCTGTGGCGTCTGGCTGCAGCGGTTTGTTGTCAATCTCCACTTGCACTCTCAACCACCCCATATGTGGGATGGTGCATTATACTACAGGATGACGCTGGATGCAGCTGGGTACAGCTGGATGCATGGCGGGTTGTAGAAAGATTTGCAACATCCTTCCAATCACTCATCCCACAGTCTGAGTCACTGTCCCCTTGATGCCCTCCACCCCTCAAATTTAATAATCAGTGACTGGATTAAACTGTCAGATTATATAGAAGCCCTGTCAGAAAATGCTGGGAACGAAGAGAAGCTGTACGAGGCCCGCGTGGTGGATTGTGACTCTGTAGAGGACTGATAATGACTCATGGGTGTTGAGCGATTCCCCAAACACTTTGTCATTCAGAAAGCCTTTTCGATTATTCTTAGCTGAGAGAAAAGTCCTCTTTAGAAAGTTAGCAGGTTTTGAACATATTTTCTGAGATGGTTGCTTCACTATTGATAATCAATGATTCTTAGGCGCACTTGACACCACTGATAAACACATTTTGACTACATAAAACACATTTTTATTCCCTTGCAGTACTAAAAAAAAAAAAAGCAAATCCTCTGAGAATGCTCCTGCTAAAAAACCACAAACAGACCACTGATGGCTCGAGTGCAGAGAAACTGAATTCTTGAGGAATTTTGTTTTCCTGCAATCTCCCTCTTTGTGCTGCTCCCAGCTCTCAGAGACTGTACACCACAAAGACCTCTTCCTCTTCCACTGCACTAATCTTATTAACATACCTGTCATGCATCTCCTTTTAAGTGCACACTTAGCTGTGGTGATGAGCACTGAAGATATGGGCTCTACACATGGACAGCTGACAACTGGGACATGCTATCAAAAGGAAAAAGAAAAAAAAAACCCAGAAGATGCCAAAGGAGGGGAGGGACATTATAACATGATATGTTGGCTACAGTGTGATAATGTAATTACAGACAGAAGTGCTGGCTGAGGCAAAGCGTGCAAAATTAAAAGCATTATGAACATTTTATTGCTACCATCAGGGGAAAGAGTGTGACTGCTGGCAAACCCTGAAAAAGCCTCACTCATACTTGTAACTCATTCAGACATTTAGACACAGCGGTTTGGCACAGGTAGCGGCGTGGTCAGTGTCAATCAGTGAACACTCTAGATGCTGTATCCCTCTACAGCACAGTGTGGCAGGGTCCCATTTATCAGTTGGATGTGACAGAGACAGGGAGCCAAGCAGGAGCCTCCTAGTCTGGGGCTCGATTGGATGGGTGGAGATGTCGGCCGGCTCCTGCTGAGAGGGGCCGCAAGAGAAGAGATACAGTACGAGAGGAGATGAAACGACTCGAAAGAAAAAACTGTGGTTGTGGGAAGGACAAATGCAGTGACCGCTTTTGACAAACATTAAAGGTAATGAGTGTCGGATCTAGGAGATAGATGAAAGGAAGAGTGACAGGGTTCAGTTGAACCAAAGCACCGCGCAGCTCTAGAGCTGAAACAACTACTCAGTTAATTGACTAATATACTGAAAGAAAATCCACTGGCAACTATTTTCATAATTGACTGACTGGCTAAACAATCACTGGCTCCAGTATCTTAAAAATGAGGATTGGATGCATCTCTTCATGCGTTACTTGAAAACATCCCCTCGGTCTGTGGGAAACTGTTATGGGCATTTTCTGACAATTAATCAATGAATTAACAAAAGAACTGGCAGATTATATAAGTCAGTTAAAGCCCTACTCTGCCTTCATTAAATTCTTGCCAACACAGACCTCCACTGATTAACTAGGGTCCAAATATTAATGGCCAATATTGGATTATTACTGATATCAGCATAGAAAACACACCGGCCCTGTATGAACAAAAAAAAACTAATTCATAATACAGAACTAAAGCACTGCAGGCTATTTAAAACCAACTCATCGTGACACTGTTTGTCCAGCAGACATCCTGCATATTTTGGTTATCAGAGCGCTCAGTCAGGCTCTGGTTACTAGACACACAACTATGATTATGAACTTACTGGAAAACAGCTTCACTAGTGCGGCAACGTGAGCCACAATAAAGTGACGGTGGCTCACAAACAAGGACAAAAACACACACATGAAACAGGCCGTCACGTTCACTAAATGCACTAAGAGACAAGCCACCACCCCCCACACACATACCCACACCCAAACTGTAAACCCCACCCCAACCCAACCCATGCACGCAGACCCAAATAACCAGCGATAATACAGTTGTAATCCTGATGCGAGCATACACACAAACACACTCAGTCATCACTGGCCTGACAGAAGGGGAACACAGTGGCAGAGGGAAGTAAGACGACCTGCAACAAATATGTGGAGTATTGTGAATGAGCAATGACACGCACCCACGAAACAAACACTCCAGTGACGCATGGGCCAAAAGAGAAGACACTGGAAAGCCCCAGAGAGACTGTTGTGGTTCATCAAGACCAAAAACATCAAAGACACACACTGACCACGTATGCCAGTCATTTCAGTGAAAGCTGATGAAAACATTTTCGTTTCCACTCAGTTAACTCATTGACTGTGTGTCCAAGACCTCTGTCTGAAACATTAATTATTAACAGTAATTTCCGTCCTAGTGTGCCTTCACTCTGGCTTAATTAGCTCATCACACTAAGAGTAAATTTTGGATGTGCCTGCTAATAGTGTCTTCTTTGCCAGGCACTTTGGCAGGAAACCAGCCAGGTCTTACAGCCAGTGGTCCAAACATTTAGATTTGTGTCTTGCCTGCTGGACAGCTGGTCATAGTTAACTGTGGTAAAAATGTTCTCCGTAACCACAGCTCATCATAGCCAGGGAATCTGGGGAACAGATCGATGTATTAAAGGAGCAGCGCGGCTCGCACACATCCGTAAAATGACCCTGACTTGGGGTTTCACTATTAAAACCTCTGTTTTTGTTTCCATTCGTGGTTCTGTCCACAAATTTCCTGGCTCAGGTGAAAGAGAAAACAAGCTGGAGGACATGGGGGCGTGGCAGGAACCCAACGCAAAAGAGAGACACACACACACACACACACACACACACACACACACACACACACACAACACTACTACACCTGTTAAATGCATTAATATCTGCACTAATAACCATTTAAACAGGATAAAGAAAATTTGAGCACACATTCTGTACACTGGTAGGTGTGCATGGTCCATGTGCACACACACCAAATTTCAAGGCAACCACCGCTGTGTGGGATATGCCAAAAAAAATTGGAATAAATTCCTATTTTGGCAGAAGCAACGAAACTGAAGCAGTGAACTTCAAATAACAAAGTACATTAGAAACTGGCATTAATTACTGTTTATTGCTGCTTTATTCAAATAGGAATGAAAAGACTTGACTACAGGAGACTGATTAATGCCTCCTGTAGATGAAGGCAGCTGGGACACTGGGAAAGACTTGGTGCTCTGTATGGGTCCTTTTAACAACCATGAAAATGACACAAGGGAGGAAGAGAGACTTACAGACTGCCTGGTTCCCCTGTGGACTGTCTTTACTTGCACCACATTGTTTTCTCCATACTCTCATTTTTATACTTGTTATGATAGTGCTGTGACCTCACTGATGAAATCTACTTCACTCTGCACCTGCGTAACACTCTGATTGTCAAGATAAACTGAATTCATCAGCTGCAGTAGCTCACACATGCCACACAGATTCAAACACTACACCTACACATGAGCAGCCACTGGACTTAAAACTGGCTCGTGTCCAGCTTCAATAGACCATTCATATCACAGGAATAGCAGCAGGCAGGCAGGCAGGCAGGCTACAGCCCAGTGGCACAACACAAACACTGATGCCTCACAATATGACGCACAATTCAATGTACAAATATACAACAACAATATCTTGATTGTGATGTAACTGAAGACAAAATGCAATTATGCAATGCATAATATTTTGCAATGCATAATATTTTGCAATTGCATTGTTTTTTGTTTTTTGAGGCACAAACACGATGATAAACAAAGCTGTGGATGTAGATCAGTCACCAACAATCAGTCAACATGTAGGGTGGCAGTAACACAGCCTTTTAAGGGCAAATCTACAAAACAATGAGTAGAAAATCTGAGTGTGAGATGTAATAAAACCATATTCAGTTTTATAACGCACAGATAAATGGCCACAGCCACACCTGTGGATATTCTGCCCTTTGAACAGTGGTTCAATATTAAAACAACAATCACAGCTGAGCCTCAGCACCAGAGTTTCCTGCTGTCACTCTCAAATTGATTTACAGGACTACATTTCAGTTAAATGCTGATCTTTCATTTATAACCGAAGGCTATAATTTTATATGTAAATATAAATGAAATAACATAAACAGCTGTGCATGTTTTTCAGGATGTCTCATCTACTGTATGTCTATAGAGAAGTCCCCAATTTCCCTATTTCCACACAAACTACTAGATATGTTAAGTTAATATGTTACTTACTGAAGCCCAGTCAAAAAGTGAGTCAATGTCCCTGTATGTGTAAGAGTAATAGACCTAGAGTAGTCATTATTTTTCACTTGCTAACATTTACAGAATGAAATAACATATAGTTTTGTTTGGGCTATTGGAAGTATCTAGACACGTATCTGGCACAAACTAATGTCAGAAAATAAAAATGTCGTTATAATGAGACTACCTTCGACTCACAGATACACCTGGATAAATGTAATTTTAAGGGAGTCAACTGCTAACACTGGTCGAGCTCTTCCCTCTAGCGTCCATATGCCGCCATTACAACAATATAGTACAGAAAGTTCGGACAGATTCGTAAAAGATTTTAAAGAAAGTTTCTTACAGGAAGAACCGCGACAGCTCCGGGCATGTTTCTTTATACAGCAGAGAAGCGTTTAACAGAAACTCGGCAGATTTCTCGTCATGAAGAGTCTTCATTTTTCAAACAGTGTCCAGCTGCGACGCGTGAAACTCCGCTGTTAAAACTTCTCCTTCATTTAAGAGGTCAGCAAGTTGGAAACGGGAGTTTAAAACGCGTCTACACACACAGCCGCAGCTGCGACGACCAATAAGAGCGTACAGTGTGTTAATTTTAATCTGCATAAGACTAACGTTGCTGCCGGGTTGCTGCGCGCGCGACAGAAACCCACGTTTGGTCGCGAAATTCTGACGTTGCTTGCGGTGCATTGTGGGAAATTTAGTCACTCAAAAGCACTGCGGAATAACTGTTTTGTTAATACACCAGTGTTTGCTGATGTACTCTCTTCTACTATGTGGTTATTCCTAAAATAAATAAATAAAAAACACACACAGAGATGCAGATTAAAATTAAATTTAACAGAACAACACTAAAAAAAAATAATTGAAGGTTATTTCTTCACAATGATGAATCTGATTTAAAATGAACCTTTAATATATTTTTATAAATAATTTTTATAGCCTCAGTTTAAAGTCAGTGCGCCTGTGATCAGTCAGTCATGTCACCTATAGCTAAAGATGAATCCTCAAACACGAGCTTACTTCTGCATTTCTGAGATGTCCAACGATGACAAGTTATTCATTTAGCGCAAGTACAATCCACCCAGCTCTACTGAATAGATTTCCTTGATGTCATCATTCGTTAGATCTTATTGGACAGTAAGAATTACCAATGTTATACGACAGTGGGTTATATTGACATCATTATTGCTGTATCCTGCGCATATCAGAGCACTAACAAATCAGGTTTGTTGAGCTCCAAACAGACACGCTTTAACCTATGCCATCCGACAAAAGACTCAAGGTATCGCCTGAGTCTCTAAAAACTCTTGCTGGATCCAGTGAAATTATTGCATCGGATCTGAAAGGGAATTCTGCTGGGAGAAAGATAGCTAAATGTGAAACTGGATATTCTGAAGCAGCAGCAGCAGCGGGGAGGAAGAGCTTACTGAGTGCGCACCGATGGGTAGCCTACCCTCTGGTGTGCGGACATCAAAAAGAAGCAACCCGATCAGACACAAGCCCAGTGGAAAAGAGACGCGAAATGACAAGGCAGAAGTTACAAAGAGGCTTTTATTCGACAGAAGAGGCGATTTCATTCAGAACCAGCGATATCAAGAGCTCCTGCTCTGCTCGTAGCAGAGTGGCCAAGGGGGCTGATCGGCGGACCGGTGCGTTTTACGCGCATCTTTTCCCGGAATATTCCTCCTGCCTCACAGTAGGTTTTCACACCTTCGTTCATGACAAATACTGCGCCTTTAGTCACAGGCAGACAATTTATCGACATCATAGCCTATTACAATTTATCATGGTCCCACACGAACCTGAGTTGCAAACGGAAATGGGCTTTAATGACATTCTTTCAATTGATAACTGATCATCCTATAATGTTCCTTTTGGAACTTTGGCATAGGCTAAAGTACATATATTATGCATAAGTACAATATGGAATAGCTATATAGGACATTAGAATTATACAGCACAAAATGTACAGTATCTTGATTGTGAGTTTATTATTCAGTGCTTATTTGTATCCATTATGGTTCAGTTGCAATTAATGATTTTCTATATGCTTACATTTTCCTGCTGTGAAGTCTGCAGTCTTCTACAATTGTGCTCTTTACAGGTGACACTTGTGTCTTTGCAATGCGTGTGCGCGTGTCAAGTGTGTCCGTTTATGGTGGGAAGGGAGGCGGAGAGTGGGGTGGCGAGCGGGAGGGGGGCTGCCTCCAGAAGCTGAAGAGATAGGCCCATTAAAACCACCGGGCCAGCGTGGAGCGTACAGAAACTGATGGAGTAAGCTAAAGTGTGAGGGACTGCTCCTCACTTTGTCCGCGAGTAAATCTTCACTTTATCAGGCGCTGTCAGGCAGGCGCCTCCTCACAAGATTGAAATAGCCGAGCGGTGCAGCTCCGCGTAAAGTGTAGTCTGCGGATAAACGGATTTTCTCTTACGACCAGGACTAAATTGACCCGCGATTCCGAGGGAGAGTCAGACAGAGAGACTGACAGACAGGCAGGGAGGCTGATATCGTGCTCAAAGTGCGACCATGTCCTCATCCCGTCTTTGCTGAAAGACGGGAAAAAGGACCAGGACTGTGATAGAAAGGTAGGACGAACGCTTTCTCTTTCACTGATTCAGAGGTCTCAATAACAATTTGCATAAATGAATGTTATACCTGTGACGAGCCAAAAAAAAAGCAGTGTTAATAAAAAAAAAAAAACATCATTACTATAGAATACTTATACTTCTCCACTAATCTGCATTAGAAAATGATGTTATAAATGAACATCATTTTCCTGCAGGGCACAGGAAAGCTGAAGCCTATGGAGATAAATCACGTAACTACCAGGCAATATTGTAGTTTTAGTAAATGTTTTGAATGGAGTCTGGAAATGTGAGGAAATTTATGTCCGTATAGTACCATTAGAAATTCAAAAGATACTTTTGCAGCTTTTAAGGTCTGCACACTTTTTAGAATCAACTTCACCAGTGGGAATTTAAACCCTAAAAGTGTCTGACCAGTGTGGTGCTTTGCTGACTCACAGATGATGGAACCTGCGTCCCTTTAAATGGTCTACTCACTGAGCCACACTGGACCACACCTGTCTCCACCTTTCTGTGTGTGGTGAGACAGATCCGGTGCTGGCAGGGTTCTACTTTCACCTTTAGAGGACCTCACAGGGGGGCCAGAGACATCCCAGAGTGTCCCGTCAGCATCTGCAGGGGAAAGCCAGCCGTGGCAGCAGCAGCAGCAGCAGCAGCAGCAGCAGCAGCAGCAGCCACTGAACCAGCTATCATTCCTGAAACGCAACACCAGCTCCAATAATGCTGAGAAAGCTCAGGAGAAAAGGCTCAATGTGCTGTGCTGCTGTGAGTGTGCGTGTGCTGAAGAGCACACACATGTGTGATTACAGTCAGTTGTGTCTGTTTGTGATGGCTTCTCGCAGTCTTGGAGCTATAGCAGCTTG
Source organism: Toxotes lorentzi (assembly GCA_037833715.1). Taxonomy (NCBI): domain Eukaryota; kingdom Metazoa; phylum Chordata; class Actinopteri; family Toxotidae; genus Toxotes; species Toxotes lorentzi. The sequence goes on from JBBMJY010000005.1 coordinate 11,310,749, forward strand.
AGGGTCCACTTCAGTCAGTTTTCTCCTGCATAGTGATGGTAACCGCAGATATGCATTCAGTCTGCGGCTGTTACATCAGGTTCTCCTGCAGAACTCTCTGACCTTACACATCTCCAGCAGGAGCATTGCTGAGTTTAACAATCTATACCCTGTAATGAGTGTAATTATCCACTTGAATTAATAATTAATGTAATATAAGGTCACCCAGGTTTTATGCTGCATTTGTTTTAGTCTTTTGTTCATAGACACCTTGTTAGTGCAGTCTTGCTAATCCTGAGCTTACTTAGTGCTTTTTAGCAGCTAGTACTTCTGCCTTTCCTCCTGTATCTCAAACATGCGTGTGCAGATCTCTCTTCCTTAGTAGTCTCTTACGAAGGATTTGTCTTTTTAATGCATCCTTTAGAGAGTAAGTGTTTTTCAAGCACCCACGGGCATTGTGATGCATTTATCTCAGTCATTCTTCAAATCACAGTGAGGATGGATAGTCTGATGCAGGAGCACAGAGTATGAGAAGACCAAGGTCACAACATCACTTGCTCAAAAAGAATTTTGTCTATGAGCGTGTGGGAAGTTGTCTTTACTTCTTTGGGAATTATAACACACTCCCATATAAGAATACTTCAAGGACAACAGCTCTTATACAGAGTACTGAAAATCAGTACTCTGGTGGCCTTGAAATGCAAAGCTACTCTGCGAGATAAATATAATTTTATATTCAACATTTGAAGTGATTACAGCCTCGGTGGAGATAATTTGTGAGGAGGACTGAGTCACTCGACTGTTACTGGAAGGTGCACATGTGCAGCCAAGAGATTGTTTTCTTCTGCGCTATTTTCAACCAATCTTTCCCCCCACATGTACTGTACTTCTTGATGGGGGAACATGTGAACACTCAAAAGGAGGTGACCTGGTTATTCGACCTTGTTACATATTTTTTCCTTTAACACCGTTTTCTTTTTTTAAATGCCTCAGAGCAAAATTCTAGATCTCGGTATCGAATTCCATCGTGTTTGCGTCTCTGAATAACACGTGCACGTGTGTGTGAGTGTGTTCATGCATGTGTACATTTGTATGTGGATATCTGTATCTGCGCTGGCTGGTGCGGGAAGCAGAGCTGCTGGTACAGACTGATTTCCTACACCATGCATAATCAGGTTGGGTAGAACAAAGATGTTAGGTCTACAAACAGGGTTTGTTTGGATCAGAACGATCCCGGCATCCAGAACCCAAGAGAACAGTGGCTCATTCACAAGACACCAAAGGAAAGGACCCAGTGGAGGGACCAGCTAAGGTCTCTATAAAAGCTTGTGTATCCCTGGAGACTAACAAGGAGAGAAATAGTGGCGAATAGTAAAGCCTCCTTCCATTATGTGCTTTTCATAATAAAATGAGAGAGTTAGTGTTCAAAGACCTGAAAAGCACTGAAAGTCTTCATAGTTGTACATAACGTTCACAGTAAAGTGACTATTAGTAAGCCTCTTTTCACATTAGTTTGGAATAGACGGGAAAACAACATTTCACTGTTGTTCTTCACAGATACCAAACCAGTAATCTTGGGATTCTCTTAATGCCTTAATGCCCTAATCTGATTCATCCAATGATCATCACTTAAATCTATTGTTAAAAGTTTTTGATTGGATGACAAGGCTTTAAAGTTATGTCTAAGACCGTGGCGTAAAATCTTGGTGGTGTTGTGTTGAAATGATGGTGCCTGTTTGTTTGTTTGTTAGCTCCCTGTGGCCTTGATTAAAATGAACGGGCGCACAGCCTAACACCCAAAGTGGCTGCCAGACAAGACTTTTCTTTTCCCTCTTAAGTGAAGTCCCAGACTGCACACTGATTGTTGCAGAGCCAATCGGCAGCCTCAATGACCTCAAGCATATAGATACATTTAATGTACGTGTATACAAACACACAAACAAATGCCTGTACACATGAAGTTTTACACTGAGTATTTTGACATTGGAATTTCTTCACTTATAGGCCTTGCCTCTGTGAACTGTCTCATTGTAAACAAGTTAATACACCAGTGTTCCTAATGAAGATACAGCTGGAGTGGAGGCAAGATAGGGGTGAAGGCATTATGTAAATATGGGGATCTGATATGCAGATTTTCTTTTGTTTCCTCAAACAATTTCCTCATGAATGTAAGAATCATACTATGTGCAGTTTTTTGTTTTTAACCATCGTTCCTCATGCTCATGATTTGCCAGCAGACTAAAACCCCCTGCCTTCCATATCACACACTCAAATCAGAGGAGCCACACCACTGTTACAGCTGGCACAATGCGCCATTGTTAAGCTGTCCATTGAGTGAATCTTTGAATGGGGGAGGATCTTTTCAAATGATAAGGTTTTGGTAAAGGGATGCACAGCACGTAGCCATTACACTCAGTGTGATCATTGTCCTGATTATGGAGAATAAGTGGGACTTATTACTCAACATCAATACTTCAATTACAAGTGCCTTTAATTGCACACTGCGTCTGCGGCATTTTCATCTGGCAAAGTCATTTCGGCTCTGTCAAAACCCATTGTTGCTGTGGTAATGAAAGGCAATTCACGTAAACGATTAAATTTAAAAACTGGGTGGCCTCTTTCTCACCACAGCCAAGTTGCCTTGAGCAGTTTCCAGTAGCATGCCATCCATTATTAGACACAGTGTTTGTCAAATGTCCTATATGAAGGCAGGGATGTACTGTGACTCCAATTACAAAAGGAGCCAACACCTAGTAATGCCTCACTTGATGTAGTAGATCAGCTATTCCTGACAGCATACTTGAAAAGGATCGTTCCCATGTGTTAGGCAGCCTTTTTCTCTCCCCACTGATAAAATATCTGTGCAACTCACTGTTGCCTGAAAGGCTTCCAGAGACTTCACTCTGACCCAGAACAGGTTCAACTGTTTCCTACTTTCTTTTTTTGTGTTCTCTTTTACAAGCTTTTTTTATTTTATTTTATTCTGAATAGAAAAAAAGGGTTAAATGAATTTAATTCTGCCCATGGCTCTCTCTCTCTACTTTCCTTTTTGCTTGCTTCGTCCTTCAGCTCCTTTCATCTGTCCTCCGAGTTCATATCCCCGTAGTCTCAAAATCTAGGTTGGACCCATTTTCATACGAGGAACTAGGCGAGAGGAAGATGCTCATGTACTGCATCACTGCATCACAAAAGCAGGGGTCTGGTTTAACCTGCGTGGCTGATGTAAGCATCTCTGAAAAGACGGGGAGACTGGAGAATGAACCTGACAGGAATACACTTTTTGAATACACAGAATTTTGGGTTGAATGTCACAGAAAAAAAAGGCTGTTGATTATTTTTTTGTTCTTTTGCCTGTTGATGTTCCCTCTGCAAATATGAGGACATGTCTGTGAAGCCATGACATTTTCAGACCTTTGTTTGTAATACACGTAGCTTAGAGTTCACTCAGCTATGACCTTTTAATGCCTGTTACATGCAGACTCCCCGAAAGAGACGAGTAGAAAATGAGAGAGAATAACGGAGGCTCAGGGGTGGCTGGGGAATTGATTGCATGCCCTCTTCCTCTTTGATGACAAACTGCTTCCCCATGAGACCAGCAGACAACATAAACACCAGTTTGCTTTCACACATTCCTAATGTTTACACCCAAATCACCCCAACAGATCTTAATTCTTTTCAATGTGAAACGGGAAACTATGGTAATGCTTACATTTATTCCCAATGACATGCTCCCATGCCACCACAGGGCTTCTATTAAAGGACACTGCAGACAGATCTTTTTCTGTGTACCCGTTGCACTGGTAGTCATTAACCTTCTAGTCAGGCAATTTGGGCCAGAGGAGTGTTTTTCTCTCTGGATGTGGAGCAGTGTGGGTATGAGATGTTGCAGGGAAGGCCAACCCCCTCTTTTGCAAGGTGAAAAAGGCTGTTTTCATAGGCCAGGTGATGAATGGGGTGTCTGTGGAGGTGCATCGCCCTTTTGGCGCTCTCTTTCTTCCCTCATTCACTCTCCATTAGTATTTTCCTTCATTCTATTATCCTTCTCGTTCATTTTCCTGCCGACTCGCTGTCTCATTCTTCGGTCCCACCATGCTCTGTCACCCTCTTTCCTCTAATTTTCTCCCATCTGCTCCCTCTGTCTCTCACACAGAATCTATTGTAATTGACTTTATCTCTTTTTCTCCCCCACCTCCCTCCCTCATTTCCTTCCTCTCTGTCTCCCTGTCTTCCTCTTCACAGTGGATCAGCTGAAGGTGACCTGTTGGCTGGGCCAAGGGCTGCAACACAGGACATGGGTCCTGCCTCCCCTCCCCGCTCGTGTCTTGTGTTGCAGCCAGTGGAGCTGCCTGTCTGCCTCTCCACCAGTCTGTCTGCCCACCGCTGATGGACTGAGCTCCCAGAACAGATGGATCCTACCAACCGTGGACCTGCTGACCCTGCTTCTCACTTTACAACAAGCCTGTGCCTCGTCACTGTCGTTTTCAGTGTAGTTTTCAAAATCAATATCAATATTGTCCTCTCTCACAGTTTAAAGGCAATAAAGGGCTTTAGAAATGTTACTCCTGTTGTATTTGTAATGATAAAAAAGGGATTCATGGTTGTTTGTTTTGGTATATAATGGGGTATGCTTGTTGTCCCCAGTTTAGAGTCAATACAATTCCAGGTCATGTCTTATCAAGTGTATAGCTACAGCCCTTAGACAACACCTCCCCAATGACATTTGCACTGTGACATTTAAAACAAAGTTAGCACCATCGTGGATTATTATTCTTTTGAAACTGTAAACACAAGGCGAGCCAAATAGGTTTTTAATGAGCCTTGTCTTGATCAAATGAAGCAGCACTTCTGACTTTCCCAGGGAGCAAACGTCATCATGAAGCAATTGCTACTGACAAGGTCAACAGCAGCGTACCTCTGGGCGAGGTGGGCAGGTTTTAGGGAGGCACGCACTGGCTGTCTGAGCCCATTTAAATGCCTTATCTTCCCCACAAGTTGCAAACTTGGCATAGATGAAGAGGTTAAGAGAGTCACACAAGATAGCCTTTTTCTTTGTTCTCATCTCAAGAGGAGAGATGAGGGAAGTTTAGGGAGTGTGGAAGAGAGGGAGCAGACAGAGATGCTGCACGATGCCTCCTGCTGCCAGATGTGACCGTTCACCTTGCATTGTCACTCCAACAACTCAGACTTGGTTAGAAATCACTATGTGTATGGGGGGAAACAGAAGGGAGAACAGTGGGGTAAGGAGAAGTGGCTGTGCGGTTTGTGCACGTCAGGTGTGCTTCTTTAGCATGTGTGGATGCATGTGAATGGTGTGTGTGTGTGTGTGCGTGTGCTTTAAAGTAAAGAAAATGAAGCCATTTTCTGACAGGGTTGTCACTTGATCCGGGTGCGGATGCTTGCTGTTTTCAATCTCCCCCTACCCGGACTGTTTACCAGAGGGATTGAAAGGAGGCTGTGTGCTGAATGCTCTGTGAGCTGATATTGGCTGACTATGTTTACCCCGAGTTGGTGCAGAGGCCTACAGAAGCAATATTATTTATTTACCATTATACATTTCCAAGAGCAGCCACATACTTTTGTGACATGCCTCCTGGAATGTTCCCTGACCTGATGTTACGATAGGCTCAAAGTGAAATACATGAAATAACCCTGAAACAGCATCTTTATCATACATTTTTTTTTCATGGCCTCTGCATCTTAGCCACAACCACCTCAGGGTAACTTCTTCTTAGTTCAGGGTTTCTTCTCGTACTTAGTTTGGATGTTTTCAGTTGGTTTTTTCCATGCAAACTTTCACTGGTCTAATTTTGGTTTGGAGACTAAATTAAATGAATATTTCATCTACATTTTGGGAAATACTTTTATTCAGTTTCTTACTTACAGTTAGACAGGAAGATTGATACCATTCTTCTGTGTGTATGGTAAATATGAAACGACTGAAAGTAGCATGTTAGCTTAGCATAGCATTAAGACAGGGAGAAACGTCTAGCCTAGCTCTGTGCAACAATAACAAAATCTGTTTATTAGCAGCTCTAATTGACACATTATATCGTGATGGTCTCTGTGTAAAGCAAATGGAAAAACTGCAATTGTGTGTTATATTTACGGGGTTTTATGGGCTGGACTATTTCTTGGTTTCTTGTTACCTTTGGACAGAGCCAGGCTACCTCTTTAAATCTTGATGCTAAGCTAATACATGAGAGGTATTAATCTTTTCATTAAACCAGAAAATGTGGAATTATTCCTCTAATTAAATTATAATACGGCAACTTTTGTCTACTTTCATCCCTTGATAGCATATATTCCCTCCCTCACTCTGCCATCCGTAAAGAAACAATTTATACCTTAAACCCCATGCTAACAAAGCCCAACCCTTTAAAGCATTTAATTAGCTAAATGAAACATTTCTATGGTGTACCCAGAGAAGTGAGCAGGACACTCTGAGATCAAACAGATTGCTGGGTCTTAACAAGGATTTGCTGTGCCGCATATTTTTCCACACCAGTGCACTTTGTGTCTGCAATCAGCAGATACAGATTGAGGGAAGAGAGAGCTATCCCCCTTGCCACTGCAGTTTAAATTCCCCCTAACACCCTAGCTGGTACAGAAATGCTACAGCAACAATATCAAGTCAAGGAATTTATTCAGTTCACAGTGAGGGAGATGAGGAGACAGACTGAAGGCAGGTTCAGGAGCAGGGGGGGGCAAGAGCAAAGTCCTCTTGTCACAGGTGTCTTGTCACAGTTAGATTGGATGTGTATGCATCGGATGACATGGCAGGCATCATGGGCTTAATGTCACGGCAACAGGTTCAAAGACTGACATTTGTTTGATGATGACATGGGGTGAAATATAGTCAGTGTTGTGCTCTGAGGAAGAGGAAATAAAATTAGAGGAGGAACGATAATAAGGGAAAAGGAGTTAGATCACATCTCACAGTTGTAAGCTGCATTTCCAGGCTAATCAACTATTATTTATGTGCAGCCATTCGTGCTGAAGTGCAAGTATAGTCAAAGGAATAAATGATTATATGGTTGGATGCTTACAGCATATTAAATGTAGTCAAAGACAAAGAGTGGACACCAAGGCCTCATAAAGTCAGGCTCGCTCACTGTGATAAAGGACTGCCAATAGACATCGGACTCATTTACAAGACGGAGTACGTGGCAGCGCAATCAATTCCTTAGTCTATTCATGTGGCTGTAGATCCGTTCAGACCCACAAGGTCACGATGTATTTTGTGTTTTGATGTCAATTACAAAGGGTGGGATGGCCACAGGAGGAAAAGTCATGGGCAATAAGAGGAGAGAAAACATGCTGAAGACAAGGGAAGAGAGTCTGTGAGAGAAGCCCTTCTCCATTAATTATACCATAACTCTACCATCACTTTGCAAAAAAGTGAGGAGCCGACAATACCTGACTCCATTCGAGGACCCTGAGCTTTCAGAACTGGCTCAATATGCCAGCACTCCCAGGGGAGATGACAGAGGATGGCTCTTTCTGAGCAATTTAAAAATGATAAGAGGCTCTAAAGAGAGACTGGAGAGGAGAAAGAGAGAGAAAGAGAAAGGGAGGAAGCTAAGTATAAAAGAGGGAGAGCTAGAGATGGTAGAAGAGGGATGAATAGATTGGCAGCTGGGAGAGATAAAGAGACAAGCAGAAAGAAGAAAGTAAAGGGAAGGAAAGGAAAGAGAATGGCAAAACAGAGATAGAGAGTGGCGAGGAGGGAAAGGGAGAAGACTGAGATATGTAGTGAAAGGGACGAAGCTATAGAGGCAGAGGATAGAGAGGGAGAGAGAGTGGAGAACAGACTGGCTGGGGTTGATTTATTAAAACTGAGCGAGGTGGCACTGCAGAGACAGCTGCCACTTTTCACCGAGTTTCAGACAAGGCGAGTGACACTGACACATCAGTCAATAGAAACAAAAACTTTGCCCAAGTGTTCAGCAAAAAAAAAAGTTCTGAACTATGTTTGATAATCTTGCCGGGGAGGTCACTGAGGGTGAAGATGCCCAGAAAACACCAAGACACGAAAATATTCTTTAAATGCACCAGTGGTGTGGCATGGTGTGTAAAAAGGTGGTGCACAAAAAAGAATGATCGTTCGATTCTCAGTCCCCATGCACCGTTTGTTATTTGTTCTTCATATTTTCATGTGGGTTTTCTATGGAAATCTCTTTACACATCTCTGAGAAAACACAGACAGAAAAGTGCATGCAAGGATACACTCCCAGTAACTCTGAAACAGAATAAGCAGTTTGAGAGACAGAATGAATAAGAGACATTTTCACTCTCTGCAGAGTCAGCACACAAAACAGCCATTACCAGCATTACAATGAGCGCCTTCGTCGGTTGTGTGGCGTAGATCTTTCCCTCGTAATGGGGACTGACTATAAAAACATAACAGAAACAGATTTTATAGTTTCTGCCCGAGAATTATGAACACTATTACATAGGTAGGTGTCGTTGGGTTAAGTGCTAGCATTTGCCAGCTTTGAAAGCACTCAGCACACTTTGAAATTAGCTTTTAAAGCAATGACTTGCTCAAAAGGAAGAAAATACTCTCCAAGTTTCAGGTGCATTAATATACAAAGAGGAACAGTGTTGGAAATTATGACTGCAATGGCTAAACACAAACTGAATTGCCAGCTTGGTTGTGTGGTAGGAGAATTGACAAATGCTAACTGACATTCAACCTAATATGACCTACCTTCATCCGCCAGTGTGATGGGGATTTGGTTTCTTCAAATTTAAAGCCCTTTCTCATTAAAGGACCAGTGTGTAGGATTCGGGGGGGGGGGGCATAATATTCATAATTATGTTTTCATTAGTGGATAATCATCGGAAACTAAGAATCATTGTGTTTTCTTTAGCTTAGAATGAGTCCCAGGTCTAGAGAGAGGCCTTTGAAGGCCACTGAAGAATCTCCTACATGCTTGGGAAAAAGAGTGTTGAGAGGAGGGGTAGTCAGATGGTTGCAATCTGCAACCTCATTGCGAGATGCCACTAAATCCTGCGTGCTGGTCCTCTGAGTATTACACAATTTTATGTACCTTATGCTCATACTGTGCCTGTATGGCCATGTGTGGTTGTATGTGCACATCTGCAGGTGTGTGCGTGTGTGTGTGTAGGTCCTCGCTCTGGGGGATGCCCCTTGAAAGATTCAAGGAGTTGATGGACAGATTTAGATCACAGATTTCCTGTAAACTCACTGAGCCATGCTGCAGGAACAGGCAGGCAGACATTTTGTGAATGCCCTGGATGCACTTGTGAGCTGCTGGAGTGTGACTTTGATAATGCAACTGTCAACATACACTAAGCCTGTCATGATTTCTGTCTCAGCCCTATTTATTGGCCTCCTGTCCTAGTCCACCCACCCACCAGATGTCCCCGGGCTTTCTTCTCGTTTCCAGCTCCACCTGCTCACCTGTTCTCCATTTCCAATCGCTGGAACTTCCCCGCCTACCTACACACCTGCTCCTCATTTCCCTCATCTATTCCCCAATATTTATACCAGCCCTTTTTCACCAGACAGTTGTTAAATTGTTTGCTAATGTCTTTGTGCTGCTCTTGCTGTGGCTTCCTGTTCCTGCTACCTGAATTTAGTTACCTGTTGTCTGTCTGTAAGCACAGTCCTAATCACTTAATCTATTAAAGTCACTTCATTGCACCAGCCTGCCTTTGTGTCTGCCTCCCTGTCTGTCTGTGCTCCCACCACCAGCTGTGACAAAGCCTCACCGGGCTCATGTCTGCAGTTTGGGGAGAATTTGCTTGTGATTTTAATGAAATCCTGTATTTCTTCACTGTGTTGACACCTGAGGTGAAATCGATTCTACGCTGCGTTTAGTTACGGGGAGTGGATTAAGAATCATACCGCTTTTCAGAGGATGTCTCTTTGCAGAGAAAATAAAAAGACTTGAACTTAATTTCCCAGGCTGAAGCGCTTTATGCAAAGTAAATAAAAAAAAAAATCAAAGTTTGTCTATTGGATGTCATATTCCCCACAGAATGGCGTCGGCTGATGGGAGGAAACAGGATCTGAGGAAAATGTTCCTGTTTATCAGCTGTCTTGGACTGCGTGACCATAGTGTCTTTCCATGTCAGGTCCTATGAGTACCACTGTTCCAGCTCAAGGGCTTGTGGTGTGCAGGTTGCGGAGGAGTTTGTGTTACTATGTATGTGTAGGACGAGTGTGTGTGTGTGTGTGTGTGTGTGTGTGTAAAGAAAGACAGAGACAGACAGACTGAGAAGGAAAGGACCTTCAGTCAAAGTAACATCAGCATTTCTATAAGTGGAGTGGGGGGAAAAAAAGAGCTCCTAAACAGACAAATGGAAAGTTATCATTCAGAGACAGGCAGGGAGATTCAAGGAGGAAGAAGAAACGGCAGCGATCAAAACAAGGAAATTGTGTGTTAGAGGAAAACAGGCAAAAATAATTACAAGCCTGAGAAACAGAAAAGCAGAGAGATGAGTAAAATAGAAAAGCAGAGGAGGAAAAAAATGAGACTGCTAAAAAGAGTCTCAGCCCGAAAGAAATGAGGTGTAAAAAAAAAAAAAAAAAAAACAGACCAAAAGTTCCTGAGGTAGCAAATGTGAGCAGGACAGAGAGAGAGAGAGAGAGAGAGAGAGAGAGAGAGAGAAAGACAGGAAAGAGGAGGAGAAACAGAGGACAGAGAGTGATACAAGCTTCAAAAGATGAGAAATGAATCTCCAGTTGACAGCAAGTAGGGGCCAGTTATGATAAGTGTCACCCTCTATATCCTCAGTGGGAGTATAGTCCAGTGCTGAGTTATCAGCTGCCAGTCCCCTGCTCAGGTCCCAACAGACACAAGGTGACCTTCTGTGAATCAGCCAGTCGGTGGCCGGGAGCCGCAGACTGCTGACAGTGACAGGTGTTCACTTTCAGCTCATTGTGGTTTATTCATTCATTGTAAATTCACTCAAAACTTTAAAGGGTAAAGAGGTCCCTCGCAGGGCGCACATGGATCAAGCATTTTTTTTTGCACATACAGTACCCCTCGCTTGGTTTTCAAACGGACTGCGATGTACGTTCAGTGAGGGACACCACAGCAGATAGCGACAGGGAACTTGTAAATGTTGACACTCTGTCAGATTTACACACACAAGTGATGCAAGGCCAGATATTGAGGGTGTTTCTTTAAAGGGACAGAGCTTTAAAATGGGTTAAGAAAACAAAGACTAAAATGATGAATTGCTGTATTTCCTGACCGCCTGGGATAATGTGTTTTCAGCAGAGCCTGCTTTTCCACTGTAAGAGATAACGATTGTAATATATCAGTGAAATGTGAATTTAATGTGCTCAGGTTACAAGAGATCTGGAGTGTGAAAGTAAGGTTTTTCGTTTAATTTACTATCGAGATGCAATTTTCCGTTCTATTATCAACACATTTTTAGTTATCGCTGCCCACATCATTTTTTTTTTTTAAATCCCCTCACAGTACCTCCAACTTTGCAAAAGAGGATTTGAACTCATCCTAATTCCCCATGGAAAGAAAGCGCATGTGTTTTTAAAAAAAAACGGCGCTAGACAAAGGTGTAAGACAGCTTCAGGCACTTTTAAAATCTAAACCTGATAAGATGCTGCAGTGCGAGGACTCTTACAACCTGAGTGGAAAAGAAGATAATAAAAATCCTCAGTCATGCACAGGCAGTTGCCAGTCGCTCATTTGGGAGCTGGACTTTGGCGCAGCAGCTGCTGATGATATACAGTATTTGCCCGTCCTGGGGTGAGGATGTTTTTCCTGAGGTTAGCAGCCATGAAAGCACCACTGTGCGGACCGGCTCTGAACAATTGTATTGTCCCAGGGCTTTTGATTAATGTGAGGGATGGCTGAGGAACAATTCCAGCAGTGTTATCAGGAGCAAACAGAAGGAGACAAGGGGGCCCCTGAGCTCAACGGGGGCCCCATCAGTGGGTCCCCAGGCCACCTGGTTGTGATTCAGACAGCTAGATTGATAGTGTCTGATGTAGGTTATGTTTCTGTTTACCTACATGTGTGTCTGCACTTGTGCTCACAGCTGGAATGGAGGGAATTGTGTTTCTGTGTTTACCCTGTGATTGAAAATCTCTCTTCCACTGCACTTAACTGCTGATTGGTTTGACCTTGCCGAACACAATCCATTTTCATTACCAACTACCTCAGGGAAAAAGAGCTTCCATCATCCTGCATTTCACAGCTAAACCTATTTGTGATGTAAATACTGTGAACCGAAGACTGTCAGATAAGAGCAGATCCTTATTTGCCTGATGTGGGAGCTCCTTTGAAGACTAAGCAAATACCATCATCATTTAAAGTCTAGACACTTTTATCTTTGGCAGCTGAGTGATAATTCCCTGTGATTATTATCTGCCTCGCCTCTATTTACAAATATTACACCGTTTCCCTACAAATGAGGCTGATATGTGAACAGCTCACTCTTCCAGTCTATCAATCCTTCGAGTGTTTGCTACCCAAATGATGAAGAAACAGAGCGAGAGAGAGAGAGAGAGAGAGAGAGAGAGAGAAGATTCTTTATCATAAAACCTCCCTGGAAGAAACCATCAGCAGCTGTCACGCTCATTTAAGAAGGAACCAATCATAGCAATTTGACAGTTGTGCTAATTTCTGAACAGATCCCGTTTCAAAGGAGCAGACCTGGCGTTCTGCCTGGAACACAGAACTTTGTGCCTGTTTCTGGCAAAGCAGCTTAGTTTACATGCCACTCTCCTCTCCTCCATTTTCTCTCTCACCCTTTTTTGTCTGTCTGTCTGTGTCTCCCCCCCCCCCCCCTTCTCTTTCTTGCCACCGTATTCCCTCCCATTGTGAATCTGATGTGAAACAAACAAGTTAGATGCTTGCTGGACTGAATGTGATGCGTTGCCTGGGGAGTCTGGTGCTGGATGAGAGATTGGAGAAAAGTGAGGAGGTGGCTGTGAGTGTGCGTGTGAGTGTGTGTGTTGGTGTGTGTCTTTTCGACACTTCCATCGGGCCCCCTGGCTGGCGAGGACTGACTGCTGAGTGGGCTGATTGGCACATAGACGCCCCCCCCACCCTCTCCACTCTGTCCCTCTCCACTCTGTCCCTCTCCTCTCGCTCATCTCCCCTCTCGTCTTTCCCCTCTCTCACTCTGTAATGCTGATGATACGTTCTGCTGTGGGTCTACTTCAGCTGCATAAACAAGAGGATGACGCATTGTCCAGCAACCTCGGCATGGCCATCCAACACACACACACACAACACAACAAAAAGAAAAGCACACACACACACACACACATTGAGCCTGGGTTGGCAAACACTTGAGAGAACCTCATCAACAATGATCACTTTTTTCCATATGCAATTAGCATGCAAGGACAACACAGCTCAGACTCACACTGACCTTAATAAATATAATTCTTACTTTAGAAAGAGCGCACTGTCACACAAAAGAAAAAAAAAAACTTTGTGTTAGGTTTAAGCTGAAGTCGGCCTTTTTTCACTGCTTTCACAGGCACACACCCTGATATACCACAGTACAATGTGCCTTTTTCACAGCAGACATTTTGACTCATCATCATTTGATTCATTGGGTGTTACTAATAGCGTTAACTCTGGCCCCATGCACAGTACCAGCAACTGAACTAAATGGAGTTCAGCCATAGTTAATTTTATTATTTACACTTGCTGTGATTAGCAGAATTTGTCAGCTGCAAACCGCACTTTGATATGGCATGAGACAATTAACAGAACAGAAAAAAAAAACTACAGCAACAATGAAGAACAGTTATCACAAGCTGACGCTGACACTTGCCCACAGACACTTGACAGAAACACAGTACACAGCACTTAAAATGTCTGCTGCAAACTTGCAAGCATCCCAGTATGACTCAACTTTGTAGCAGTGCTTGCAGTGCTGTAGTGACTGAAGATTCAGTAACTTCAAAAGTTTAAAGTGTTTACATTATTTCTCAGCTTACTTTGCATGTGCTCTTGCACAGTATACTATACTATACTCTCAAATACAACCCTACCACCCTAGCCACAATTACCCCTTTCTTTATTATTCACTGCTCTAGAAAAAAACATAACGTGACCGAGCCAAATTTCTACTTAAAGGCCTTGAAAACATATTTTGTCAATCAGCTTCCTACTATGAGTGATGGGGTGCTGCATGAACACAAAATGTTTTGCCAAAGTTAGATCCATTTTGGTGCTTTCAATTGACAGATTTGAGTCTGGGCTGTTTGAGGTGGGTGGGGCTCAGTGGGAAAAGTGTGATGTCACATATTTCTGTCCAGTTAAAATGTATGAATATTGGAATCATCATCTGAAGGTACCTGTTGGGTTGTTTTGCTTATGTCGCCCAGCCGCTGTCAGTCAAATCCCATCGACCCACACCCAAACAGTTCTGATGAAGCAGAACAGCTGAGTTTTTGAGTGTTAAATTGTGATTGTTACTTTAGTCGTGGATTTTTTTTTTTTTCTTAAAATCTGAAACCACATTTTCAGTGGCTTTAAGTGACCTTTATTGTTCAGCCAAACACTATAAATACATATTGCAAAAACTGTCTCACACAAAGAAACCACAAGCTCAGATTTATTGCGATGGCTCACGCACACATACACAGCAGCAGTCTCTGGCACGTAATCAAAAGGGGAGTGCCTCCTGTCCTACCATCTGACTGTTTATGCTCTGAACAACTCTCCTTACAAGGTGAAAAGTGTCACACTGACCACAATCTAAGCAGAACGGATGGTTATTTTTTACATTCTGGCTTATCTGTCATGTCCTTTTGGCCAAAAAGATCAAATGTGATTTATTTTATATTTCTGCATTGTTTGTGCAGAACCTTTTCTTTGTCACTGTCTTCCTCTGTATCCTTGTGTGTGTGTGTCGCAGTCTGAACCATTCACGTATGCACCTGCTTCCAAAACAGACTGCAGACTTGCCAGCGTCTCAGAAACATAAAATGTGAAATAATAACCAGCACTGTGGGGCATAGTGATGCATCTCTGACAGATGCGCTCACCCATCAGTTGAGGCACACATGGTCCAATGACTGAGATCTGACTGCTCTATGTAATAATAGGCCATTCGCTCATATTCTGACCAAGGTCATAAAAGAGGCCTAACCTTCACTATCAGAATCACTAATTGATAACCATGTTCAGGCCTTATGGCTGAAGGTCAGTGTGTCTTCTGCTCTATGGGGAGCTAATAAGCTAAGGGAGAGTGTGGGCCAGAATCCATCTCCATTAAATTAAAGGAGCCTGGTCTCACAATGTGACCTCTATTCACTATGATTTATTGCTTGAACAGACTAAATGAACGTCAAGCACAAAGGACACCCAGCTAATGAAATCATTGGCCCGACAGTTAAGTCAGTGCGGATGTGAATAGAGTTGTAATTGAATGAGTTGTAGAGAAGTGAAATGCCCAGACACACATTCCTTACACCACTGTTGCGTAGGTCTAGCAGTTTATTAGTTCATTGACAAACTCAGAATGTATGTAATGGCAGGAAGCAGGCAAAACATGCGTTTTTCAGCTCAAGATGTGAACCCTTCATCCAGACAGATTCAAGGTCCCTGAGCTATTGTCTGCAAAATAAGAGGAGTGGATGTTTCAGCTATCTGTACTATTTCATCTGTTGTCTTATATTGCAGGAAAGAAGAGATGAAGACAGAGTATGGGAGACTCAGGACAAAGAGCAGGACACAATTTTGCTAGTCATTTTGGGCCCATACTGGCTCCATAGGGATTTAACCACCAAGCTATCTGAGGCAAATATCCCTACTTGTATCAGCTCAGTTCTGCGACCAGCTTGAGTTTAATTGTTCTTTCCATTTAAGTGGTAACTCTAAGTCATTAAACCTATGTGAAGTGTAATTAAATGGGGTGTATTTTATGCAGTCACTAGATGGCGCGCTTTACTTGAACTGTTTCATTTGATCCTGCTGCCTGTGGCACCAGGTCAAATACTGACTGGTGCTGTACTTGAAATCCGCTTCATTCATGTTCTTCAAATCTTTCAAATGAGAGAGATCTCAGTCATAAGCTCTGCAGCCGCTGAGTAGAGTCCAAAAGCAGATTATCATAAAGGACAATGATGGGCTTAGTCAGTCTCAGACCAACAAATCAAGAGCCTCCACAGACCTATTTAAAAGAGCCAAAAACACCGGAATTGCTCTGGATTCCAATAAAACCTCTTAAGAAAAAGGTGACCTTTTTCTTAGTGCAACTTAGTGGCAGAAAGATTTTTTTATTTTGAACAAATGGTCCACTAGGGTTACCTTTTGGCCTTAACAGAGAGGTAGTACAAAAACTGTTGCTTTGAATCCATAATCTTCTGTTCTTTCATGATGGGAAAAATAAAAAGCAGTACTTGAATCTTAATCGATTAAATGGGTTTTCCCATTAATTCAGGAATGAGGTACATGCTGCATCTGTAAACTAGTTAATAGTTTGAATTGAAAGGTTGAAACGCAAGACCTGTACAAGAGCCCTCCTTGTCGCTGTGAAAGCCCCAGATCCCTATCACAGAAACGGGACCCTTTTCAGTTCCGGATGAGAGCACATCAGCCTCACAGAAAGAGGTGTCAATTGGTTTCAACTGGGGAGAAGAAGAAGAAGAGGCAAGGAGAAGGAAAAAGAGGGAGAAATAAAAGACGCTGGCAAGTTACCAAGTGGTGCAGGTGCCTGCCTAACAACAGGCTGCACTAGCACATTGCACACTCTAGGCAAGTGTGGTCCAGCCTGAGCGTGACCTACAGACTATGGGAAAACAAACCAAGACTATTATGGCAAACCCACAGAGGGAAGGGCTGTGTGTGAGAGTGTGAGTGCGTGTGTGTGTGTGCGTGCGTGTGTGTGTGTGTGGCACATTGTCCATTCATGCAGTGGACGAATAGATCCTTTCAGCATTCGCGTGAACATCAAGACAGGATTTAAGACACTTTGTGAATTTAAATTTTGTCAGATCTATCCTGAGCTCAAGCAAAGCTATGTGGTATAACCGCACCCCATAAATCATTCATTCTGAAAGCTTAAAACTCTGAAACTCATCCAAACATGCCTCATCCAAAAACCAAGTCTGTAGTCTCAAAAAAAAAAAAAAAAAAAAGGAAACAGATGCCTCATGCTTAATGTGTCTGATGTATCACACAAATCAATCTCTTGAATTAAACTGAAATCCTTATATAAAGCTTTTGATCCTGATGAAAGTGATCCCCGGGTACAATATCTAGAACTGTGTCTACTGAATTAAATGTTGGAGTTTCTGACGGGTTGCAATGTCAGATTATATGACAAATATATATAAATATTTTAACTCGTGTATTTTGCTGGATTATGTTGGATATGCTGATAATCCACGTACATGTGAGACGTACAAACACTGTCACTCATTACATACAGAGGAAAGGTCACTCAGCTCATGTTGACAGCTCGTGAATATGCCACACAAGAGGCAGTGTATTTAAGTAGCTTTATAATTTAATAAATCCTGATCCTTTAAAAACTTTAAAAACAATCTATAAATCAAACGAGACGAGAGCAACTCAGGTGCTTGTTTTCAAGCACAAGTCACATGGACAATCTGAATATTTGAGTATTATTTCAGTTTCTGTTCACTTTAAACTTTATCCCAAACTCACGTCTGTAAGTTTTCCGCTTCCACCGCTACACTTTGAAGATAAAGTTAGCCCTCGTAATTCGGCGCAGAGTACACTGACTGACTGAACCAACGATTAAAACCAGCTACAGAACCAATTATCATATCATAGCCAGAGGCTAAACGCACAGGAGGCAAATTACAGCTAACAAGCTAGCAGAGAGTACAGTGTCAAGCTACCTGGAGAGTACCGCGAACAACACCGGAAGTAAGGTACAATTAAGTATTTTTATTTATTTATTTTTTTTGTATGAGGATGTTAGTTTGAGGAAACAGAGAAAGTAGTAAGGTAATATATACAGTACACTATATCTAAAGTAGAGGGCATTTCACTTGTAACTTGGCTGAATTAATCGTTATGTGTACTTTTCAGCAAATACGTTGCCGAGGTCCCAGATCATTTTTTATGTGAAGGACTTTAAAAACTCAAACCTCCTATAATTACCGATAATTACTTATAGCATATTAAGCATTTTCATTGTTTTGTGTTGTTGTAGTACCTTGTAGCGTCCGTCAAAGCTCAAGGGTGCCACTGTCTTGCTTTCGTTACGAAAAGTTTTACCGGAACCACGTCCGTTTTTGCGGTTGTCTTGACGCAAGTCAGAAGCCCAGCGTGGAGGAGAGGATGTGGGTATGCTGACATCTGCCAGCCAGAGGTTTAAGGAGAAGACGACCGCAGTCAGTCTGAGAAACAACGGCCCCAGCAACCTCGAAGAAAATCCGAGACATGTAACTTTTTCTGAAGGTAAACTCTTATTCCACACAAACAAGCTAACTTCATTGCTTTTTTTTTAGAGGAGTGTTGCTTTGTAACTGTCAAGCCACGCTGTTGTGTTCAAAGTGTTATTTTCCTGTCAGCGATGTCGATAACTTAATCTGCATTGTCGACTTCCTTGCGTGTCTACCGCTAAAGTAACACGGTTATTCGGCGCGATGGTTTGACGAGGAAGCTAACACCGACTGGAAAATGAAGAAAAGGTCGCCGCTTCACTCCTGATAGCCGTTTGTCGTGGGCGCTTTTGTGAAGTTGAGATTTGTTATTACTCCCCCAAAGTCACTGCTGCGTTAATCCGCAAATGTAATGCGACGTTCATTGAGAGATTTCACCCTCTCTGCTGACTGCTGGACAAATTAGGACCGTAACACCGATTTAGTTTGACAGACTGTTGGAGACCTGTTGCTGAACTGTGTGGATTGACTGCAGTCAGACCCGTGACAGGGACTCACAGCTCGTCTCTTCAGTCCCTCTTTGAATCCTCTTTCCTCCTGAACCCGACGACACACAACCGAGAAGATTGTTTCCTCAAGATAAAAGTTACATCAGTGGACAGGCCGTAGAGAGCCATAGGCTGACATGTCATTCAGTGTAAATATAGAAGACACTTGGTTTTACTTTTGCTTTCAATCGAAGCATTTTTTTTTTTTTTTTTTTTTTTGGCATCCTCACTGTTTGAGTGAAGCGAGAGGAGAGACGCAGCGTTTGTCAAAGCTTTCTGTTTTACAGCACATTTCAAGTCTCTGTCCAACTTTCAAATTAAACCTTTCATCACTCATCCCAGTCTGGCTCCTTTAAAACACTTTTTGTCAGTGTTTTATACACAAATTGTAATCACTAAAGAGCTGTTTGCATTGTTGAGAGGAGTCACTGATCCTGTCTGATGGGTCTTTTACAAACAGAAAAGGCCTAACTGGTTGGTGGGGAGAGTTGCTTTGCTTCTTCTGTATATCCCGTTCCACTGGTTCTTGCTGGATACCACACATTATAGCTATTTAGCTATTTGTCCTTCTCTCTGCTGTTGAGGGAAATGAGCCATGTATTCTAATGCAGGGCAAGACCGTTCATTCCAGGCTAACCGTGGAGAGCAATGGGGTTTCTCTCCTGTGCCACACAGTAAACCTCAGTGCTGACATCTGAGAATCAAATGACTCCAACATCAATCCTAGTTTGTTTCCTCTGCATGACTGTATAAATAAATCATTGAGCCATCGCTCTCTCTCTCTCTTTAAATCTTGTTAGGGTGACGGGGTGAAACACACACTACAGATTTCAGCTTGTGAAGCAAATGAAAATCTTATCTCTCATCTCTTTTTTTTTTGTGTGTGTGTGGGGGGGGGGTCGTTCTCTCAAGAAGTGGAGAAGGATTTAAGCTGCATCTTAGCCCTCTGTCCCCTCCTGCTCTTTCCAAACAGCTCCCTAGTAGGGCTATCAGATTCAGAGAGAGTGGAAGGTGTGATGAACAGTCAATAAAAGGGGGTTTTGTCTGCAAGCGTCTCCATTTTGTAACCTCAGGACTCCCTTCTCCTCTGGCCAGGGCCCAGACTGGAGTGAAAGGGCTGTGCTGCTGCCTTGAAAGACTCACAGAGGAAATTGAGTTCCCGCTGACTTTGTACCATAGATGTGTAGACTCTGATGCTGTTTTCTGTTTCATGTTACATTTTCCCAGAAGCAAAGTTAAATTGTTCCCAGGATTAATCTTTTTTTTTGCAGAAATAGGAACTAACTATCACTGCGCTCTGGTATGGCGAAGGAGAAGGACTGGCTGTGTGTGTCAGTATTGCTGCTAAACCTGTCTGGCATTGGCTGGTGTTACTGTAAATGGCACACTGTTTTAATATTAATGCAACACAATTATGTGATTACATTCATTTCAGTGTGAGCATAGCTAAGTGCCCTGTTTTTACCACAGCCCTCTTTCAGGTTCTGCCATGCTGAGCTGATCTGTCAGTCGTGAACGTCTAAATTGCTTTGTTCGTGAATCTATAAATCTGGGCTAATCCTATTTTTAAGTTCGCAAAACAAGGGATCTGTCCTGGTGCAAATATTCCACCTCGGTTTTGGTGCAAAATCTATTTTTGGCTCAGTGGAAGAGAATGAAAATCCTTAAATGAGGAACCCTTTAAAAAAAAAAAAAAGCCAGATTCTGAATCTAACTCTAAACCAAAGGCTTGCTGAATCATTATTGTTTTTTTTAAATACGTGTAAGCTTTGATGTAGAGATGTGGTGCAAGAGCTGGGGCGAGCTGCATAACACAAAACTGATAAATTCCATTGTGTCATTATATATGTCAGGAAAATTGCAGAAGCTTGACCGAAAATGTGATTCATCAAGTCAGATACTTCCAGAAAAAATTTTAGCTGTAGCTGCTACTTTTTGGGGAAAAAAAAAAAAAAAAAAAACTCTGATATGAGTTTTTGCACTTCAGGCATCCAAGATTTTCCTAGTCCTGGTGCTGCTACAAACAAGCCTTAAAACTGTTATTTAACATTCACCGTGGTGCCCTGTGACTAAAACTGCACTGTTGTAATGAAGTTCAACAGGTTAACACATCTCTCATTGGAGTGCATCACAGCCTCAATTTCTTCAGCACATTACTGTACTGTAAGCCATAATTTAGCCTCCGTCTTTGCAATTTGAATTTAATGAGAATCTTAATGCAGCCCAGAGCAAGTGATTATGTTTATGATGTCGGTGTTGATTACTTGTGGTCTGATCTATTGGAGCGGTGGCCTCAGGGCACTTGTGAATTTAGTGTCCAACTCTTTCTTTCTTGGGTGTTAGTGTTTAGGTAAAAAAAAACAACTTCACTTTGTGAATGAACTTTACTTGATTAAACGTCATTCTAATGGGGAGAGCTCTGTTAATAGAGTTCACTCTTGTCAGTGGTAGGTGCTCTGTGCCACAGTTGGATTTTTTTTTCTTGTAATGCCGACACTTGTGCTCCCCTCTCTGTTTTGTGTTTCTGAAATGTGATTTTAAAACGTTAATAATCATATTTCTGTTTTGTCTTTGTCTCTTTTTCTTTTCTCCAGAGATTTGTGTCCTGTAGGGCACCCCGAAGCTAGGCCAGTCACGGTGCCCCCGCCGGGCTTTCCGTCATGAGGGGGCGTTGCTCTCGAAAACTGGGCGTGCTGGCCAAGGCTGGCTTCCTGCTGTGGCTGCTGTGGTTGGGCTACCTTTTGTTAGCACGCTCCTCTTTCCCGTCCTCTTCCTCTGTAGAGGAGGACGATGAGGAGCACGATCTTCGGGCGAGACAGCTCTCCGTAGAGGAAAGCGGGGCTGATGGGCAGCTAGCTAGGCCTCTCTACATTAAGCGACCACCAGACAACAGCGCGCCGGGGGAGTGGGGTCGAGCCACACACCTCAACCTTAGTCCTGAGGAAAAGAAACAGGAGCAAGACACTGTAGAGCGCTACGCTATCAATATCTATATCAGTGACAAGATATCCCTCCATCGGCATATTCAGGACCACAGGATGAATGAGTGAGTAGAGCAAAAAGACATCCCAAAAAAAAGAATAGCCCATTAGTCACTTACTGACTAATGGGCTATGATAGCCAGTTGACTAAAATTGTTTTCCAGCAAATCACCATTTTGTTTTTTCATCGCTTGTTATTTTCTTTGAGCTTCTAGCCAAAACATATATGTATCTCTGGCCTTGAACACGGCATGGAGCTGATAGCTGCGCCGCAGCTGTGTCAGGGATAAATTACTCAATAGAGATTAAGTTGAGCTCTTTACTGGAATCAGTTTTCCACTGACAGTTAGAGACAAAGCTGAAGGCTCTCATAATGCATTTCAGGGTTTACTGAAGCTGGTGTAAGCAGCTCTCTGCCTGAATGGATTTATTCCTTCCGGAGTTGTTGTCCACAGCTCAGCCTGTGATGAAACACAGAGTATGATGTCTTTTATTAGTAGTTTTTCCTTATCCCCTTGCTGGCTCCCATCCTAATGAAATCCAGATGTGGGATCCATCAGTGTGGTGGGAACCACCATCTGATTGTGTAAAGACCGTGTGTTTTCTTTTGTGTGGCCTGGAGTATAGCAGTGTAGCACAGATTCTGTTTAGCAGCGGATTCATGATTACATGTGAGTGTAGCCTGTAGAACATTTCACATGGAGGAAAACATTTTTACCAGCGAGCAGCTTCCAGAGATGGACTGATAAGATGCTTTTTGATCGTCTCGCTGGGATGAGGAATCTGCCTGGAAGGTGGAAAGTCAAACCCTGTGCTCACTCAAAGATAACTTTCAGAGCCCGCAGCCTGATATCGTTATCAGGCTCCAGCATAAAAGTAATCAGTGCTTTTAAAACACTCCCTCCCCTGTACAGTACAGCGACATTCTTGAAGTCCAAAAGCTTTTTTTCCCCTTGCCTGCGACCTGTTTGTGTTTTAGTGACTGTGGCTGTGAACCTGACATTAGTGGCAGTAGAGACTGCATGTCCTTCATTGACTGTCTGCGCACAAGCCACACTGGTGGTCTGTGCTATTTTTGCATGAACTGATCTTATCCACAAGCTTACAGACTTTGCGTGGATAATATTTTGGCCAGTTTTGGTACGAGGAATAAACTTCTAGCTATACACATGCTGTGGTGCAACTGGCAGTCAGTCATTACGGGCTGTTGTACATGAAGTGAGATTTGTGAGACAGATATCAGTGAATGGATGTTGAAAGCCTCTTCCTGTTGTGAGACTGTCCCAGGTGCACATGTGTTTCTGTTTGGCTTTTTGCCTAGCAACAATGTAAGCAAATGTGTTATATCCTCCCAGGCCAATTTATTTTAAGGTGGTGTGGGTGTGTGTGTGGGATTGCAAGCTTGTTGCAGTTCTGCACCTACTCCATAATTACATCAGTCGCCTCATGGGAGCAGGTTTTGTGGCAGAGTCACTTTGGACTCCCCTCTCCGTCGTGAAAGTGATGCAGCACTGTAAACGCGGTGCTTCTGAAGGAGAGGAAAATGGCTGATTTGAATTGGTCGTGGATAAAACAAGGACGTAACACATTTGTTCTGGTCTGAACCCACTTCCAGCAGTGTCAGAGTTGTGGGTTGAGCCTCTACAGACAAAATTGCCTGACGTCCTTCAACCTGTGCCAGTGGTTACGCTCTCACAGAGTTGTGCACTACTGATTCACAGAAAAAAAAAGTTTCCTTTTTCAATTTTCATTTTTCTCTCTCTCTCTCTGCCCTCTTTTGTTCTCTTTCCATCAAGTTATTAGTTTCAATCTCTGTTTGCCCAAGTTTCTGTAGTTTCTCCCAGAGCACTGCTGTGGTATGTAGCTCATTGGTGTGATACCCTCCCTACCCCCAACCATATTTCTGCAGCTCCTCATTGTTTTAATGACTGCCATCTGGATTAGGACCAGACACCTCCTCTTGCCGCAGTAGTTGCTGAAGTCGCCTTGGCCGTATGCAGAAATAATCTTTGCTGGCCTTTGAGTCCATTGAGGGAATTACATTTTTTGTTTCATAAATATGTACTCCACATGTATACATCTGCTTATGTTAACTCTGTCTCTCCCTGCACTCCACCCACACACACACAAACACACTTTAGATGTCGAAGTAAGAAGTTTGACTACCGGCGTTTACCCACCACCTCTGTGATCATAGCCTTCTACAACGAGGCCTGGTCCACCCTGTTGAGGACTATTCACAGCGTGCTGGAGACCACGCCTGCCATCCTGCTGAGGGAGATCATCCTCATCGATGACTACAGTGACCGAGGTCTGACACTCAACATTTACTGATAAATAAACAAATGTCTTTTTTTTTCTTTTTTTTTTTCTGTTAAAATAAAACTGAGGGTAAAAAAAGTCTTTCAAGCTCAAAAACAAAGAGGAGTTGGCCTAGTTTAGTGAAGTGAACAAACCAAACCTCAGTTGTGCTTTGATTCTGTCACTTTGACAGCGTACAAGGGAACGAGTCAAGCAGGACTCTGATATATATAGAAAAAAGATGCTATCTATGGAGCAGTGAAGAGATAATGCCTCTGGATGTATTCTGAGAGCAATTAGGAAAACATCCTAAGGAACAAGTCAGGACACGTTCCTTTAATGGTGGAATAAAGTGTAGAGTTACTGCAGGTCGTACTTGGCTTTTCATATTGTCATTTTTTTTTTAAAGGTTGTGAAAAGAAATGGATTTTTGGTAAAAATGCTATAAATATTATTAGAAGTGAGCCAGTTCTTGGCAAGGCAGTTGCAGTTTATTTATTTTTTCTTGTTGCCTGTTGGGCTCTGCTCTAGACTCTGCTTGTCTCTTTCTTTGTGCCTGTGTCTATGTAAATTTGTGCTTTTGATAGGATAAGATAACACTTTATTGATCCCCGGAGGCGACATTGGGGCTGTGATAGCAGCCTCCAGTTTCTAGGACATTATTTATTTAAATTCCATATCATTCTTTAGCCTTAAATGTTGCTGCACAGTGTCGGCATCTTAATGATAGTTTGAAAGTTTTATATTTAGTAAGGAAGTTCATCTTTGTCCTTGGGAACAGCAAAGTGTGACAGAAGTCTCAACTCAAACATCCACTTACTATCTTCCTCTGAGCTTTCTACGGCATCTCACAGTTTCCATCAGCGAATGGAAATGTCAGCTGATTTCTGCAGACCATGGTTGAGAATGATACTACTTGGTCTCAGAAACTGGATATAGGAGCAGCTTGAAGTCTGTTTGCCTTAATGGAATTAGTATTCGGTCCCAGCTCGTCTAGTCCGTGTATGTAGGAGACATTACACCATAATGATGACTTCAGTGAGCACCGAGCTGCCATGACATCGTTTCCTCTCGTCTGACCGCCCTTACCAAATGGAATGCTAGAAATGCCGTTCCCCAACCAGAACGGTTACTGCAGACAGTTGGCAACTGGATGACCGACAATTTTCTCTTATGTTTCCAAGCTGGTTGAACAGGATCTAGCACACCAAACCTTTTTATCCATTGTCCTCTTCCCATAAAAGGTGTGTTAAAGCAACTTTTTAATTTATAAGTAAGAATTCATTCAGCATCAAAGGTTTTATGGTGCGCAAGTGGTTAAACCTGCATGAATTTTAGTACTGAATCAAATCACTCAACTCACGTTTATAAAAAAAAAAAGAGGTGGCAATATTTACGAAATCATAGAACTTTTAATCAACTCTGTAGCCTTTGAGCCTCTTTTAACTAAATGTTTCGGTTTTGCAGCTTTAAATTAACTGTTTGGTTGAGTCTGAGCTGCACTTGATTAAAGGAGCTCTAAGGGATTAAAGGAGACTTACATGTAGAAAGAGGACGTAACAAAGCTTTAATGTTACAATTTTTGTGAGCGATAATTGTGTGTTTGTTTGTGTGCGTTATGAAAAATAGGCTACTTGAAATCCCAGCTAGCTGACTACATCAGTAATCTGAAGCGTGTGCGGCTCATCCGGACAAACAAGAGAGAAGGGCTGGTCCGGGCACGTCTCATTGGCGCCACCTACGCTACTGGTGATGTATTGACATTTCTCGATTGCCACTGTGAGTGCGTCCCTGGCTGGATCGAGCCTCTGCTGGAAAGGTGGGTTGACCAAATTAGATGAATAAGAACATCAAATCTAAATGGAAAGCAATAATTGTCTTTTCTCTTCTCTCCTTGCTCTCTGCTTGTTATTGGCCTTGCTTTGTGTTTAGGATCGGTGAGAACGCCAGTACCATTGTGTGCCCTGTGATCGACACCATCGACTGGAACACTTTTGAGTTTTACATGCAAACAGATGAGCCAATGATCGGGGGGTTTGACTGGAGACTCACCTTTCAGTGGCACTCAGTCCCTGAAGTGGAACGCAAGAGGCGCAAGTCTCGCATTGATCCCATCAGGTGACAGTTTGATACCTCACAAGGTCTACTCACATAGAAGATCACTTTGGCAGATTGGCACGTGACCTTTTTCTTGTGTTTCTTCCAGATCTCCTACAATGGCAGGTGGATTATTTGCTGTGAGCAAGGCCTACTTTGAGTACCTGGGCACATATGACATGGGCATGGAGGTGTGGGGAGGAGAAAACCTGGAGCTCTCCTTCAGGGTGAGTTCAGTTTTCTTTCAGTGAGTGAGGAGCACAGAGAGACCAGAGTGTGGCTTTTTAAAAAATGTTGGGGAAGAGTGACTAATCCAACTAAGGATTTACCAGAAACTCTCTTACTCAGAACAGCCATTTACTCAGCTTGTTTTTGTTTTTTTTCCTGTGATAAAAACTAGACAGAAAGATCACTGAATCGAGGTTGATTGGCATCTCATTACCAAGGGAATTTTTTGTTCACAGTGTATGCCCCTGATTATTTGATTCATCCTTCTTACAGCGAAACAGTCAGTGGGTAGTTGGTGTGAGAGACACACACACATGACAGTGTCAGATCACGGTCGACACCACGGCATCTGAAACTGCACGCTGATATTGGCTGATGATACCTTGTTGTGACACTGGTGTCGCTTTTCACTTGTTTGCGTCAATCAAATTGGCACAGATTTTAGGCTAAGTGTGAGTTTGCAGCAGGAGCCTGCGAAGGTAGGCAAACGTAAATGGCGTGTGCATGATTTATAGTGCGTATGTGGTTGCAGGGTGAGGACAAATGGATTGTTCCCCTGAGTGATCTGTTATGCACGTGGAAATAAAAATACCTCTCACTGGGATTTTTTTTTTCCCATAAATAATTTATGTTTAGTGAATTGGTTTCAGTCTGTTCCTGGAGTACCCAAAAAGTATGTTGGGAAGTAAAATGCCTGGTGAATGAAGGTGGAGGCAACTGTCATGTAATGGCTGTTTGGCTGTGGATATATGATAATGATTTTGCCTTGTGTAATTGGAACACAGCTCAGCCAAGTATTAAGAAATGCCTTATTAACAACGTTTCATTCTTTAAGGGTGTTGTTTGTTTCTTTTTGATTTCCCATGGTGAAAGATCGAGCCATTATACAATGCAAAATTGATACCATAAATCAGCCGTATGCAGTCGTATGACTCGGTTTGAAGTGGGGTAGATTTAACGGTGAGACTGATGGCGAGGAGCATACGGCTTTGTTCATCATTCGAAGAGGATTTTTAGCGCCGGCATCAGTCGCCACAAATATTATCATTTTGTTTGAACTAAGATTTGTATCCTCCTTCAAGGAAGGATTTAGGCCTCTATAGGTATAGACAAAAATAGAATAATTTAATATGTGCACAAGAACTTGTTCCCAGACGGACTTATTGCTAATAACTCCCGTTTGCTGATTTGAAAAAGCCACTATTTGCAAACTATAAATAATCTACTAGTTTATTGGCAGGTAAGTCATACTTGAAGGACAGACACAGTCATAAATGCCAGCAGGAAATTTAAGTGCCAAAGTTCACACATCAGCTCAACCTGTGGTGTATAACTGACCATGTTGCAGGTTAATGATAAACATATCTGTGCAACTATATACAATATACATATGTATATGTGTGTGTGTGTGTGTGTGTATATGTATAAAATGAGGTCTAAAACATGTCACTCTTGGTGTGTCATGTGTTCAACCCCCTCAGGTGTGGCAGTGTGGGGGCAGCCTGGAGATTCACCCCTGCTCTCATGTGGGCCACGTGTTCCCTAAAAAGGCCCCTTATGCACGGCCCAACTTCCTCCAGAATACTGTACGAGCCGCAGAGGTTTGGATGGACTCTTATAAACAACACTTCTACAACAGGAATCCCCCGGCCAGAAAGGTAGGACACTTACAAACTAAAGCAACAAAGAACAACAAAAAACATTTTTAAAAACATGTTGCCGTGGTGCTGACCTTAGAATCATATATTTCGAATACATTCATCAGGCACTGAGCTCTAACTTATGCGGCCTGTTACAGGTTTGTTTTTGCATTCAACTGTAGCTGTGCAGTGACGCCATGTTCCACCTTGCAGCACCATGATAATGTGTGACAAAGGAGCGGCTTACATTTGATGTTAGATTTAGATGTATTATATGATATGAATCACCTGTCAAGGGTGTCAACCTATGATGAAACACTGCCCGTGTGACTGGGTCAGGCTTGCGTGTGTGTGAGGGCGTGCACGATGGTGCGTGTGGTACGTGTTCCCTCTCAGGTTCTGAGTATTGAGCACCATCAAAAATTCATGTATCTCAGTTTCACCTGTCTGAAAAAAAAAAGTACATTATTAATGTCGGGGATCTTTGATCAAACAATAAATTACCTGGTCAGGGGGAGATTGAACACAGCACTGCCAGACCAGATCACAGGCTCCAAATCCACGGGGCTGTTTTCATGATACGTTTTAACAGACTGCAGAGCTAGAGACAGTAATATTGATTTGGACTAGTACATCATTCTTTTTCATTAAGTACTTTCTCTGTGTATATTGAACACCCAGCATAAATTTTTAACACATTTTCATATCCTTGATTTGGAAACTTACTGTGAAATGGTTTTAACTGCATAAAGAGATTTTCACAAAGGATTAAAAAGTGATTCAAATGGTATTTTTATTCATTTGTTTGGTTATTTGAGAAACCGCATTCCTCCATTGTTTATCCCAGCGACATTATCTATTCATTCTGATCGAGGTAGACCGACTAGGGCACTGAGTATGTGACTGTAACACATGTATCTGTGAGACCCTGTACTTACATTCAAGGCTCAGGCAGTGCAGAAGGGTAAGGTGTGGGAATGATCTGGACTTTGAGTTGTTTAAGGTGGAGTTCCTCACCTCAGCAAACACGGCTATCTAAAACGCAGTAGTCGTGACCAATCCAAACCCGACGAGTTAGATTTCGTGGCGATGTCATAGGTCATGGTTGTCGAGCCACATGTGTGGGATTTAGCCGCCATAACCAGGATGTGAATATTTACTTTTATGGTGTGACTGTTTTAGTTTTAGGTGTTTAAGATACATAAGAAAATGCCACGTGTACTGAAAAAGAACTATGTGTATGTGTAAAGTTAAAACTTGGAGGTGAAGTGACGTTGTCATGTGACTGAGGTGCATCTGTTTTCACCAACAACTCTGGAAAGATGGCTCATATACTATGTGCTTGTTTTACAGGAAAGCTATGGGGATATCTCTGAGCGGCTGCTGCTGAGGGAGAAGCTGAAGTGCAACAGTTTTGACTGGTACCTGAAGAACATCTACCCCGACCTACATGTACCTGAGGACAGGGAGGGCTGGCACGGGGCTGTGAGTGTCCCATATACGTATCTGAATTCCATTTATTTAATAATACGAAACTGCAGTATCAGTGTTTTACTTACTCTGATCATAGATCTTGGGCTGGTTTACACCTAGATGCTGAAGTCACAAGGAGATGGCATTGCAGTCATGTTTGTCTCCCTTAATTCCATCAGTTTTGAGCCTGAGTGTGAGACAGGGGCATGATATGGGGAAAATCCTGCAGAAAGCGATACTGGACTAAGACAAACAAAGGCTTTGAAACCCATTTGGACTGGGCTCAAGACCATTATAGTCCAAGACACCTGGTGGAGTATTTCACCCACCACGATGTCTTAAACGCAAAAGAAAAATCCCTGAAAAATCCCCTAGGCTTTAACATCCAAAAATCCACCACTTTGCTGTGCTGCCACTTGTCTCCCATTGAGAGCTGTGAAATCACATGGTATATGTAACAAGGGTATTGTCCAAAAATCTGGATCTGGAATGGTACTACTGTCTAAAATTTGAATGCATGCCTACAGTACAGGCACACACTGGTATTACCTGAAAATATGTCATATTCCAGGTAGAAATATTGGCATATCGATATGAAAGCAGGAGAAAGTTAAAAAAAAAAAGGTTATCTATTTGATATCGATTGCTTAATAGGTGTGTGTTGATGTGGAAAATAAGCAAACCACAGGCAAAAGCCTGCTTTAGTTTCGAGATGATATTTTGGAGACGATCATTTAATCAGAGGACTTAATCTACCAGCTGCAGTGGTGCTGTTCTGTATGAGACCTTACAGTCTGACCTGCCTGTAGAGCATAAAACCAACCGAGGGAAACTTCTTAAGACAATCAATATAGTACAGTACTTAAATTTTTATTGATATTTATTGCTCTCCTCTTTCCAGGTGCGTAGCTCAGGGATCCATTCAGAGTGTCTGGACTACAACGCTCCAGACCACAGTCCTACAGGTGCCCACCTTTCTCTGTTTGGCTGCCATGGCCAGGGAGGCAACCAGGTATATTAGGCATTTCACACCGCGTTTATTCTGTCTCTGTCCACCTCTCTCCGTCTCTCTCATGCACGTATTCTCTCTTGTCACAATCTCGCAACCTCTCTTGGCCCTGTGGGAGATGTATCTTAAAATGTCAGCACTTTCTGCTAACCCCTAAAACGAGCTGCCACAGTTGATTCACACCAGAAAATTGCTCTCAGCCGGTGTGTCCAGCCTGACTTGAATGTAATAAAAGGGGAAAAACTACATTTGGCATTGCATCCACATATACTCGAAAATGTCGCGCAATCGAATCACAGGTGCTTTTAAACTGAACACCTGCCAGCTCCGGTGATGGATGGTTTAGCAAGCGGCAGATTATTTGACTGCGAGGATGTAAATTTAATGTTGGAGTCAGTCAATAGGCAGAGCTCCTTTCTGTGAATCTCCAACCTGCTTGATATCTCTGATTACCCCACTGATACACCGCATCAGGTGTCACAAAAAGCACCATGTGTGACTGAAAATCAATGTTTGAATGGCTCCCCGCTGAAACAAAAACCTCAGGGCCCTTCACCGCCTCCCTCCTGCTCCCCCTTCCCTGGCCCACATAAGAACCACGTTCCATTTAAAAGATACATGAGCCTTGCTGGCAGAATGAATGGCACAGCCTGGGTAAATAAGTTTGAAGCCAGACACGGGGGCCCCGAGTGAGTCTTTTATTAGAAACGGCCATTATGGGCCCCAATGCACCTGAAAGATGTATGAGATGTGAAGAGAAGGATGGGGAGGTATGAAGATTGATTACCTGACCCTCCGTTTAACGGGCAGCCGAGGGATTGTTGCTATCTTTTGTCCCCACGGGCCGGGATGTTGAAATGACACCAGAGAGGAGGGAGAGTTGGGTTTGTGTTCGCGCCTGCTTGATTGAGAGGGCCGAGGCCCTATCTTTATTGATGAGATCCCTTGATACATATGCAGACACGCCATGCAACGGCGGCCTATCCAGGACCTGATCCCACAGGCGAGGAAGAGAAAAACATCCTGTAATCCGAGTAGAAAAAAAAAACATCAGACTGGTCTATTGTTCTTGCTGAAAAGCTTTCTGAATAAGGAGAGATTAAGGTTGAAAGAGAGATGTATCGAAAGAACTGGAAAGGAGCCCGAACAGTGTGTTATGGTCTCTACTGCTTCTCCAGTTGGGTTGCTTTCCAAAGAAATTTCTGAATACAAACTCATGGCAAAGAAACTTTTTTTTATTTTTTATTTTTTTACATATGTATACAGAGCAGATAGCCACATAACCGCACCTTTCTTCTGCTCCAGTACTTTGAATACACATCTCAGAAGGAGATCCGTTTCAACTCGGTGACGGAGCTGTGCGCCGAAGTGCTCGAAGGACAGACCTCCATCGGGATGAGGCACTGTCCTCGTGACGGGGAGCTCAAGCCTCCCAGTATCGTCTGGGAGTTCAGGAAGGTGAGGGGCGCACGCACACACACACACACACACACACACACACACACACACACACACTGTCTCTCACTCAAGCACAAACCTAATCTACATTTCCCCCCCGAAAACCCTTTCAGGACGGGACCATCTACCACCCTCATTCAGACATGTGTGTGACAGCCTACCGCACGCCGGAGGGCCGCACAGACACCCAGATGAGGCGGTGCATCCCGGGGGACAAAACCCAGCAGTGGAAGTTTGAGTGGTAGAAGGAGAAAGAGAAGAAAGTAGCAGGAAACCTCAAGTGACCTTCTTCGACCATAGTGCAATTACTACAGTGGATGTCTTCTCCGCTGCTCCCAATTCTCTGGCTCTCCAAGTCTGCGCTCCATTTGAATGGGAATGACGAGCAATTAGAAAGGTGGTGAAAAGTCACTTTAAGCCAATGATTCACCCAATTCAGAGCTTTTATGTTCGTGTGAATGACCCAATCAGTGCAGATTGTGGCCGAGTGAATGAGAATTTCAAGGTGAGGATTGTTTTTTTTTTTTTGTTTTTTTTAAGGAGGCCAGCTGAACTCGAGACTTTTACTTTTCGTGTTGCTTTCATCCAAGTGCCTCTGCAACCAAACTGGAGCCCAGTGCAAAACCTTAAGTGTCATTATTGTCTCGTGTTCTTGCGAACACATCGAAAGCAGTGAAAAGTGGTTTGACTGTCCAGCACACAAAGAAGTGCCTTTCAGAGAGATTTAAAGACAAAGCATTTCCTCGAGGACTAGATGCGAAATCATGCTGCACTACAGAACGTTACCTTACTGTGCAATTAATATTAATTATTATTGTTCAATCCTCCTGCTTGTTTCTTTACTTGTCAAAAAAAAAAAAAAAAAAAAAAAAAAAAAACAGTTTAAAGATGAGCTTCTCCAAGAAGTCGTGCCAGGAATGTAAGGTCAGCAACATTTAGCCCCAAACCAGCTACATCCTGACATGCTCCATCATGTGAGAGGAAAAACAGGGAGCGTGCGCTGTGGTCATACTAGACTGCTTCTCTATTCTCTTTCCTGTGGAGCAGGTTTCATGGTAGAAAGCTGCCTGAACAAGACTTGAAGCATTCATTAAGCATTTGCACTAAGTGCAGTTTGCCCCAGAGGGCTTAGTGAGTTGACAGGAATGTTGTAATCTATTCTTTCCTGTTGTGTAAAATTAAGAATACCCCCTAAACTCGTCTGTCACTGTGCCTTTGAAAGGTTGTCATCCTCAGAAGAAAACTCGTCTGTGCCGAAATGAAATGTGCCAGTGGATGTCAGTGATGAAATGTAAAACAGCACTGGCTTCATGCACTTGATTCTTAATTTTGTTTAGCCCCCCCTCCCAAAAAAAAAGCCTTAAAGGGAGCGCCTGTTTAAATTAATCTTTAAACTTGGCTGTGCCAGAATGTTTTGTTTAGACTCCTGCATGTAAACTGTACTTGAAACGGCATCAAAAACACTCCTGTTTTTTTTTTTTCATTATTTTCCACTGAAGACCCCCATCTGTGTTTTTACTGGGATGTAAGGGCAAAGAAATGGAGTTTAACTGTTGTTAAAATATAATTTTTTGACTGTATTTGCCGAAGACTGCGTATCACTGAGCAACATTTGGTCTCTGTGGTCCTTTGAATTCATGTATATGAGACATTCAAACCAGTCAGTGGATACAGAAGGTAAACATGCAAGATGGCTCCTGTTTTGTGTTACCTTTGTAAATATAATGTTTGAAATAAGGGACCAGAGGGGGACAGTGCTAACGTAAAGCACCTCTAAAACTACTGATAGCATAATGCAAAAGGGATAATGATGAGGATTGCTTGATATGAAGAAGAGGGTGAAATGGGATGGATGATTCAAAAAAAGATTAAACTGATGGGATGGTTGAAAGAATAAAAAAAACTAACCACAAGTGCACATTTGTCATCGTTTTTTAATGTCATCTCTACACACTCAGCATATTGTAATCTTTTATAAGTAATCCAAGCAGAAATAAAAAATATAAACTGGTACTTTTTATGTTAATTGTGCCAAAGTTTGAGCTATAACATGAAACAAAATTTGTAAATTTGCTTATGACTGTGGCTTTTACTGAAAAGTTACTAGGGCCATAATCCTCACTTCCGGCTCCATTCAGACACAGATCACAGCATTCACAGTCCTTTGGCACCACCTACTGGTAGGAAAGCAAATAACAATAATAGTCCACAGAAAACTGAGACTGACTCAGCTTGGTAAAGGTGACAATATGGTGGAAACTAATGGAGGAAAATCTTAAACGTTAAAGCCTGGCTGCATTTTGTCCACACTTATGTTTGTGTGTCTGTGGACTATAAAGCTAATACTTCATGTTAATATGTTGAAAATAAATGTTTTGTTATAGTGTAAATCTAGATGTCTGAGGGGTAAAACTGTTACACATCAGATTAACAGAATTACACTGTAAATTATGTGAATCTTTTCAGGGAGTCAGCATAGAGAGGGACTGTGATAAGGAGTGATAATGTATCGAGAGAGGAGGACAGAAAACATAAAGCTTAGCTGATGTAAGCAGCAAATCAAAAGAGGAAGGGCATCTGGAATCAAACATTAGTTGAATATTAAAAACACCTCAAGGTACATTAGTACTCGGGCATCTTTCAACCACGGGGCCCTTTAGGCTGTGCTGCTCTGGGTCCAGAGAGGTTGCATTTGAGGTGCGGATCTCACAGTCTTCGGTTGTGCCTTATTTTCTTGTTTGAAGGAAGTACAGTGTGAAACTGAGTCATCGACTAAAGTCACACAATGGGACATGAAACAAGATAGACAGGATCAAGCGCTTCCATTCTGTGTCAGAGAAAGGTTAATGGAGGACTTGTTTCAGTTAAAACATCTCCATCATGACACGAGTGACCCACAAAGTCTTTGAAATGGCTCTTCCACTGCCTGTTTAGTTTTTTATGGGTGTTTACAAAGACAAGAATTATAAAAGTCTTTTTTTTTTATGTCAGTCCTGATGTTTTTTGTTTGTTTTTGGGTTTTTTTTTTGCCACACATGTACCTGACCGTAGAGGAGAGACAACAATAGAGTATAATAACCTCACCCCGAGGTGCATTGTTTTATCTTCCCATTAATATATTTGCACCAAATATCTGTTGCATGGAAAATGTTATCCATCATCCTGTCCTAAATGAAAACGCCCTCATGCATTAACATTAATATTGTGTCTCTGACAGACACGACAAGCTCAGTCTACCGTGGTATATTACAACACTCCGGCTGACTTGTTGCCTTCCCGTGTCTCTTTGTAGTTTTCACAATATGGGTACTCGATCAAACAGCATGCCACTCAAATTACCTTCTTGCCTTGAACGATCGCCTTAATTATTTAGCATTTTAATTTGCTTAAACATACATTTTGTGTCAGATTTCAACTTTGGTGTTAAAGAGTTTTCATATCAATTTCATATGACTGACAACTGGCTTCATATGAACTAAGACCACCGAGGTAAATGATTTCTAAGCTCGGGTCCTGGGTCACAAGAAGTGTTTCACTGTGTTTTTTTATTTATTTATTTTTTATGGACATAGGTTAAATGATAATAAATGTATTCGGTAAGTTCAATTGAAGGCAATTTTTGTTGCCCATAAATACATTTTAATGATGTATAATGCTCAGTAAACATTAAGGGAAAAGAAACTCATCTAGTCTTATATGTTACGAACTCGTAAGGAGCCGTTAAACTCGTTAAACTAGGTCTGCTGTGTGGAAAATCTCACTGAACCGCCTGATGAAATATCTCAACCTCTGCTCAAAAAGATTTATCTGCTGTTACACTGACGTTGAACTTCAACTCCATCTCAAGTTCCAAGAAGAGGAAATAGAACTTCCGGTTAAACGACTTTGCCTTCAAAATAAAAGCGTGTAATTGGTCTAACGTCTTGCACCAGTCCACGAAGCAGTGGTTTTATGGTACACCGAACACGCAGGAATTTTACAGTTCCTGTAAAATTAGTGAAACCAGAAAAATAGGACAGACAGACAATCTACAGTACTTCTTCCAATTAAACTTTTAATTAAACAGAGACAAACCCTGTCACTACCATACAATCAAACACTATGGTTGCTGCAATGTTTTCTTGAATCAAACATTACAACCAATATAAAATACCTGAAAATACCAAAAGACAGAAAATAGAAAAGACATACAAATAGAAATATTTATTAAATTTAAATGGCTTTGTGTAACAGATAATAACCAGGAGGCAGAGTTTAACCTTTGTAGCGAATATGCCTCTAAGCAGTTGGCAGATCGTACTCATTTACCCCAAATAACCATTTATTGTGTCTCAACAACAGCTTGTGTTATTCATTTAATCCCATTCAGTCACGTGCGATGCATGTGATTACTTTGACACTCGTACACCGGAAATGAAGCTTCTAGTTGAGCTAGCTTGACAGTTAGGTTCTAACTTCAACACAAGTTCATATAGCCGGTAGGCGAAGTTCATCTAGTTCCTCAACGGCTGCTGGTAACATTAAATATTTCACACAGATAGTATTCGGACACCACTTCTTAATCATGAGAACGACTTGGCATCCGATTTTAGTTTTTTGAAGGGGAACTGTGGACGGCGTTTTCGATTTGACCTAGATTTGTTTTTGTCTCCAGTGGGAAGCTACAGGTTAGGTAGCTAGCTAATCCGAGGAGATAACTAATCCGAGTTTGCTAATCCTTTCACACTTGTCTTTAGTACACTGTTAAAGAGAGTCGAGGAGGAGGAGAAGTAGGAGAAGGAGTGTCCGTTGAGATAAAGGCGCTAAGGTTCCGCTCTGAGCTAACACCGCTCACGGAGTTGGTAGTTGGACATTTTTTTTCCAAGGAAATGAAAACTTAACTTAACGGCAGGTTACCCGAAAGCATGAAGGACAAACTTGAAGTCGAAACTAGACAAGGTTGTTGAAACCGCAAGGGTCACTTCAGCTGTAGGTGCCAGCGGCGTGCAGCTCTCCAGGGCATGAGACCTCGGTCCAGCTCTGCATCGAGGAAGGAAGCGATACGATGGCAGCCTGCTCAAGAAGGAATCGACCCAAGTTACTTTTTTTCCTCTTTGGTGCCACTTTACTGGGATGTCTGATATTTTTCAGACACAACTCCGGGGACACGAGCGCGTCCAATCGACGTGAGGCCCCTGTCGGAGGAGAAGATGTGGAAAACGAACAGCTTAAGAAGCCCGTCTACGAGAAGCCCCCCTTGGATTTAAATGCCCCGGGAGAAATGGGGCGAGCCGTCAAGCTGAATCTGAACGAAGAGGAGAAGAGGAAAGAGGAGGAAAGTCTCCAGAAGAATCAGATTAACATTTATGTCAGTGATAAAGTGTCGCTTCATCGCAGGCTGCCAGAGAGATGGAACCCACTGTGAGTATCTAGTTAAGTGGTGTCGGCCATCACCCCAAGAATGACCTCGTCCTGAATTTCGCACTATGTGAATCTCACAGCAAAGTTAAAACCCAGCTCAGTACTACAGAGGTGCTGCAGGTCTGGTAGGAGTGCTAGTAAATCATTTGCAGTCGGGAGTGGAGTGGTAACTGCTGATTTCCATATCTGAAAGTTTTCACTGTTGTGTTCTGTTCACTTCTTTTGGTCATGGAGTAATATTTGCGTAGGCAAACAAGCTTAAGCTTCCAGCTCTTGCCAACATGTCAGTTTGCAGTTTTAATCGTGTTGGGGGGGGGGGGGGGGGGGGGGGGGGGGGGGGGGGGGGGGGGGGGGGGGGGGGGGGGGGGAAAAAAGGTGGAGGGTTCGGTTTTTGCCAAAGGGGCGGGTGGGAGGGTTGACCCGTTGCACCCCCCCCCCCCCCCCCCCCCCCCCCAACTCTGCCTCCCAACAACTCAATCTGCCTTTACAGTTGCAGAGAGCTGAAATACGATTACCGCTCCATGCCAACAACCTCTGTGGTGATCGCCTTCTACAACGAGGCATGGTCCACCCTGCTGAGGACTGTCCACAGCGTGCTGGAGACGTCCCCTGACATCCTGCTGAAAGAGGTGGTGCTGGTGGACGACTACAGCGATAGAGGTACGAGAGCAAGGAGGCTGAGATGGACGGAGACACTGATGGACAGGCAGAGAGGGCCTGTAGGAAGGCAGGCTGCCAAACTGACAGTCAGAGAGGACAGAGCGGTTGTCAGAGGGAGACACACACGGAGGCACACTAGACAGGTGGCGGTCGCTGGTTTGTCAGACGGGAAGAGGGAGAGGAGAGGCAGACGTGCTGGCAATTAAGAAAGCCAAACAGAGATATAGGAAGTGGAGACAGGTTGTGAAACCTGTGATGTCGGATGAAGGGAAATCTTATGCTGTGCAGACTGAGACCGTCAGTCAGCTGTATGAATATGCAGAAATATCTCGACATCAGTGTGTTCTAGTCTCTTGTCATTCATTGTTTTGGTTTCTGTACACGAACTGAACGTTAAAAGCCGAGGCATTTTAAGGAGTGGTTCTTAAATGTTTTGGCTCACGGCCTTGTGAATGATTCAGCCTTTACCACTCCTCAAACACTGGCGAAATCTGCAGGGCGGACAGGGCGGTGAACATATCACCCAGGGAATGACAACCTGTAATTAAAAGCAGATTTTAATTGTTTTGTTGTGCTTGTCCATGTGTTCATTTAATGTAAGAAGGGATTTTGAGAAATATAATTCCCCTCAGTACAAACATGGCTTCATGCATATGCATAGAAAATCGCACATTTTTCAGATGTCTTATTCTTTTTTTTTCTTATTTGTTTACTTGTTTCATTTCCTGAAGATCATCTGAAGGAGCCACTGGAAAGGTACATCTCAGGTTTGAGGAAGGTGCGTTTGATCCGGGCCACCAAGAGGGAGGGTTTGGTGCGAGCCCGGTTGCTAGGGGCATCCATTACCACGGGAGATGTGCTGACCTTCCTGGACTGTCACTGCGAGTGTCACGAGGGCTGGTTAGAGCCCCTGCTCCAAAGGTGAGAAAACCCTCAGCAGGAAAAGACAGGACACTGTCTGATGGAGATTCATTCAAATTGTGGCCTTGTGGTTAGGCAGACTGTCACGTTTCAGTTGAGGTGTCACAGAGTGAGGCCCCGAATCTCTACCAGCCAGCTGCAGGAGCGCTGTTATGTAGCTGAGTCAGACTCAGTGTGCTCAGTAGATTCTCCTCAGAGCAAGGGCAACACAAAAACAGAAACAGACACTTGAAATGAACAAATTGCTTGCTTTGTAGCACGCCAGCTTTTTTCTCCTTTCTCCACAAGGATCAAAGAGGAGCCATCGGCTGTGGTGTGTCCCGTCATCGATGTGATCGACTGGAACACCTTCCAGTATTTAGGCAACTCTGGTGAACCTCAGATTGGGGGGTTTGACTGGCGGTTGGTCTTCACCTGGCACACTGTCCCAGAGCACGAGCAGAAACGCCGTCGCTCCCCCACTGATGTCATCAGGTACGTCACGAATTAACTTTTTTTTTAATATATAACTTTACAGCATAGGAGTTATTTTACAGCACCTATATCAGCTGATACTAAACCTCACACTGATATAACATTTGTCTCATCTAAATGAGATATAATTTATAAGATAATTTATTGACTGAACCCGTTTTGCTCCCCAGGTCTCCTACCATGGCAGGTGGTCTGTTTGCTGTGAGCAAGAACTACTTCCATTACCTGGGAACATATGACACAGGGATGGAGGTGTGGGGAGGAGAGAACCTGGAGTTCTCCTTCAGGGTAAGAAATTATTATGCCACACGTGCAAACCTCTAGCTTTATGGGAAATGGGCACATATGCACACACTGTCTCCCTACTGACATGAAATATGCATAGCTTTTAGCACCAAGCCACAATGCAAAATAGCACAGGCACTAAAAAGGCAGCCATATCTGGTTTACATTTATCCAAGACTTGCACTATATGAGACTCCTCATTCCCTGTCAAAACCATCCTGAAAGATTTACAACCAAACAGCCAGTGAAACAGGCCAAAGGGCCTGATACTTTAATTGCTGTGAAGAATTTGAACATCCCCTTTCCTCCAATAACCGCAACATCCCAAAGGGGAAAGAACCAAAAACAGCTTTTCTGTTTTCAGGCTCTTCAACAACAAGGCTGTGCTTTGTTTTGGCTGATCACGCCTGAGAAGCTAACCAAATCCTCGTGGCGGTGGTGATGTTGTTGATGTCTCTTAGATTTGGCAGTGTGGAGGCACCCTGGAGATCCACCCATGCTCCCACGTGGGCCACGTGTTCCCTAAAAAGGCCCCTTACTCCCGGAGCAAAGCTCTTGCAAACAGCGTGAGGGCTGCTGAGGTCTGGATGGATGAGTACAAAGACGTCTACTATCATCGGAGCCCACACGCACGACTGGTAAGTCTGCACAGATGGTTTGCTTGTGCATGTGTGTTATGTGCTCGTGGTGTGAAACACAACCAAAACTATTCTCCGAGCAGGCATTCTGGCGTTTTAATGACTGAATGACTTGCTTTCTTCGTGGAGCATTGTGAAGACGGCGTATTTTTTTTTGCCGCTGTGCTCATCACAAAACTGTCTCATTGATTAATGACTTGATTTCATCAGTGATACACTCTCAGTCCCACAGACACATGCACAAAATTACATGGATTCCTTTGTCTCACAAACTACACACAAACACACACACACACCTCTCCTGCTGTGGTGTTACAGCTCCCCTGATAAAGTGACACTTGGGATACATGAGCTGCAGACACCCAAGGTGACATGGGTGTCAGGGCATTCCGGTGTGTGATTACCACCTTTCCATGTCACTCAGTGCCAACGGGTGTCACCCACCTGTCCTTGACAAGGGTGAGAGCAGCGCTAACCCACGGGGTGCCCTGCCTTTGTATGTGTGCATGTGTAGGAGGGGCTGGGTTAGTGTGTAACAGTGTAGTTAAGAGGAGAAGCTCTCTAAACACAGATCAGGTGGCACTCATCTCTCTGAGAGGAGGTAGCCTTTCCAACCTGTGGCACAACAAACCCAATACAAAGACACCAGCCTCTATCAACAGTAATATGTTTTAATAAATGGGATTTCATTCACATTATTTATAGCAGTCTTGTCTTTAACGTTTTCTCACTTGCCGTTATTTTTGCTGTCGTTTTTCTCGCATTTCCTGCCCCTAACTGAATTTGTCGACCCCTATGAGGATACTGTTAATCTCTGTTGTTACTTTGAACATTAAGTTTGTCAAGATATGCTCTCTTATATATTCATACCGAAGCTCTGTGAGTTTGCAGATATTGTCAGAGCAGAAGCTACACACGCAAATGTAACAGTGAATACATTTCATCGATGACTCAGACAAAAGACTGAATCTGGAAATATTTCCGAACATGCTTCTGCTGTTTTCCCACTGCCTTTTTACTGTCCACTAACTGACGCCTCTCTGGCCCCATGTGTACATGTGATTGGCCACTAACTGCTCCTTAAGTTGTGTTTTTCAGTGACCCCATATACTGGATCCATATAGTGGATTGTCATTGGGCTGCTAGTCACCCGTACTTTACAGCAT
Organism: Toxotes lorentzi; assembly: GCA_037833715.1. Lineage (NCBI taxonomy): Eukaryota > Metazoa > Chordata > Actinopteri > Toxotidae > Toxotes > Toxotes lorentzi. The sequence goes on from JBBMJY010000005.1 coordinate 11,352,329, forward strand.
TTGAGTAGCACCTGTACTGGTCCTTAATTTTCCCTCTTATTAGCCTCCCCCACCCCTCCCACCAACACCAGCCCTCATTGTCTTCCCTCATGGTCCATAACTTTCCTTCCCACTGACACCACACTGCCTCCGTTGAGAATCCCTCTCTTGACCAAATAAATGGATGAAGGGCCTATTAGAGCTGTGCTCGGGCAAACTACCATCATCCACCATCATCCTGCAGCGCCGCTGAACCCTTCCCCCCAGCAGGGACGGTGTGGTGAGCATATGGTCACTGGCAAATCACTGTATCCTTCCCTGCACTAGTCATGATCACTGCAGTGTGTATGTGTGTAACTGTGAATGCATAAATGTATTTATACATACTGGTGATGTGTACTAACGTACACACACACGCTGTTGTTTGACTAGGATGTAGGAGTGGTTTTCTGTTAGGAGCTCTGTTTGTTTTAGGGCGTGTTATTGTTTTTTTAATGTGTAGTGATTATGTGGAATTACGAAACAACTATAGATGGTGCTATTGTATACCATTTCAGCACCGAGCTGTCCTGTGTGACACTGCAGGTCTTTTTTTTTATATGAGATGCCATTGAATGATATTTAACATCATCTAATGCCCATTTTATAGTAGTTCTGTTCTCCTTGGTATTGTTTTGAATCTCTGGGTTTTAGGGCAGGAAGGTGCAACTAAACTAATGAGGTGGAACTGTCACTTTATGGTCTTTGTTTCTAGGAGGCCTTTGGAGACGTGGCAGAGCGGAAGAAGCTTAGAGAGAAGCTGAGCTGTAAGAGCTTCAGGTGGTATCTGGACAACGTTTACCCCGATATTCACATCCCAGAGGATCGGCCAGGCATGTTCGGAATGGTGAGAACACATCTGAGTCACTGAGCGTCAGGTTTATTTTAGAGTATGAATTTACCAATTATCACCAATTTGATTGTATTTAATCCAGCTGAGCACTGGAGACCGGAGGAAAAAACCCATAAGGAACATTAAAAGTGTGATATCTACTTTCCTTTGGAACTAATTTCCTTTCCCCTATATGAGCTCCTGTACGCTTAATTTAACACAAGAAAAAAAATGTATTGCTATAAATGCTTTTTGCTCATTACAGCTTAAAAACCGGGGGAAGACCAACTACTGCTTTGACTACAATCCTATAGATGAACACAAAGTGGTGGGCCAAAGGGTCATCCTGTACCCGTGTCACGGCATGGGTCAGAACCAGGTACTTTCTGGAGAAGAATCACTTCAGTCTGTTTTAATGGGCATTAAAATGTCTTAATTTTAACACTGTAAAATAGTAATACTCTTTATTAGTCTCAGTTTTAAATTATTTATTTATTTTTTCAACTTAAACACAAAACACATGGCTAAACACCCAGGACAATACACACTGACACTTTAAAAGCATTTTCAAATGTCACAGACTCGTTTATTAAAGCCATGTTTTACTGAAGGTTTTAAGGTGCTTTTTACAAACTGCGCTGAGATTTTATCTAAGTTTGATTTGAGTTCAGCTGAAATCTTTGCTTTGTCTATACCTTCAGTGACATGGAGTGGTGCCACATATTTGTTTGCAAGGGTTTTAAATGGCTTTTCAAACGTCCCTGCAGTCCTGTAAGAGTCATCTGTCTGAGCACTATAGCCTCATTCTGATTCATCTCTCGCTTTTATTACCCTTCTGTTCCTCCTCCTTAGCTTTCCTCTAAACTTATGCTCTTTATTCTTCCCTTCTTTCATTTTTATTTGTCATCTCTGTATTCCCTATTTTCTGTTTACCACACAGCTGTAATAATGGCCATAAATGGCTGCTGACTCCCTCAAAGTAAATATACAATCCTCTTATTTCATAGACATCAAGGAGCTGTAGCTGTACTTTTACAAATCTGGGAATAGTAGACTAGATCCACCTGTCCCCAGGTTGAAAAATTATATGTTGGCCTTGTTGATACAAAGAGAGAATGTATTTCCCAACGCCTTTATCCTCTGTGGTTGACGATAGTCCAGGAAACACTGAAATTTACCATTGTTATTCCAGCAGCCCTCTGTGGACGCACACTGATGTCGTCTCAGTAGGACGTGGACTCTGCAGTGTTTGTGCTGTCTGCTTTATGAGAGGGCTCTGCATGTTGCAGAATCACACTTACTTCACATTTTCATTCACAGTGTGAACATAACAACAATATGTGTGTGTGTGCATATACACAAACACATAAGCCATCTCTTCAGTAGACCCCGTTTTCTTTCTCGATACATATCTTTTCCCTCACACATATACATGCATTTACAGATTGTGTTATAACTAAAATATTCCAAAAATTAAAGTTGTGTTACCATCAGTTGAGTCGAGGTGAAAAATTCACACGAGTCTATTTCAAGTGAGATTTAAAACTTTCACTGGAAAAAAAAAAAAATGAATAGGATTTTTCCATTTTGTTTTTATTTGACATTTCACAGTTTGCCTGAAAAGATCTAGGCTGTAACCCAGCTGTTTCATCTGCTCCCACAGTTCTTTGAATTCTCCACGGACGGCGAGATCCGCTACAACACGAGGGAACCTGCTGGATGCGTTGCGGGTGACAACATCAGCACCTACCTGACTGTCCAGCTGTGCAGAAAACGAGGCCAACTCGTACCTGCAGATCAGAAGTTTGACCTCCGAGAGGTAATGAGTATATTGTAGCATGTAGCATGGTGGCAGTGAAGGTGAGGGAACAAGTTTTTGAATCACTGTCTGTTAGCGAAAGAGAAGAGGAACATGAGACCTGATCCGGGGTCCACAAAACTTTTCAGTTTTCTTCTCGTCTTAGAGGGTGAAATATTAATTATGTAGATTTTTTTTGTATGAATCATTTCTCAAAATCTCAGTTTAATATGCTTTTGGCAATATATGTATTATATATATTATTGTCTTATTAACTAGAAAGCACTGTACAACCAGCAGAATAATTTCTTGTAAAATTCATACTTTAATAATGTTAATCTTTTATGTGTTATTGCTACACTGAAACTGTGAGAACTGAATCTCGAGGTCCCCTCTAGGACCAAAATGGAATTCATCCCACAGCCAGTCACGTCAAGCGCACTGTCGAGCTGCTCCACAGGTGCCGAGCACCAGTGTGGCTATAACTGAACTGTAAATCACAGAGCACCAGCAAGCTGGGTATTCACCACACAAGGCTCGGAGGTGTTTAGCATGTGTTCAGTGTAGTTACACAGAACCAGTGTCAGCAGCTAAACCACACTATCTAAATGTAAATGGGGCCAAGAAAGACCGAATGGATGTAACAAGAAGGCAAGAGGTAGAAGAATGGAACTGAACAGTAAAAGGAGGGTGAAGAGAGATGAGGCAAACAAACAGGGCAACTATACAGGCAGATCAGTCAGGGCTGAATATCAGTGCTACTGTAATAAGAACTGCTGGCTCTTAAAACGGTGTTGATCCTAAGTCATAATGTAAAAATAATATCCACTTTACTTTTAACTACTTTTGCCATCTGAGTGATCAAGCATCATGTAACTATTGTGGTTTTACTATTATAATATTACATTACTTCGTAATACTTATTTCCCTACCTGGGTGTTTTCAGGATGGGACTCTTTACCATGTGATGAGCCAGAAGTGTGTTCAGGCAGTGGACAATACAGACAACGGGACACCAGCCCCCTCGCTCCAGCCGTGCTCCGACAGCCTCCTGCAAAAGTGGTTCTTTCAGGAGAGAATGTAACGGCATCGAGTATACGTACAAATCTGTTGTTCGTTCAGGAGCAATATCCCGAGGATGGATATTGGTGGATTGAATTGCTTAATGCTGTTTGATATATGTGCCTTGCCCTGAAAGGAGCCCAAAGGGGGGAAGCTTGTGTGCTGCCTTCCTAACTCCATGCCTTTGGACATTTTTTCTGCCAGTTGAATCAATAGGAAATTATACTGATAAGTACTAACTTTCTGAGGTACTTTGTAAATATATATATATATATATATATATATGGGAATATGTGTTTCTTGGATGCTGTTGCTGGGAGTCAACTGGAATATGCCCTATTTCTCTAATCACTCGTTTTATGTGCACATGGACAAACATGTGTGCGTCCATCTGAAAGAAAACAAATACTGAATACCTCTGTCATCATACCCGGAGCCTCTTCATGGCTGACGTTCCGGGTGATTTTCAGAGCCACATCACGAGGCATTTTTAGGACATTAGCGTCTTCTCCTGTAGAGGGGGCCAACGGGCCTCTCTGCAGGTTCCTTTCTTCCACTGTACTTTCTGTTTGTCAAGAGAAAGTGGGACAAATCTTCCGGTATTTTGTTAAGAACCTTTTCCCGACGTTTTGAGTGCTTGCTCCTCTTACGTACAGGTGGCTTAGAGAAAAGCCTTAGATCACAGGCATTATGCAAGCACCGAGCAAATCTTGAGCTTAATCACCTAACTACTGATAACAGCAGAAACTCCAGTCTCATTCTGTTCTGCTTTTACTGAGGTAATTTAGAAATGCTAATTTAACTGAGGTAAAATGACGTGGGTCATTTGCTAGCTTTTGTAGTCATTTTTGTTAAAAGGAAATAAAAAAAAAAACAATGTTCAATATATTTTATTTGCTGATGCAGCTTCAAAAGACTAAATCCTAGCCATTTTATATGGATTTAATTCATGTGGTGTCAACATGTTTGTTTTAAATGATGTATTTTGTAGATGAGACTAAATGACTGTTATTTGTAGGATCACTGCAGACATATCTCAGCTTTATTCATAAGTAAGTGGGAATTTATTCAGTTAATGCTGATGAGTGATTTCAAGGTATAAAAACTGAAATCGCAAGAATAGGATCTTCTTCTTTATCTTACTTGCCCACTTGGAGCCCATAGAAAGTGCCTGACATTTAAAAAAAACAACAACTTATAATTCTATTTTAAGACAACCCTGCACGTTGAGAAATGCTCTTGAATTGAATGTAGAGTTTGTCACACGATGAGACGTACAGGGAGCAGTTGTTAAAGTTGTGACGGAGCGTCTGCACACTTATAGTACACATGCGAGGAGGCATTCCCCTGAGTGAATGCATATCACTCCGGTGGGTTGTACTGGTTCGTGCACACCGCCTCTGTTTCCATCCATCGGAATCAGACAACTATAGATCCCTCTGTTAGGAGCTGTGGTCACTTCTGCGGCTGTCCTCTCAGGCTATGCAGAGGGAATAAGGAGTAGACAGTTGTTGGCGTCTCCAGAGTGCTGGGATGGCAGATGGCTTCCTGATTGATTTTCTGGTCCTCTCCCAATTCTTTATCACCACCTCTCCCTCTCTCTGTGTCAGAGGTTTGCAGCGGAGGACTTATCTTTTAGACTCGTCCTCCTCAGATGAGCGCTTGTATACGCGCGCGCCTGAGGTTTGATTTATGAACGGAAGTCATCAAGAGTACAGTTTTTGACAGCAGGAGCAGATAATGGAGGAGGCCGAATGAAGCAGTTTGTGACCTCTACCTCACCATTAACCTTCACAGGCTGTTGGCCCATCAGTCTCGAAGGAGCTGTGTTAGGAGTCGATGTCAGGGGATGATCGTACTTAAATAGATTTTTGCTATTGATTCAGAAAGTATACTCACAATAAAATAAATGGGAGATGGAAAAAGACGATTTTTTCCAGTACCACAGCTACAGAGTAGAATCTGAATCCCTTCCTTTGCCAAATATAATGAATGTACAGTAATGTAATGTAAAGGTCACGTTGTTGCGGGAACGTGGTAACATCTGTGTGGATGACATGTGCATTACTTACCACGTTGAACATACATTTGCAATTTTATTATGGTGAGCAGAGCAGTGTCAAGGAGTATCATGAGATAGCTGCACTGAGAAGGATGAAGGCATTAAATAAATTCCAAGCATATTGGAATATGGAGTAATTCCAGGGGTTAAAGTTCCCAGGCTTTTGCTGGAATTATGAGTGGCACATGCTTGTGGAGACAATGCTTGGCAATAAAGGAAATGGACCAAATGACCAGTAGGAAGATTATGGTCAGCTTCACAAAGGGTAGGGAGGGGGCATCCATCTGTGAGGGGTGGTAACACTGAAGAGGGCTGGTTGTGTATGGTTGACAGCGCTCGATTTTGGTCACCACATGCTCGAGAAAGTCGTAACTGGTTGTTTGAAACAGATTCCAAGCTGCATGCATGGTCCCTGGCTGTCCTGCACACTCTCGATGGCTGAGCCTTCGGTGATTTAAGACTTAAGAAAAGCTGGTTCAGTGAGTATTATCTAGTTTCCCCAGAAACAGGTGAAACTGCTCTTTTAAGACAGTGCCCATGCTTTATGCATTAAACACTTAAGTAGCGACGACTTTTCTGTTCTCTTCGGTTTGTGTCTTTAGCCTGCGAGTGCAGTATAAATATTCTGTTCTGTTATTAAAAAGTGTTATTTATTTTTCCATGTGGCCATCTGTTATTCCAGACATGCCCTACGTACGCAGGCGTTATATTGTATGTTAATTTGATATTGTACATGGAGGTGCAGTGAGGTTGGTACTGGCCAGTTGCAGATTATAGGTCATATAGGGCTTTTATATCAACACGACCTTTGTCGTAAACAGTGGTGATATTCTGAGGATCTGTCAGAGCACTTATAAACCATTTAAAGTGGCTGATGGTACTGTCAGCCAGCGCTAATGGACCAAGCAGTGCATATCTTCTCTGTTTATAATGGCAAGCAATTCCCAGGGGAGACATTTACATTTTTTTTAAGTGGTAAACATGCACAAATAATAATGCTGGAATTCAACACTGCATCTGGGGAATTAATGCTGTAACTGCAGTGGCCTTACGTTTGTCATTAGAAAAGCGAGGGATGTAATTAACATTATTTTTGTATTTGTTTGATCCAATAAATGAATCAAATCTGATGTTGAGGTCTGTTGTCAACTGAGAGTCAAAATGAGTAAACACCTAAGTACTGTCAGAAATGTATGAATGCCTGTGATCACTCATTGTGTGCTTTATTTTTTAATGTTCAGTTTCATGTCTTTAAAACATTGGCAACACTTACATCGGACTTCATTTATAAAAAAAAAAAAAAACACTTTGCTAAAAATTCTTTTGATCTCACTGTAATTTGCTTCATTCTTTCATCCGTAAGACTGTGACTCATCTGCTTCCAGGAGGAGTAAAAACGAGCTATCATCCACATTCTGCTGTGATGGAGACGTGAATCGAGATGCTCGGAGGGTAATGAGAGAAGAAGAAGAGAGATTTTCCAACCGTATCTGATTGGTTTGATCACCAGCTGCTGAGTGAGATGGTGAAATGTTGCGCCCGCGCCAAGTCGCTCTGTTTCCCCTGGTGTTTGACGCTCTGCCCTGCAGTCTCTCTTGATTACTCACTGATGATGCTCCGCTGTTTGTTTCATAGGATGTACAGGATGTTTGTGTGTGTGTGTGTGTGTGTGTGTGTGTGTGTGTGTGTGTGTGTGTGTGTGTGTGTGCATGTGGAATATGTATCAAAGGGAGGAAAAAGGAGTGATCCACCATCTGTGCTAGATTGGTTTTGGTATATTTAAGTTAAAAAAACAAAAAAAAAAAAAACAACTTGCCTGCTAAATAATTAGAAAAGGTAAAATTCCATACAAGTGCATCTTTTCATTGTAAGCATACCACACTGCTGAAAATAATATCAAGGAATGTTTGTGCCCCCACGGAGGTGAGCTGCTTTCCCTCTTCCACAGGATGACATGCTCTGATGGAAAACTTGCCAGAAATGTTCACATTCTAACAAATGCTGCACAGGCACCACTCGGCTGCTCCCTGGGAAAATGAGAAGCGCTGCCGCAGATGGCTGTGATGCTGCTGTCTCCAGCACTGCCTCATCCTAATCTTTCGGGTGCATCCCTGTGAAATAATGCGGTACAAAATGGCGCTATATAAAATGTCCTGAAATTCAGAAAACATGAAAAAAAAAAAAAAACGTGGTGTAGGCCCTAGTTTCTGATCCAGTGTGTGTGGCACACATGCAGCACTACAGTCTCTCACACCCCATATGTGTCTTTAATGATAATGCAAAACAAGACTCCCCACGGTGCAAGTCTTTGGAGATGCTCGGGCTTCAGTTGTCAGGGAGTGATAGGAACCATAGGAGGAGCAGAAGCACACACACACACACACACATATGCACAGATAGGACGCCATTTCTACACTCCATGTTGGTTAGTTTGTAATCCCCAATACCCAGAACAGCTCAGGAGCAGTGGCTGTTAGCTGCATACATTAGATGACACACTTTCACTTTCAGGAGGGACTCCAGACGGTGCAGTAAACATGTGAGGCCTAGATACAGAGATAGCGTTGCATTTCTTATGCACCGCCGCTGCCTTGCATCTATGATGAGGTGATGAGGTGGCTCATGCAGTGAAGAAAGCGGCGAGGCTTCCGTGAAGTTTCTCAGTCGGCAAATTCGTTTAAATAACCACAACCAACTATTCTACACCTCATCAGTCGTGTCTGAGGAACATTGCAGTTTTATTTGCTGGATCATATGTGCCATTTCCATTTTGGCAGAGCTCATCATCTTTCATGGAAATCAGCTTTTCCAGGAAGCAAAGACAAACTTAAACAGCAATTAACCTCAGCAGCTTTCAACACAACAGACGTTCAGAATTGTAAATGCATCTTCGAAGACACAGGCGGAATCTGATGGATTTATTTATGAAATTAAGCTTTCCATGGTCCCAAAAATATGCATTCGCAGAGGATCGATGTGAAACATAAATACCACAGTAGCACTTGAGCACAGCGAGCATGGGAAGAATTATCCGTTGCAAATGATGTACTTAGAATTTCTCCAAATACTGCAGGGACTGGTTTCTCAGACGTGCCTCGACTTAAAGCCTACTTCAGTGTAGTATCAAGCTCATCTAATCCACGGACGTGAAACCAGCCAATGCAGCATCAAAGGCAGATTGCTTGTTGCTTATTTGCCTTGAGTTTCCTTGAGTTTTTTTTTTTTTTTTTTTTTTTTAGAGTCCATTGATAATTTTAATTTTTAAGTTTTCATCTTCTCATTTAAAAGAATTCTTATGGTCGCATTCTCATTCTGAGCAGTTTAAACACAAGTGTGAATCATTAAAACAAGTCGATGAGAATCTTTGACTTTGATTATGTAGGTGATGGTGGCTAATATCTCACCCTTTTCAATTACTGCCACAGTCAGAGTGGAGCTGTAAATTAGCTTTGTTAATGACATCAATGGACCGGTCCTCGATAATTAGTCACTTGTCACTTGCTCAGACTTGCTACAACAGATGACTCTGACCACGGGCGCTCTTTTGCAGGCCGAGGGATACAACAGGTGGTTTTTGATCAGCCATCACGCTCGTGTTCATGCTGTGCTTGATTTTGTGAAACTTGAATGAGCTATTACCAAAAAGAAAAAAAAAAAGAAAAAAAGCAATGCTCTATCCTGAACATATTTCTTGTTTTTTTTAAACCATCAAAATGACACAGATGGGATGTGTTCACATCACAGCATGTGTTTTTTTTTTTTTTCAATAACTCACCAATTTTGGACCAAAAAAGATGTTTTCTCTTTTTTTTTTTTTTTTACCTGTGGGAATATTCACATGAAGATTAGTTCAGGAACATTTGCATTAGTAATAAATAGAATAAAAGTGACCTTTATGGCACGAGAAGACACAGACATAGAAACAACAGCATAAAAACAAAAGCCCCAGTGGGTTTGGAGCTCAAGGCTATACCTACAGAATCTGAAGGAGGTTTTTGTGATCATAAAAGAGACAAGTCTGAGAAATTCATTGACAAGGGAGCAGTTTCTATTGGTCTTTTCTTTAAGTTGATCAGTTGGCAGGCATTTGTGAGTTTGGTGTTTTGCTCTGATTATGTTTTTATAATCTAATTTAGATTTTATTTAGAAAAGTGCAGTTGCAAATGCCACATTTTACTCTAAATGGCCAGGTTTTGAAGAGCATTCTAAGACTTTACGTTGCCACCTCTGCTGTTGTAATACATCAGAGTCGCAGAATGCAAATCTCTTGTGATATTTATGGCAACACTGCTGATGGAATTAATTATGAGAAGCGTTTCTGTGGTGAGAGAGAGGAGAAGGAGTCACAGCACATATCACACTTGTCCGCTAAAAACTGGAGTCTGTCACTCTTTTCTCTCCCACAGCGAATGGACATGGCAGGGCCTGGAAATATGAGTATGTGTTATTTCTAATGTAGATGACATGGATTGGAATATAAATAGGAATGGAGGCAACAGTTTGTACTATGGTGTCTTGTTTTTTCTTTTTCTATACATTGAAGTTTGACTCCTCAGATTCTGACTGATGTCTCTCCGCTGAGTTTTCTTCATACTTCTGTTTTCTTTGCCTGCTGCGTACAGAGTTGAAATGTGTCTAAGAGCAAATAATATTTGGCAGAAATGATGTATCCTGCTAAAGAGAACACCAGAGTCACATTGATTCACACTCCGGCAGACTGTGATTTTTCACAGCCTCCCCCAACGTAGCCTACATTGACAGAATACCTCTTTAATGTGTTCCTACGAGATAAAATGCTTCCACAGGCGATTACCCATTCCGCGCCACTCCCATTCATTTCACTTAATCAGATTACTTGATTGCTTGCCAAATGGACTGCCTCCGACCCCCACCTAGGGAAATACACTGTATATATTTCCTTTGGACAAAATGAGATGTGGTTGATTTATTTTTCCTCACACACTCTGTTTTTAGACCAGCCTTAGTTCACTTCAGTCAAGTGTACCTCAGGTTCTGAGATATTATTAATCCTTTCCAACACATATTTTATATTCAGGTTTACATAGCAGCCTAGAGCTGTTTTAGAGTTTCAGGTTGTGAATGGTGAAATTGGGAAAGTGTCAACGGTGGTTTACAAATCATGTAGACTGAATTAAACAGGGAACCATCTCGCAGATTTTCTCCTGCATTCAGGTCCGGACCACAAACTGAACCGCCCCCATCCCTTCGCCAGATCATCTGAGCTTTAACTTCCTGGGTAAAAAGCTTGTTGTAGCAACTGCTCTAGACTTATTGAGATACTTTAGAGGAATTCTTTGCATACGCTTTATGAAAAGATTCAGTGCAAATGTTGCTGTTAGACACATGGGAGACTTCATTTTAGCTTTTCAGATGTGGCTGAGTGAGATTTCTCTGCCTGATACTGTTTTCTCATCACTCTCCCAGGAGATGAGATAAGTCCTACACCTTGGCGTGCTCCTGATTTGGAGTGCTAAAGAAGTCGACATTGCTTTTCATGATTAAATTAAATTCTGTCTTCTCTTGTGGGGCCTTTTCACTTAAGGGGTGTAGCGATGCAGGTCAAAATGAACAGATCCCTTGCTGTCTGGCTGTAGTCATGTGTGAATTAAACGCCTCATCACTTTGCAGAGGCAGTGTCAGCTGTGTAAGTTAATTGTGATGGTCTTCCACATGTACAATATACACACAGGAGCATGCATGAGTGCGCTGTCTGTACACCAAATGTGACCTGACACGCCAGTCTCAGAAGTCTGTTGTTTATGGTTTGTTTTACTCTCCAGTGTGCTTGAGATGCAGCGTCACCATACTCTGAGCTTATTCTGAACGAAAATGTTTGTTTAAAAAAAAACATTTTCCGGCCAGGGAATTAATTACTGTGGTGTATTAATCTTATCTCTTGGTGCAGAGGCAGTGGATAAGAAACTGGTGAGAAAAAAAAAAAAATAGCAGGAAGCAGTCAAGCTCCAAGCTCAAACATCTGAGAGCTGGCTAATGTTCTTTTAAGAGAGCGGCAGTACTTAGATTTAGCAGTTGCCAAGTCTAGCAAAAAAAAACAAAAACAAAAACTATCCCTGCCTCTGCATAATTCATTACTGATGTGATGATGATGTGCTTGGTCAGATAGACAACCAACCACCCTGGCAATGGAAATTTAACTTAGATTGATGCAGCATACACATGGTATTAATCATCTAAGTCATCGAGCTGATGCCTTATTCAGAGTTGATAAAACATATTCATCAGGGGACGTCTGTCAACGTGGTTAGCCTCACTCTTTTTCTTTTCCTTTTTTTTTTGTACCAGCAGTTTTACTGTGTAAAACTGTACATTGGTATGGTAAACCGGCTACTGACACCATACAGACAAGAGAGTGCTATCGATTCTCTTCTTCTACTTTTCAGCAAGAAAGCAAATTCCAAAACATCACACTATTCCTTTAAGAATAAACCCTTAAATTCACATTTTAGCCACCGTCAGATTAGAGGATGTAGTGTCTAAGAGATAATAGTTCCAGGAACGACTCAGGTAAACTGAACATAGCCCGGTAATGATGGAAAGGTTAGGTTCCCTGTATGAGCAGCTGGGTATTCCGCTGCCACATACGCTGCCTCCTCTGGCGCAGGGTGCCAACCACGGTTGGGCAGCGGATCATTGTGCAGTGAATGCCAGAGCATGAAGGGGCGGGGGTGGGGATAGGTGTATTCCGGCAGTGAGCCAAGTCACTGACCTTTACTGGAGTGCCAATCGATAAGGCTCAGCATCACAGGGCTCCGGAAATCTCTCAGCGGAGACACAAGAAGCAGAAGACTCTCACTGTCAGATGATGCGCTAATTGCTTGTGGCTGTTAACCTCAGCTACCCCTGCTGGATGAATCTCAGTGGTAAGACTCAACCTTCCAGCCCCAGGGCCCTTCTGTGGAGTGTGGATGCTCAGAACACTTGGGGCCATGGGGCTGGTTGCTGCGAGGTCACATAAGGTGGTATTTATATACTTACTGTACACAAAGTCCAATACATTGTACTGAGTGTAGTATCTGTGAAAGTACCATAATGTACCTATTATAATACTCATGTAAATTCTGTACCTACACACATCTGTTCTTTATCTGCAGGTCTGATGAAGTGTGTGGCACAATGGTGTGTTATTAAACACACATTGTACTTAGCATTGTTTTGGATGCCCTTGCACTCCTATTCTGATATGATAAATTAAAAGAAACTCAAAACATAAGCCTCCCCGGATAAGAACATCTGCTAAATGCACCAGAAAAAATGCATATGACAGCCTTCTTCTCACCTTGGACAGCTAAACTACAAGTGCTCACACTGCTCTGTATAAAGGCCCAGTTCTCTGAGTAATAGTACACCAAAGTGACAGGTGAGCAATGCTCAGCGGGTAGCAGTATAGAAATGGTGCATGTGGGACTGTGCTCATTGAGCCTGCTTGCTGATAATGAGCCTGCAGACATGTGGAGGAGTGGCAGCGAGCAGGGCCAACTCCTCTTACTGCCTAACTCTGCTTTCATCACCCTGCTTTCATCAAGCTCAAGTGCCACAGCTATTAGACCTTTGTGCAGTGTTGAAGGGGGGGAAGCTGAATGTGCCAGCACGGCTGGCTAGGTTACTTCCAAACTGCTTCCCACAGCAGCTCTTTGATTAACTACTCAAAATTTGATTAGCCTTAAGCATTTTGATTTTTTAAAACATACTCCTTGAATAAATTTGGTCCCTCTTAATTTTATTTATTTATTTATTTTTGTACTACCTTGTGCTCAAAAATCCATCAAATGTGAAGGAACACAGAAACAATCTAATTTACAGACACTGAATTAATTTATTTCAGTGATGGTGAATCAAATATGATGATGAGACTTCATAAGGAAGTGTTCCTCCTTTCACCCATCTCGGGTGTGTAACCTTAAATTGCAGGTTTTGTCAGTGTTATAATGGTAAAAGGTTTCTCATCTTTTGTAATGGATGTACTGTACAAGTAAGTGGATTTCAATCACATTAGTCACTGACTTAGAAAGACACATGAACACACACATTTCCTTTCACTTTCTCTACCATTCCTGCCAAGGGAGTTTGTGCATGGTTTCACTTTAAATTCACTCTTGTCCTCTGCTGTCCCTCTGTTTTATTCTTTTCTCTCCTTCTCTACTTTTATCATTGCCTCTTCATACCTCCTGATTTCTGAATCTGAATGGCATGGTTATGGTACACTGTTTCTTGCAGAGCTTCTGAGCCCCTCTTCATATCCATCTCCAGTGTCTGCAGATCCTCCACTGGACAGTCGTGCAGTATGGGGTGGTGGTGGGGGAAGTATGACGATTCTAAGGGGCCTGTGAATTACAGGGGCCCTAAAAAATAATTAAAACATTGGGTACATGTTTTTTCTGTGGTAAATAACTAACCTATCATCATTAATAGAATATGTTATTTACAATAAACTATTTACAACAATAAAGCTAATTGTTTCTTTTTCTTTCATTGTTTTTGGCAAAAAATAAACAACATCCAGAGAGCCTTTATCTTGTGTTGACTGATGTGAGTTGGCATAATTACTGGGGGTCCTTGGGAATCCTTTTTTTTATTATTATTATGAAAAAAAAGAAAAGAAAAATGATTAAGCTCTTTTCAGTGATAAGAATTCAAACACTCTAATTAGTTTTCCACATACTGAAACAAAATCAGCTGCTTAAAACTTTCACAGCTGCTTCTTTTCTAGTTGGTATGTCTATTAAAAAATCTGTTACTGATTTTATTCTTTTGTGTGATATATCATTCTACAGATGATAATGTTCATTTTACTTGAAGAGGTTGTTCTTTAATGTTTCCCATTAAAGAATTTCACCAAAAAAATTAATTATTAAACTGTAAAAATGGACTTTAGCACGTCTGTACCGTGTTATATTGTCTGGGTTGGTGTAGCCTGTGGTGGTGGGGCCCAGTGTGTTATCTTTTTCATGGGGGCCCAAAACGCCCCTGCGGCGCCCCTGCCACTGGATGCCAGAATGTTAGTCTTGATGTGTGTCACTATGGTGGCAGGTACAGTATGTGGTTTTCTTTCTCTACCAACATACTTTGAGGAAGCAAACGCACAAAAGATGTGAGAGAAGACACAGAGACACAAAATCTATTGAGTGGAGGCAGCTAGAGGCACACCATGGAGCTCCTGCCAGAGAGGAGCCGGTGAGTGAGTGGCAGGTGGCCTAGCCCCAGGGACTCCTAATGAAGAGAGTCTGCCTGCCGGCTTATCGATCCAGCCACATCAGTAGATCTGATGCTTCGCTGACTGGCAGACTGGGGGGGGGGGGCACCTGGGGCCACACTCATACAAAGAAGATGGAAACGGTCTGTTCAACAGGTGTGTGTATGTTTGTGTGGGAATGGTAATGTTTATGTTTTGAGGGGGTGTTAGAGGAAATGTAGATTTAATGAGGTGGCAGAGGGCACTCATACCTATATTTCTCTCTCTATATATATATATATATAAAAGTATGAGTACCAGTAGAAAGTAGAAGTAGTAGTAGGAAGATGAGGCAGAAGAGACAACAGCTGTCCGCCTGTCACACAGCATTTCTAAGCCACTGTCCAGCATAATCTATTCACACATACACACACACAAACACCTCTGCCATCACAGCTGCTACTTCAAGCTCATTATTTCTGGGACTGTCAGCTTATGGCTTGTTGTGTTGGCTGGGTAATGCATCTTAAGCCCAGCTATCAAATATGAATGAAGCACTGACTTCCTCATCTATCTTTCATAGCGTTCATTTGTTAAGCTATTTGCCTGCAAAAATATTTTTGGATGTTCCCTTACTGTCGTGAATACTGTTCTCATGAAGCAGCAGTAGGTCTATTACAAAACTGAACTCACCGTTCTGGTTTGTGTGGACATTATTGTTCAGGAGGGTGGGGTTGGTTCAAGTAGTGAAGTGAAGAGGGCTTTATAGTCGTAATTGATATTAGAATTTTTCATTTCACGGTTTGTGTGACATCATGTTTGAGCCTGCATAATGTTCAATACCATGCTGTGTCTAGGAGTGTGAATGCACAGTTTACTGTGTTTTCATCTGCATGTGTTTGCTTGTCCTTTTTAATTATGGTCAACGTTTGTATGTGTGTGTGTGTGTTTATCTGTAGGCCCATGTGCCAGGTTGTGTGTGCATGCATGTGCATTTGTCTGTTTGCATTTTCGTCCATTTCCATGCCTCTATGTTAGGGTACATGGACACACATCTTACATGTATTCTATATTTGAATATGTTTACATACGCAGTTACAGCATCTACATTTTAATGGAGAATGTCACTGCACATGTATTATGTAATTCCAGTGACCTGAGACAAACCTGTCAATATGTGCATAAAAGAAGACCTCTCCTCCAAAAATGAATAGTAGATACTTCAAAGCACTGAGCATCTCCATGAAATGTGAAAGGGGAAAAATATTCAGGGTGATTATAGGAGCATCAAATGGAAATTTCTCACAGACAAGGAAATTGTCTAAGGACAGTTCACAGGTCTGGCATCTTGATGATAACCCAGATTTGAGTGTAGCTCTCTGAGGCCTGGTTTTGGGAGGTAGCCGACCCTCTTCAGATTATAGGGACTGTCCTGGTTTAGAGAAAAACGCACACAAGACTCCGTTTCTGCACAAGTGCACATGAACTTGTCGCTGCACTCCACAGTTCACATTGCTGGGCCATTAGGACGAAACCGTCAGCATTGCACAAGCAATCACTGATCAATACACACATTGGAGCTCAGAGAGGTTGGGAATCTCCTGTGTCCATTAGCACAATCACTGCCAAAGAGAAATAGAAACTATATCCGCAAGTGCTCTTCATTCATTCACCCCATGGAGCCATCTCTATCATGGCGAGCCACACCAATCAGCTCACACATACTTATAAATCACCCAATGGCTTTTAAGCGCGCACCTCTTTGTCTTTGGTGGATGGAAAGTGGCTGTGTATAATTAATGCTGGTGGGGTGGGAGTCGAGGAGGAAGGTCTTGGAAAACTGCCGTCCACCCCTTCCATCTCTGAGCTCATGCGCTGTGGGGCGGCTCGTGCACATGCATCAACGTCTGCCATTAACTTGACTCAGAGAAATGCCCCGGAGATTCTTTTCCTGCGCCGCTTTTTTTTTGGGGGCAGCTTATTCTTCATCTCTCTATCTAATTTCCCTTCAATTCCTCCTTTGAACTATTTGCTCTCTTTGTCCTTTTCTCTATCTCCCTTTCACTCTCCTGTGTCTGTATTACCACTCTGAGTGAAAGTCTGCACTCAGATTTTGTGTGTGTGGAAGAATGGCCATGCATGCGATGAGGGTGAGAGTCTAAGAACTTTGGCTCTGTGTGTGTGTGCCTGTGTGCATGTTTGTCTGTGTAAGTTTGCATACTCTTCATACCCACTAATTAGAATGACAGTTTTTATTAATAGTTTGGGGCTAATGTGCGATAGCGTGACTCCAGCTTTCCTACGAGCTCGTTTATCCTGCTCTCTTGCCACCTCGGGCCCTAATTATCGAGCTGACGATCTGACATCCGACCACTAAAACAGAGACGACACATTGACATATTGTCACTTCCGACTTTAGACTGGACTTCTTTAAACCTGAGGTTATGCTGAATTCAGCAGACTTGTTCCATCTTGTCCATCTACCTTTAAGCATGTCTGAAAACTGTGCGGAGTCCAGATTATGAAACTACATACTCATAATTCAGCGTGTCAGGGGTGATTAATCAATCTTAGAAAACAATAACATGACAGCAGACAGTGGTTGTCTTTCAGAATGTATTTTCAATTCCTCTAACACTAGGGTATGTTCATATTTTTTTCACATGTTGTTATAGTAGGTGGGGTCAAGTATCCACAAAGTATGATTCAGACACTACAGTTTTGTTTGGTATATGAGGAATTTTAACGGGCATAGATCCAAAGGATGCTATTTTGAAGATGGAGTGGAGTGGAGATAATTTCCTCTTTTGTCTCAAGACACAAATCCTTGCATGGACCACTCATGCATGTAGGATATACATTATGTTTTCCCGCAAATCAGTTGTATACCATTACACTGTACACAATATACAATATACACAAAATATGTAATTATCTACCTATCTATATTTGCTCTACATACAAAATCTTCTCTGTTTTAAACTTATTATATTCAGCCTCCAGGCATGTGGAATTGCTGTTGAAATGATCCGGCTTGCTGTAAAGCAGTTAGGCTGTTGATGACATTGGAAACATTCATTGTAAGTGTGATTATGTAAGACATAGTTCTTGCTATTACTAGGACTTGACAGTAATCAAAATAGTGTCCTCCCACAGCACAGCCACAACTGAAGCTCTTTTGAAGGCAGTGGCCTACTTTACACAGTCTCTTCTCATATTCCTGATTTAATTTCAGAATGGAATAACAAAGGTTATGATAACCTCTTCTGACCAGGACAAATGTGGCATGCCCATTCAAGATTATCTCTCTAGGGTGCACAGCAGAGGACACCCTTTGAATCAGAAACACGCTGTGTGAATCTCCTGTCCATTCTGACACAACAGTGACCCTGGAAATCCTTGAGTACACCCTGCTGTGGTACCGTCACTGTAGTAGCTAATTTTATTTTCTATGGTCCTCTGTGTGTCAGCAAACTAGCCACAGTTTGTGCCTCTCATGTTTTTGCATTTGCCACTTTTGTGGTGATGATTAAATTCAAGTCACACAGCTAAGCTTCTGTTTCTCTTAAATAAATGAATACCAGTCACACTTTGAAAGCGCCTGTAGGTCACAGGCAACACTTGCTGCTGTTTTGGAGACATTTTCAGATTCCTCACAGACTTTTTTTTTTTTAATCCAGCATGAATGTAAAATAATAAATTTGAGGCACACCGAAAAAAATGTTACCCAAGTTGTAACTCTGTTTCTTAAAACCAAACAAAAGCCTGAAGTGACACCCCTTGTTTTAGTGGCATGTATTAAAAAGAGCAATTATCATATAGTATATGTCAAAAAATAATTCAACACATAATAAAATATATAATTTAACAGAAATATAGAGCTCAATATAGTGCTTCATTTCATGTTGAGTCCCTGTCAACATGTTATGTTGTTGAAGGTTACTAGAATTGTTCTACGCACCTGCATGCTAATAAATATATGAAAGCAATTAGCTGCTTAGATAGCTCCTGATAGCACTAAGGCTAGCGAACAGCGCCTCAGCAGTTCATCCTCTATGAGAGGAATGTCACTTCCTGTGACCATCTTTTTTTTTTCCTTTTTGAAGCGAACAAACGCGTTAGGTCGCTGGTATTGTCATGGCTGCGCGGTCACGACACCATGAACATCTTCTTTACTGTTCCTGCCACTGAGTCTTTTTTATCTATCTATTTATTTATTGTTCCAGCTGGATAAAAGAGTTTTTCAAGAGACAGGAAATGTCTTCTGTAGAGCGGTAAGTTTTGACAAATGTCCAATTACTGTTACAATTGTGAAAACAGTGATAAGGACTTTGGCAAGAGCCACAAACCTGAGTTAACTTTATTAACAAGGTTAGCCATAAGTAGCTGTAGCATGAGCTACATAGGTTTAGTTTAGCTAACTGGTTTTAGCTAACTTAATTGATATGCTTCAGAGTAAATAGTATGGTAATTATTCCTGCACACAGTTTTATCTGAGCAGTTATGTTAACCCAATGTTACCAAGCTGGCTACATATTCCATCTCCTTTGAACTCAAAACAGATCTTTTCATCATTATGAAAAACTGTGTCCTCCTTTGTTTTGGATGCTGTTGTATTTTGATGTTTGCGGCAGGCTGAAGTGTGTATGAAAATGTAATTTTTATTTAATTTAATTTGGTAATGTATCTACATGCTAGCTTACTGAAATAAAATGTCTGCTGTGAGAAAGGTCATCCATGTTAAAGCCACACAGGTGATTTTAATTATGATTAGACCTCCTCTCAGGACTGATTAACATCCCCTTCACCTCCTGTTAGTATGGGATAAGTTAAACAATCCTGGGCTGGAAGACATTTTCACATATTACAGTGGGAAATGCACAGGTGTAAATATAAAAATATATATATATATATTGCTAACCTCTATTTAACTGCTTCATTTTCAAGGTCCTGGTAATGTGCATGCTGACTCACTGTCACACTGTCAAGGCTTACTTGAAAACTTTAATAGAACAGAGCCACTGTTAATGCTATTAGTAACACCTGTGCTTTTCCTACTATGACAAGTCAGGCTGTCTGCTGTGAACAAGGCCCCTCAATACATAGGGTCTGGTGACATTACCTAATTCTTTCGTAGCTCTGTCCACCTTCAACCTGGGCCAAGTCTAATTAGCCAGAATAACTGAAAACACTTGTGTGGACATGCAAGGTCATTAACCATCCTGAGCCTGTAAGAAAGCTGTGTTCTGCTGTTTCTCTGTTTGTTTTGTAATATTTAGTGTTTTGTTTAAATGCATTTGATCTTGTATTTGTAGATGGCCCGTGGATAGTGAATTGGTGGTGATAAGGTGAAATCTGCAGCTGTCTTCTTGAACATTTCAAGGTGAATTTTCTTTTACTGAATATACACTGCCTGGCCAAAAAAAAGTCGCCACCTGGATTTAACTAAGCAAATAGGTAAGAGCCTCCTATTGGATAATTACTGCATGGGCGATTATCTTTCAGCTGGCAATAAGCTATTTAACCCCAACGGATGGAATGAGTAGCTTCTCATCCCATGGGGAACTCAAGGGATTGGGACTGAACAGCTGTGTAGCCTTAAGAAAACCACAAATCAGTGAGGCTAATCGGGGAAAAAAGGCATCAAAAAGGCGTCAGAGCTCCGTGGTCCGACTCTCTCATCATTAATACAAGATCTTGGTGAAAAATTAATGCGACACTTGACGGAAATAAATCTTGTGACATTGCAGAAGCTTATTGAAACAATGCCACAGCGAATGCATGCTGTAATCAAAGCTAAAGGCGGTCCAACAAAGTATTAGAGTGTGAACTTTTTTTTTTTGGCCAGGCAGTGTATTATTTAAGTTACCAAAGAGTCTTTAAGCTGTGAACCCAATCTGCTGTGTATCTGTAAAATAACACATTCCATGGCCTCACCATGACCTCTTCTTATTCTCTTTACTGCACAGAATTGCAGGTTGCTGTGAACAGTTCTAGCTGTGACAGTTATATAGGAAAAAGAAATGCTCTTAGCCATTCAATAATACCTGATAATTAGATTTTAATCTCACCTTGCTGTGTCATGTGATATTTTAATTTCAGAAATGGTTGCATTAGTCACTGCCACTACTGTACTTCTTTAGCTTCCACTACGACAAGAGTCCATCTACAACAAGTCTGTGATACTAGTGTTTCAAGGGGACTGTATGATGTTTGCTTGGGTGCAGAGTTTTGTCCAGAGACTGTGCCACACAGCCTATCTCACAAAAGAAGTTGCACAAACTTCTTTAGATCATGACTTAAAAAAAAAATCTCATTAAGAAGCTCCAGTTCCAAGTACCCCAGCAAGGCCAATGTGAGTCATCCCTCTTCTTTATCCCAAGGGGAAATTTCCTAGTTGACAGTCTGCAGTGTTTTCATGTTTTCCAAGCTCATAAAACATGCATTCACCGCTGCCATGCATGGAACACGCCCTGTTGAAGAATTGCTCCTCAACTTGTTGGTATGCATGGAATTCACAGGACTGTGACTCCAGATTTTGAAACCAATTATTCAAATAGCTGCCACTGTAACTGGCAGGGCAAGCGTGTCGAGAACAAGGGAGAGAAGCATCTCAGATCCATAATAAAATGTTCTCTGCTGTAGAATGAGTTACTTGTCTACTCTATATCGAGATAGTCTGTTGTCCTTGGCTTGGAGTTTTGAGATCAGTCATGTGTGAGATGACTCTGAAGCAAGGTGTTGATCTGGGATAAATGAAAGTCTATTCTAGCTTTTACTCCTAGTTCATATGTCTGTTTGCTAAGATCACAGTAAAGCATTTTTTGTATTCAAGGATTTGGGATGTGATACCAAATCAAACTAAGTCTCTATAGACATAAACATAACCCAGCAAAATGCCCCACTGTGGACAAATAGTGAATTAGTAGCTGGATGTATGGGTAAATGAACAAACCTTTCTTCCCTTCCTCCACTCGCTCTCCAGAGAGAAGCGTGATGAAGTGTAGTTGTAAGAAAAAGAAACGTTAGAGAATGAGTTTGCATGAAAGTCATCTGCTCATTCCGTAAAACAACTCTCAAAAGGTGTTCATGGATAATCCTGCCGTGAGCAAAACCATCAAATATGAGAGCGTCATAAATATCATTTTTCATTCATCCTGTCCTGAATACCTGGCATTTATAATTCATAGAGCATCTTGTGGTGTATTGTCAGAGTTTTGGTGAGGGATGTCCTCAGGCCACTCCATTAATCTCTATTAAACAGGGACATGTGAGCCATCTCTGTGTGGTTATGTGTGTGTGTGCATGTGAATTGAATGATGCATTTATTAGTCTTATTATTATATTAGTCTTTGAGCACTGGGTGTCAGGTGTTTGGCAGTACCGTTGCTTAAAACTTCATTATTCTTCAGTTTGTTTTGTATTGTTTTCTAAAAGCATCAGTGCCACAAGACAAAAGAATTGGATATAGTCAAATAAAAACATTTGCACTACCTGAAAGCTGTTGTCTAAGTTGCAACATGAGCACGGCCATTGAATCTACAGTCATAATATAAAATTTCATCTCTGATTGCTCAAGCACCAACATCTGCATAATTATTTCACTGTGTGCCCTTCATACCACACAAGTATGTTCCAATTAGTGGTGATATATTGGCTTGACATCTTGTTTAGGGAGGACGGGCAGATTGCGGAGCCATGATTGAAAGCTTAATGAATGATTCATAATCTGGAATGAAAAGAACATTTTCATTTGGGTGTCTGCAACAATCATTAGCTGGACACGTAGCATTTCTACAATGGGGGAAAAAAACTGTGTGAATTTAGAGTTGCTGATTGATTGTACCTGGAAATGTGTGTAGGTACTGTTTAAAAATGAATCCCATACTATATGCTCATTAAGAAACTAATTTTCAGAGCCTTTCATTTCCAGTTAAACTTTAGTTTCCTTACCTTGCAATGAAAGGTTTTTATTTGCATTTGGATGCAGTGTTCTGCTCCAGACTGCTTGTTATCTACCTCATGTTTCTAGTTTGCTGCTGTCTGGGTGCTGGTGGAATGCTTGGAGTAGGGAGGGATGTTTTCTTGTGCGAAACAAACAGATGGGACGACAACTTGTCCTACTTCTTCATCTGGACCATTCTGAATAGAGAAGAATGACTACGGAGAGGTGAATGAAAATAGAGCAGTATGATGAATTTGTGTGGATGAATACAAAGTGCAGAAAACACAGCTCTTTCTTTTTGGTTTGCCTCACTTAAAAAAAAAATTGTGTTGACTACATTTACATGCTTTCTGTTTGCGCTCTTTAATTGCAGCAAAGTTTTCTTCCGTCTTCCTCGGCCAGCTGTTCATACCATAAATAAATTAAGAACCAGATATACACAGGTCAAAACTAAAGTCTAGGTTAGGTATTTCCTTTGTGTGTTGTGTGCATGGAGCTTGTGATAAATGATCTGTGTCTTAAAGGCCAGGAGACTCAGCTCTGCCAGACCAACCATGAGGACTGAGGAGATTGGCTGTGTTATAGGAGGGGTGGAAGTCATATTGTGATTAGGAGTGTTTGCTATGCAAAAGTTACATCACAGTGCCTATTTCCTGATAGCAAAGTGAGTTAATCTTGAAAAATTGAAATGCTTGCAGATGGTGTGTTTCATAATTCTGCATATGCTGACATCATCCTTTGCATATTGATCAAACATGAAGACTTGCATCCTGACACGTGTATTGCAATTTGAACTTCAATTTGAACACCTTTCCTCTCCGTAGGGTGGGAAATATGGAGTGATACAGCCCCAGTTCACTCCTGTGTCCACACGGTGATCACAACAAGGCGGTCTTTGGGCCGTGTGCCATATTCATCCTCATCTTGAATAGAGGGTAAAAAAACACACACACATTACACTCCTATTTGTGCATTTATCTAGGAGCTTTTTAAACGAACGCCCTAGACACTAATTGTAATTGTGCATGTGATGTAATTGCGTAGGTCTAACTGTATGTGCCTCTGTTTTGAAATACAGTTGAAACTGATGACTTGGAAGGCTTTCATATTTGTCCCACGTGGAGAACAGTTACCCCCTGGCAACATATTCTGTTCTCTTCCCACACCTCTTTAACAATACCATGAATTGTGTTGCAGACTATTGCAATAATTGCCTGTTTTTTTTTGGACCATGGTGCCACAGGAGACTGTAATCCTTGCACACTGAGACATGAATAAAAATGTGTATACTCTGCCCCGGGGAAGTATAGGTAATGGACTAAAGGACAGTATACAGCATAAATGAGTACACCCCTCCTGAAACCTCGCAAATTCAGCTATCTCTCTTTACAGATAAGACACATTTGGGGGTCCATGTAATGTTCTGGGAATGCTGGTGTATCAATTCCCAGTGAAGCCCATCAGTACTAATCAGAGATCATTTTCAAAATGAAGGTCATGTTGTAAATGTGAGCGCATCCTCCTGCAAGTTACAAAATAAAACTTAATAAAATGGTTTCTGGTGCCATTTAAGGGCATTTGATCACGTTCAGGTAGCTATCATAAGTTGTCACCTTGTGATCGGGTGAAAGATTTTTGATGAGAAAAGTGCAGGAGAATTGCAAAACAAGTGCCTCGGAGCTGCCCAAAGCTTGGGAAAGCTAAACTGGAGTAACTCACTGTTTCATCCCACACAGTATGACGCAGCCTGCACAGAAGTGGAATGCCTGGTTTATAGAGAAAGCCAAGGCTGGAAACAAAAGCACAAGAAAACCTGTTTAAACTTTGCCAAGGCCCATACTGACAGAGGTGAAGAAAGTCAGTCTGTTTGTATTGAATTCATTTATGCTGTGTACTGTACTCATGTCAACAGGAGGAGAAGGCAGGTTCAGCTTTTCTGTTACAGTCTTCAGGACCATGGACAGTACAGAGGCTTTCCAGCGTAGATAGCTCGCTGTCCATGGTGCTGAAATTCTTCCGAATTTGTGGCTGAGAATCCACTGTCTCTTGGATATTTTGAGAGATAATAATAATAGTCATGTGTATACATCCACAATCTGGTCCAATGGCTGGATAAAGTTCAATTTAGCAATTTCACATTTGAAAATGTACTTTTCCTGGGACCTCCTTAAAATAGGACGCCTTCTGATGTCTGAACCTTACTCCAGTCTGTTTTGACATATTTTGCTTAACTGCTTGCTAGATGGCACTGTTTATGAGACATTCCACTAAATCAAAGCATATGCAAAAATTACAAATCCTTTCATATGCAGTACCCATTCTAAATATTTATACAGGCCTACTTATTATTCGTCCTGGTGGGAATTCTCTTTTCATCCTCGGATTGAGACGCACACAGCCAGCTAGTGTGTCTTATGATGCTCACGGATGCTTCGGCAGGTACTGCAGGTTACACAGCCAATCAAAGCCCAGCTTCCTGTGGGAACAATCCCGCCATCCACGAGGGTCAGCATTTATAATGAGTCACTGGAAATATAGCTCGAATAAGTGTTTTTCTTTTGGATGTGATTGTTACGTGACATGTAACATAACAGAGCTATACACATGTATACAGTCCCATATATTTTAACTGCGTGTCTGAAAGCTCGTCTGCCCCCTACAACATAAAAGCCCAGTAAATCACCTTTGGCTGTCAAGCCGCTGATGAGTCTGCCCTGCACAAAGCCTATGCAGCCTTTCCACCGGGCTGTTGTATCCCCCTCCTCCCCCTCCTCCCCTTCCTCGTTTCCTCTCCTCCTCCACATTCAGTGCTCCCTCTTGCGCGCACGGTGAGCAGCAGCAGCAGCAGCAGCAGCGACGGCGACGGCTTCAGCGCTTCTCTGACGCACCATCGGAGATGAGCATCCCTGTCCCGCGGGCTGTCAAGGAAGACTCTCTCGACATCTCCCCCTAGGACATCTGCGGTCAGGCTTTCAGCATCAGCTCTGTTAATTTTTAGTCAGTTGTCCGTATCCCTTCGCTGTCTTGTAATTTGTCAGATTCGGCGCTGCGTTTGGCAGGGATGCCCGCAGTTGACATCTCTTGGCTGGGAATTTACTTCGGAGGTGATTTCGTATCCGCAACAACTGTCAACGAGTGATTGATTTCTGTCTACACCGAGGGGGGTAATCTCCGTGTTTTCGGGGCACCCTTCAGGACATTCTTGTGCTTAAGATAAGTGGTTCAAATCAAAGGTGAAAACGGGGGGATTGAATCAGAGGGCTGTTTGACAGGAGGAGACCGTGGATAACGGACACCGAGAGGCAGTAGCTCTCCCTCTGCAACGCAAATCTCTGCGTCCTTGGAGTATTCTTACAGAGGGACTGTTACAGAGTAGAAATATTTTTACAGTTTGCAGTCACAGTCCATAGGACGAGTTTGCCCACTGCAGGGGCTTTTGCGGCTTTCGCGTCTGCTTCGTTTTTTGAAATACGATTTCCTTGACGGGCGGGCGTCTGAGCATCCCGGACGAGCCCGAATTTGCGATGCCCAAACAGTGAGAGTACGGCGGGATCTCATTTGGTCACCCTGCGCGGTAGCATGGCTCCAGCCCGGAGGGACTGCAGCGGCTGGGAGATGTTCCTCCCGACGGGATGCCTGCTCCTCTCTGTTATGCTATTTCACCCTGCCCTGGCCAAGGTGTGCAACGACCGCACCAAACACGGACAGGACAACAGCTGGTTCGCCAGGGACGGGGAAAACTTGCCCATTATGGTTCTTATGCCCATGAACGAGTCGGCCCTGATGAGCAGCATCAGCCAGGGGATTGAGCCGGCGGTCCAACTGGCCATCCAGCACATACGGGAGTCCAGGAAGTACTCGTTCTCACTCATCACCAAAATCTACGACACCGAGGTAAACACACAGACTGAATCCTTTCACTAAGCTGCTGCGGGGCGGGCAGGGCGTGTTTAAAACAGTTGTAAGCTATATGACTTGGGTGTTTGTGTGTATGTGCGCGCGCGTGTGTACATGTGCACGTGTGCATGCGCGCTCGTCCAGTGGCCCGCAGCGCTCCACACAGTGTGCGTCCAAGGGGAAACGCTGGGTTCAGTTATGTTTGGTATCTGCGCAGCCTCGTTGTTGGCGAGCTTGTTTTCATTGCGCAAAAGTCAACTGCTGGCGCCTTTTCTCCCCCCCCCCTAAATGATAACGCGGCGTTAGTGCCCATTTCCCCATCTTCGTCTATGTCACCTATGTCGCTGGTCGTTGATAGTGCATTTAAATGTATCCTGGCATCAGAAAGCACTGCATCACCCGGGCGCCCCAGAGCCACGCGTTCACAGTCTCCCTGTATTGGACGTGTTAATGGTTACCGCAATCTCAGGATGAAATAGGATGATAAAGCTGTATGAAAAGAGGCTACAAATGTCACTCACCTCCGTCACCCAATTTATTTTATTATATTTTTTGGAATTAAAACGTTTCATTCGGTCTTTTTGTAAATGGCACTTTCAGAAAGCTGGCATTGTGCTACGTAGATTTTCAGTCACGAATCCAGCGTCTTTTAACGATTAAATGGACTGGTTCTCATCGTGCCTGAAGATGGCGGTAATTGGATATGCGATTTCTTCTGCCTCCTTGCACCACTGGAAGGAGCCGAATCTCACAGCGTTCTAGCTCCAAATTAAGATCCGTCTATTTGATAACAATAACAACAATAATATACCACTCCAGCTCAAGTCCTCTTGAAGTTCAGTCATCGCTAAATCTCTGCAAGCTTTGACAATGTAGGCCTGTTCTCCATAATTTGTTTACACTTGAATCATTTGACTCAGTCAACAGTGCTTAAAGTGGCCTTCTAGGCTTCAGTGATTTACTTGCTTTTGAGGACACAATGCAGCTGAGGAGTTTAAAGCTGCAGCATCATACAGACATGTATGGATGTTGACAATTTGACACTTTTTTTTTTAAAAAAACAGTCAGTTACAAAAACATCAACTTGCTACTTAGATAAATTATTAGTATATTTATCATCAGTTTTACAGTGTTAGCTGGATCCAGGTTTATCTGGATCTGTCTATTAAACATCTCATGGGGTTAGGGTTAAACCCTAACCCTAACCCTAACCCTAACCCCTAACCCTAACCCTAACCCTAACCCTAACCCTTAAATTGCAGTAATTCTCTCGTTTTTTTTTCCTGCCCAGCGCTTATCGAGGATACTGTATGTGCACAGGTGTGTCTGTGTGAGACAGCACACAAATCTCTGTTGACAGAGGTAAGCCCTCACAGGCGGCATGCGCTCAGACCATGGGATTAATATGCTCTTATGAGAGTTATGATTTTTCTCCTCCTATTCCCTGGGGAGAGAAAGATGAGCTGGAAGCAAGAGGTCAGTGGGCCAACATGACATCCGCTCACTGGGAATGTCTGATAGTGATGCCAGCTTTCTAATACTGGCAATCAATGGAAACTCATGAGAACAGTGTTATTTAATGACTTTGTGGTCAACGGTTAAACTCTATTACACTGTGGCACTGCCAGTTCAGTGGTATTTGACATTTGTTTTGTACACAGACCAGCTTACCAAAAAAAAACTGATCATGTTTTTAGAAATGCCAAAATAAAAGTATTCAATGTCTGCGCTAAAAACCTGCAGTGTTTTTCCTCAATAAAAATGTTGCTCAATGCACAGATAAATAGAAAAATATATGATCAACACTCTTCTTCTCTTCATTATTTTATTAGTGGCAGACCTTATAGACTTATAGATGAATTGTGAGGAGGAATGTGAACCATTAGCTCTGGCTTTAATAACTCTAAGAAAAAGGAAAAGTTCCCTGCCAACAACTTAAGAGTATATTTACAAGCTACTAGAAATCATCTGGCACAGGCTGGTATGGTAAAAGTCAACAAGTGACCACACAGAGCACTGTGAAGTGCAAATGGAAATATATTATTGCAACAGA
This sequence comes from Toxotes lorentzi, assembly GCA_037833715.1. NCBI lineage: Eukaryota > Metazoa > Chordata > Actinopteri > Toxotidae > Toxotes > Toxotes lorentzi. The sequence continues at coordinate 11,381,207 of JBBMJY010000005.1, forward strand.
ATATTGTTATTATATATTTACAGAGAATAAAGAAACAGAGACTCTAGTGAGAGAAACATGATTTCAATAACATCTAAAGATATGAGAAGTTGTTATTGTTTGTTTATATCAGATGAAATGGTCTGAAGTGTTTGGAGTGTCTCAACACTCATAAGCATTTACAGGTAGAGGAGACCTTTGCCCAGGACAAGCCTATTGCTGTAGTGTTGAATATACTGGTTTTGGAGTCTCTGACATGTTAATGGGAGCAATAATGTGAAGTTAGTGATGCCTGTGCCATTAGCAGTTCACCATGCATGTGTTCGTTATACATTTTTTGCCATATAATGTCTTACCTACACATGAATAAAAGGCCTGAGCACACACATGCGCACAGCCTCCCCACATATCACATGCTTATGTCAGAAAACAATACATGCATCAGTGCATTTGTTGCAGCTAGCAGCAGGCCAAGTGTGTGCCTGTGTGGTGTTTGTCCACATGTGTGTATGTGTGGGCACTGGGATTTGGCCTGGCAGATGTAAGTAATCAGTCCCTGAGCAGAGGCTCTTTATCCTTTTATCCCCTGTCGGTGGAGCCATGGGTAGACTGAGCAGGCCCAGTCCATCCCCTGGTGGTGTGGAGCTGGGTGGTGGTGCTGATAATGGGGATGGTGATGCACTGGGGGGCTGTCCCACAGTAAAAGGCCTAAAAGCTGAGGCTGTGCTGCTAGAATGAGGCAGTTGGAGGTTGGAAGACAGAAGAAGCAGTCACTGGAAGCAGAGCAGATGTCGTGATGTGGAATGCCATGATCTGTTGTGGGCTAGTGTGAAACTGATCTGATCAGGCTGAGAAAGATGTCTCACCTATGTAGGCATTGTAGCAGGCTGAGGCAACTGCAGAATATTTTTTTTGCTTTAAAACCAGAGCATTGCTGGTAGAAAAGAGGCAGGATGGATTATATCAACTGGGAGGCTTAGTGCCAGAGCCGGAGTTGGTCCTCCACCGCAGCTCTAGATGTGTGAGTGTGGGTTTTAGTGTAACCGAGGACTGATACTGTAACTCTGCAGGCTTAGAGGATCAAAGCTTTGGAGAGGACGGGAAGCACTGGAAGAGGATGGAAGGGAGACTTCGGGCAGTGAGAGCGTTCTAGGCTAAGCTACGCTAGTTCACGGGCTTATAGGATGTGTGACAGGCCCTTTAGAAGGGCCACTCAGAGAAAGATAACTTTTTAGCAGAATAGTGAACAGCGGTAGGCTAAGTTTCTGAAATCATAGTCATCTTGTGCTCAGCTATGGCCAATCATATCGGACAGTAGATACAAATGTAAACCTCACAGATCAAAAAGGTGAAGGTTGCTGTTATACACACTTGGATTTCACTATTTAAAAAAAAATATTCATACAACAGTTTGATTTGTTGTTGGGGTAGTTGACTCGTGGAAACTCTGTGATCCCCATTTCTTGGAAGGAATCTTAAATTCAATTCTTTTACTTTAAGGGAATGTGCTCCTTTGCTATCATGTTTCCTGTGTTCTAGGAGCCAGAGAGGAGTGAACACATGTATTTTAAAGGCAAATCAATACAACCACAAAGACACAGAGTCAACAGTTGGAGATCACTCCTAGTTACAGTGCACCAGATACAGTATGCAGATGGGTATTTATAGAATATAACTGTCCTTCTATGCTATGTCCATCCATGGGCCCCCTGAGACTATGTTAGCAGGGATCTAGGTTCATAGATTCTGCACACAGATACTTACAGTATAAACTGCTTCCCCTGCTCTCCTCAGAGGACTAGATGCAACATGTCACATTTGTGCGCATGTTGGCAAGCCTGAAACCACTGTACAGTACACTTGTTCACAGAAGGAACTGCACCCCCCCTTGAGCGTATGTAAGGCATTCTGTCATTTTGTCAGAAGAAGTTAGGTTTTCTGTGAAAAGGCATTACCATAATGGAGGTCAGGGTGCTGCTAAGCATAGGTCTTAAGTCAAGACAAGCTAATTCAGGGCCGTTGGCCTTTGTAGGGTTGAGCGGAATTTGTTTTAGCAATGTATCATCTGTTTATAGTGCAAGTCATTTATACATTTATTCAAAATGAACATCCCAGAGTACACTTTACTGATCTTAGCGATTCACACACTTTGCATGTCAAAGTTTCATATTGTATGCCACATATTGTCTAAATATCTGACATCTATTCAGCGCCATAGCAGTGACCCGGGGGGGAGTCAACAAAGATTACCTGTCACTGTCCCTAGGAGAGGGTGAATATTCAGGGGTAGTAGGGGAAAAGCAGTCTGTGACAGCCTGGCTACTCTCTAGGCATACAGAAAGTGCTGAGTGTGGCTGTATCCACTGACCCGACACAGATAGTGGGGATCAATGTGCAGCAGCCCTTCTCATAGAACGAACAGGATCTCAGGGGAGAATTGGAGAGAGGCGAGAGAGAAAGAGATGTGTAGGGTATGAGATGGAGATTGCGAAATAGGATTATATCATCTTCTGTGCAGGAAGAGGAAATGGCCAGCCTCTTAATTCTTATTGGATCATAATGTAATGCCGTTTGGTGTTGTTTCTCTGAGGCTACATAGTTTAATGGCCATGTGGGGGGAAAAAAAAGCAATTAGTGCATTCAGTGAGGTATGTGCATTATATCAGCCAAATTCTCTGAAGATCTTGTGCTATTATGTATTGACTGATTCAGTCAAAATTAGAGAAACACAAACCTCGGTTTAATAAAGTTACTAAATGTGGGCACTAATTGCTGACCTTTCGTCTGAGTCAGGCTTCCAGTGGCCTGGAGGGCTCGAGCAAGATAACCAGAAACATGAACTTTCTTGATAAAAGAGGCTCTTACGTGCCCTGAAGCTGGCTTTACAACTGATACTCTGACACACGCGCACACACACAGGCACACACACATTATAGCCCATAAATGAATGAAACTATGCTCGTAAACACTGGACTTTACATTTTCATGCAACTACAGCACTGCACACACAGTCTTCTCCCTGCAAACACACACGCGCACACACACACACACACACACACACACACACACTGAGCACATACACAACCACATATGGTCATGGCTGTTTTCAGTTGGTTCCCCTGCAGCATTGCCTGAGGTCAGAACATAGTGGTCAGTTGAGCAGTAAAACGCAACTTGTCGTTCAGTTTAGTTTCAGTTTCAGTAAAATCAATTTTCATCAATCATTTGAAACCAGTGTAACATGACATGACTCTCTTTGTGCTATGCATTTATGTTTTTCCTATTTCCTTACATGCCTCGTTTTTTTCTCTTTCCTTGTGCAGTGTCTTTTGTATTCATCGCTGCTTAATTTAATTTGATCAAGAAATGTAAAATAAATCTCATGTTGATGACTGAAAGTAAATGGATGATGGAAAGGCAATAAAATGGTAGAAACATTTTCTTTCTCTTTTTTTGTAAGAAAAAAAAAACAAACAAACAAAACACAGTAGACCTCCCAGGCTTTTTACATCCTCACTAGTGTTTGATTCAAAACTTTGTTGTTCCTTGCGCCCTTCTCTTGTTCACAAAAGACCACAGAAGACCTGACCTCTTGACCACTGTTTCCTGTTTATCCCAGAGGTTTGTCCTAAAGCTTAAAAAGAAAAACAAGTCAACTTTAACTGCTCCTCTTCTCTGGTACATTAATCCACATTAATCATAGAGACACATCTTCTTGCCAATGTGTTAACAACACAGTGCTTTGTTTGATATAACATCAGTATTCCAAGCATAAAATTCAATAGGTGAGTTCAAGTGTGACAAAAACAAATTATCCTTCTGGCTTTTGCCACTGAACACCTTGCATTTGCCCGGAGTAGATTACAGTGTGTTTGAATCTCATTGTTTGTGCGAGTATGTTGCTAATTTGATAGAGCAAGAGAGAGTGAGTGTTTGGCATTATGTCTTGTCCGTGGAGTCACCCTGCGGGGCCTGATGCACTGACCAAGTCAAGGGCTAATCGCATGAGAGAGGCAACGGCTGAATTCAGTTTCAGAAGCACCTAAAGCGAGTCTCATTGTTTGCTTGCAAAGCAGTCAAAGTGTGCGTTTGTTCATGAGTGCTGCTGGAGGTCGGGAGAGGATGGAAAAATAGTCTGTACACTGGATACGTGGGTGGAGGCACTTATGTGAATATATCAGTGGCTGCTGAATGTGGTTCTTCGAGATGGACCCAATCACCCCACACTGATATTGTTAAAAATCAGTCAATTACACTGGATCCTCCTGCTACAATTCAAACACGGCCGAATGCTGTTGTTAAGAGTGTCCCTGCCATTACTGTCATTTTTCTGCATTGGTAAATCTGCCTTAATGTGACTGACTGGAATCTAAATGAGCTCTTTGTTAGCCCACTGAACTAAATAATATACTGTCAAGTGCCCTATTGCCTGCCTGGACTCATTCATGGTGTGGTCAGTGGACAGTGCTGTGGTCAGCACCAACACTTAGGTGGAGTTAGATGAATCACAGCCTAGTAGAAAAGAGCACAGGAAGGACAACCTCATCTACGAAAAGATAGTAATAATACTAATAATAGCATGCCACCATATTTAAATACATTCTAGCACAGTACCTCACCTGAAAAGATTAATGCTGCATCTAAAGCTCTGCATATGTTGCCCTGAATTCATTGCATCTTAATTACAACCAGGCGACATGCTTGTGTAGTAAAAGCTTTAATGAATTCAGTTTGCGATAATCAATTAGGTTTCAAATGAATTTGTCATTGTCAAATTTTAATCTTCCTTTCTTTGGTGCCATCCTATTGTGTTTTCCCAGCAGATGCTATGATGAGACATCTGTTGGCATGCCCCCTCCTCATCTTTTTCTTTCTTTCCTCTGCTGTCGTCGAGATGCACAGCGACTCCAAAAGGTGGTGAACCAGGCATCTGGCTGCCATTAACATTAAACAAACAGTTACTCTCGGATTCACATGGCTGTACTGTGATGCTGAGGGAGGGACACCCACTGGGAAATCACCCAGGAGATAGAAACAGGGTGGGAGGATGGATGAAGAGGTGGGTGAGCCAGAAAAACGAGGACTTCAGGAGGATGAGATAGGGGACGTGTAGACTCTGGAAAACAACAAAAAGTAATGCAGCTTTAAAGTAGAGATAAACAAGCGCTGGGATGAGTATGAAAATCTCCCATCTTTATTCAGTGCTGCTGAAAATACTGACAAGATGGCTGCTGCCATGTTTAGTGCAACCCTAAGTCAGTCTGTCTGGCTGCTACTGCTGGTGCATCTATAAAGCTGCCATTGATCCCCAGCCAAGCCATTTGCACAGACAATTAACACAGTGAATGTTTATCCGCTGCTATAGCTTGTTTTGCTGAAAACGACTGCAAAAATCACTCTTCCGAACTCCCAAATGTGGTTTTAGAATTAGGATGCTTTCAGTATTTTTGTTTTGGTTGGAAAATGGTTTCATAATGATATTTGTGATGTTGTAGTCTGTTTACTCAACACGCTTTTCTGCAGACAAGATCCAGGAGAATATGTGTTTGTGTGCTTATGGTTACCAACCCCAGGAGAGGTGACCTGCTGCTGCACGTCTAGAGAATTTCCATCACTAAAAAGCTGCGTGTATGTGTACGAGCGATGAGGCAGGCAAAGGAGAGAGAGAAGGCTCGTTTGTGTGAGATGGGTTTCAAATGTCTTAATATTAATATGCCTTAAACCCCCCCCATCACTGTCTGCTCCTTTCGCTCCTCCACCCCCTCACAAACACACACAAACACACACACACACGCTCACAGGAACCACATTCACCACATTCACCTCTGTGCCTCTCCCGTGAGTGGACAGAAATGAAAGGCTTATCTTGAAAAGGGTGTGCTGTTGTCATTAGAGATTGGACTCTGTGCATGTTCCTGTCTGTCGCTCTCAAGGGGGCCCAGCACAGAGCAATACGCAGAGAGAGTCTGTCCTTGTCAGACCTGTAATTACATTAAAACTCATGTAATTCTTGGCCCAAAAAAAAAAGAGGAGCTAGCCGTCGTCTGCTTCTTCTTGGGAAGATGTGTGTGCGTGTGCATGTTGGTACAAATGTGCCAGGGACTCTGTGTGTTATTGTCTGTGTTTGTGTGCCTGTGCGTTTGCGTGATTCTGGCAGCACGCAATGTGTATGATTATAGCATGTGTGCATCCTGTTCCCAGGGGTGAATGGCAGTTAACACTTATTTCCACAGGGCAGGTTGGCTGTCATGGCCACATCTGGGATGTGTACAGACTCAGGCAGGTGCCACATACGAAAAAGAATAATGGCTTTTCTTGCTTTGTCTCAGTGTTTGACATCATGACACACACCTACACATGCATACGCATTTTCCAGCAGTCTTTCTCTCTCACTCATACACTCACTAACACACACAAAAGCCCCAAACCACATGTAAACAAACCAAAACCAAACAACATACCTGTTGTAACTAGTCAACAGAGGGCACCAGGGCGCTGCCTTACCTAACACAACTTTGGAAAAAAAGTGATGTCTACGTAATTGATTTTTATGTATTTAATTTACCCTGTGGATTGCACAAATTCTTCCTTCATTCTAGCCATGTGATATCATCCCGACACATTCACTAACGGTAGAATGAGAGCCACCCTACAGCTTGGTGAAATATTCCAGCAGCACACACAGCAGTGGACCCTGTAATGAAAGCTTTCTCACTGTTAAAAAGCAATTAAATGCCATTAAACTATTAAACACTAAGATCAAAACTGAGCCGTCTATAATGTATTGCAATGACGAGTTCAGAGCACTTATAACTGTAATAACCCCTTTTAAAATCCTTAAGAATTTCCTCATCAAAGGTAACTAGAGCAGTTTTTTTAATACACAGATTGCATTATCTGGTATAAGTGATCAGGCATGATCACTTATACCAGATGAAACTTCCAGCTTATCTCAAGCTTTTCCTCCCTGGGCTCTACCTTTTGTCTTCCATGCAGATTTGCTTTTCGGGATATCAGGTAATTGTCAGTGCTGCTCCGCCGTCCTTCTCTAGAAAGAGATGCTCAGCTGAAGGAGCGATTATACAGTTTCAGTCACACCGATAAGGACCTTCATGGAGCACCTGTCGGAGACACAGCCTTCACAGTTATTATTTTACAGAAATAGACTGCTGGATTTAATACATTAAAGCTTCGTTGAGCAATATCTCGTGCTTTTGTGCTCATCCAGCTGTAAGGAAACAAACTGTCAGCTCGAGTCTTGCTTTTCGTCTTACGGTGTGTGCCATTTAGATTTTGCGGTTGTCAAACATTGTAATCCTCTGTGTGTTTTCCAGTATTTTCCTGCTTAAACTGACTACATACTGGCTGTATGTACAGGGATTGTCTGGAAGTGTAACTGTTTTGATTTGTTGCTGGTAGTGGGCCTCAGCATGTGTCCATGTGGCACACTGCAGCTCTCTGCTCCAGCAGTCTCTGGATACACATCAGACCTTTGTCCATTTGCTGCCTGCACATAGTGGCGACCACTTCCCCATTTGTGATTGCTGAGGCCTGTTAGTGGAAAGCAGTTGGTGAGCCCATTGTGTGCCAAGAGCGATAACAACAGACAGTAGAATCACAGATGTAACCTACACACAAGTACACACACACTCCATGCCACACTCCCCAATTGCCCAAGCACAGTAGCAGTGGTATACACTGTCATGCCCATCCAGCACAGGCAATCATGCCACATGCGATCACAAAAGCCTGTGCAATGATGATAAGAGATCATTTGCAACCAAGCTTTATCTGTTGTGGCTTAGTCCTAATCTTTGTGCATGTATGTATGTCTGTGTGTGTGTGTGCATGTGTGTTTTTTTCATAGCTGGGTTGTTGGATAATTGGATAGCAAAACAAATTAAATTGTGCTTTCTTATGTTGTATCAGTGGAACTGTGTTTTGTCAGTGGAAAAAAAACCAACAACAAAGCAAAACAGTAACATGCAGGAGTGGGTTGCATTTTATTTTGAGCAGTCCCCACTCCGTTTGGCAAACAAACCCCAATCCACAGCCCCAAACACGCAAAAACGCAACCACACATCCGCACACCCTCTGTCACACCATTACACATAGAAGTAGTCACACTGAAAATGTTGCTCTACATGTTGTACTGAGGTAATTTCTCTTTGGTTAATACGTCTCTCAATAAACCATGTTATAGGCCATAGAGTGGCTGTAAGGAGTAGTTAGTGTTACAGAGCCTGTGTCAGCTGATAGATGGGGTGGGGTCCTGATTGGACGGACCTGCGGCTGCCTGTCTGACTAATGAACTGTTACTGTAAGGCAGGAGCCTTTTATTGCCTTCTTTATCTTGAGAAGAGGGTACGCTGATGACTTGGCCTGCTGTCTCCTTTTGCTAGTCAATTTCTTGCTACGCACACACAAACACACACACACATGCACTCGCACACAGAGGATTCACATCTGGCAATCTGGATTTAGAAGTTCATTCCTCACTCAGAGAGGAGTATGATAATGAAATACTCCTCTCTGACTGAGAGTATGTGTTCTCTTCCTTCTTGTCCTAATTGTAAGTAGTTTTACAAAATTGTGTGCATGTTTTAATGTATGGAGTGTTATTAATAACTTGTAAACATTTGTGAAATTAGATTTGTTTGAAATATGCATGTAGAAATTTTTTTTAATTCAGTGTTGGAGAGCTCATTCGAGAATCACAACTGACATTTATTTTTCAGCATTTTTGGGACTTGTCGCTATAGGACACATTATCCTTTTCTCACTTCAAGAGACCTTGAGCATCACAGCAAGACTCCAGTATTTGAAACATTAAATTCTGAGAGTTTTATCTGACTTGTGCACATGAAAACACAGCCTGTTAACATCTATTTCTGTTGCATCAATTTCTAAATAATTCTTAAAACGTGAAATCTGGAAATCTTGGATTGTAATTGACGTGTTGAAAGGCGACTGAGGGGATATATTTGGAATAATCTAATAATCCTCATCTCAGACAGTCTTATCTGGTGATAACACTATTTACATGATTAGATGCTCCTACTTCCGTGCTGATTTCTTGCCTCTGTCCAAATACATAACAATCTTTTCCAGAAAGCAGCTCCTCTGTTCATGTTGCCCAACTGTGTGTATTGATTTCATAGCTAAAAACAGGGTGGTGGCAGAATGCCTGTTTTATTCTTTCTTTTGGGAAACATCCAAGAACAATTGATGCCACCCTTTGCTGCTCCTTAAAAATAGGCAGCTTGTTAACAATATAGATCCAGCTGCACTTGAATTTCATCACTTACATTATTTAAGTTAAACCATATTTGAAGGAATCTTTTCATTTTATCCTACTTTCACTGGGTTTAGTTCACCACATTTCCTTTAACCTCACACCTCTTTCATAATGCGATGTTTCATGGCCACAATGGGATGTTTGGGGAATGCACTCTGGGGTTTTCGCCACTGCTGCCAAGAGATACTGGCTGCCACTTCCTCTGCCAGCCATCTTTTATTAAACCCTTTCATTATGTTTGAAATTCCAAGGTAAAAGAGCGTCTACGGACTGAACGTCACCAGCTGTACTCAACCACTTCAACACGCTTTACAAGATATATAAAGCAATTAAGTCACCAAGGCAATGCGTACACTATACTGAGCCCTTGAAGCAACAAGAGAGTGACGTACTGTTTGTCTTTAAAATGGCAGCCTATGTTGAGGTGGAGACCCCCATTTTATAGTATGGCAAGAACATCCCTGCCATGTATCATTCCTGCTTTTTGTACTGTGATGGTTATTGGGCTTTCGTGAGCTTTTATTGCCTCTGTTGTGTGTGATTGATGTTCCCAATGAATGCTGAATGCTGGTTGGGGCTGATGACACCCCAAGCTGTGAGAAGGACGAACGCCTATCACGGTAATTCAATAGAAAGCAGTTGGATAGTGAGTGAGATTTCATTATCCCACGTAAAGCAGATAATTCCAAGGGCCATCTGGACGGATGGAGGACATTACTCCTAAGGCGTATTCATATCAACATTTATATTCACATAGACAGAGCTATCACAACCCTGTGCTGATGTAATTGTAAACAAGCCTTTTGTTGTCTTGTCTATTGGCCAGCATGGTGTTAAGCTAGCTATTTTTGATCTGATGGAAAGGAGGCCAGAAAAAAATCATCTGCCCAGTGGGACATTCTCAGTGTTGCAGGAGCCTTTAGAGTGGAAAGTTTGCTAGCATTAAGCAACTGCTAAACAAAACCAAATGCTAATTTTAAACATCCACTCCCTGCCAGGGATTTTAGTTCCATTTTACAGGCTCTTTAAAAGGCAAAAACCGGCTCTTGTCCACACTGAGCTACAGCCCATGTTACACTAATTACTACGACTTATTAGTATTCTAGGGGACATTAGCAATTAGCGTAGCCATTAAAACCATAAGGATCTCCTGTGGGGGACAAACGGAAAGAAAAAACGTAAATGAGGCTTAAATGTAAGGTTTAAGCCATTTTTATATGGCTGTGTTGGTGCAATTGCGTTTCCACCTTTCGGCCTTGGCTGACGAATGTGTAAAGCGTCCTTTGGCAATGCACTACTGTCTAATGTATGTAAATTGTGTGGAAAGGGGACATAAATTAGAGTTGGCAGTGTGCACACACTGGGCATTTATTCATGAGGTGGTAAACATGTTAATTGTATGTGCCGGAGACATCCGTCCTGGATCCTGTTGACTGGATTAAAGCAAACAGAACATGATCTGTCCTCTGTTATGTTGTAGCTGTGAACACAGAACCTCACGTTCAGTCCACATACAAAGGTATGCAGATGTGAATGGATGGATGTGTGTTCAGAGACATCCTCGGAACTTAAAAAAGAATAAGACCCACAGTCCCGGGGTTGTGTGCATAAATATTTAAAGGTGGCTTACTAAACAATTCTCCAGTGCTGACCTGTTGCTAGATGTATTCTTATTGAATAAATGAGCATGCCTCATATTTACTAGATCACTGCTTTCAAGTTGTATGAATGAGAATTATACATGGTCCCTGGTGGTTGTTGGCAGCCTCTCTCTACATAAATATTATCTGTATGCCCCTGCTCTCCGCTCTGTTGACTTGCTCTTACACACAGGGGAGCTTCTATTGATTTCTAGAAGGCCTTCATGCCGGTTTCTTCAGCTCACTGGAATCACATTTTCAGGAACGGGCCTTCCAGCTCTCACTCTGTGCAACTTCCCATCCCATGTCTATTCTGCATACTTCTTAAACGTATGCAGTTATTTGACTTCTTTCAGTGGCTTTTCTTATTATTGTCTATTTTAGGCCTACTAGGAATTTATGTGGGAGATTGTTGCTCAAGAAAGCAGCACAGAGAAAGAAAACAACTTGTATTTAAAGGGGAGAAAAAAACGTGTCAAATCATTATGGCTAAAACACTGTTTAAAATGCCACTGTATGAAATTATGGTGTCCGCATGTTCTTCTCACCCACTCGCGCTGTCAGTGGTGTTGCATCTATGGGGGAATCAGTGTTAGCTCAGTTATTCCTCAAGGCAGAATGTGTGACAATGATGGCAAGGGGACCGCAGGGTCATGACCATTCTTCTTTCTTTGATAGAGGGCAAATGTAAATGTCAGCGACGTCTGAAAAAGAAAGGTCTGCTACTCTCTGATGCTACACGGAATAAGCTGTGACAGATGGAAAAAGTGTTGCAAGCTACAATTTATGGAAGCGAAGCTGAGAGGGGAAGTAATACTAGAAGAAGGAACAGGAAAATAAGGAACTGTGTAGAAAGGCTAACAAAAGCAGGATTTAAAAAGTCACCATCTTTCAAGTGAAAATCCTGTAGAACTACCATGATCACATTTTCTGAAAGCTGTTGTAGCCATTGATTTCTATCCAGATCTTCTGCTGACTCTATTGATCGGTTATAGTTTGCCCTAAAAATCCTGAGATCAGATCTAACCTTTGGTACTGCTAAAAAGGCAATGAAAATCATTGAAATACAAAAATATTCAATGATCGTAACTTGTGAAAAGAGGATTTTGTCATCCACTGCATCATTGAAATCTGGGCTTCTTCCAGCAAAAAAAATTTCTCATAATACATAACAGCAAATTTAGCAATTATAGAGAAGAATATTCCCATCCATATTTCTCAAATAACTGTGGAACTACAGCCCTCCAGTCTGAAAGCATTAGAAAAGAAGGTTTTGGCTGCAGTCACAGTCACAGTTTCCTCCCACCACAACAAAGGCAGACCAAGAACGATGTTAGCGCGTATTCAACTCATTTATTCATGAGGGTAATTGAAATATTAACACAGCTGGTTAGACACTGGAGACTGAATGTCTTCAACGCTCAGATCCGCTCAACTCACCAAGGAAATTATGCTTTATTTACACTAAGATTCCATCACTCACATCATAGTCCCCGTGTTCAATGGAAGTGTGTATCACAAAGGTCCCTGGACAGTTTTTCACTTTGTTGGAAATGTGAATCATGTTTTGATGATGCACACATGTTCTGTGTGTGTGAATTACCAACGGTCAAAGAGAGCTGACATGTTCTTTATGGGAGTTCACCTAAAAAAATTAGAGGCTCTATAATGGTTATAATTCTGGTGCAAAGACAAATGTGAAGAGAGTAAGAAGACGAACAGGAGGGATATGGTGTGGAGGAAGAGGATAAGATGCAATGTGAAGAAGGTATGGAGAAAATATTTCGTGAAGGGGAGGGCAGCAGCTCAGCTAGAATTGTACGATGGCTGGATGTCAGTGCTATGAGCGCAGCCTGTTATGTTTACCCCTTTCTACTGACGTGAGAGTGGTGCTGGAAAAAGGTGTGTGCAATGAAAGTCAGACATAGGCACAACATCTGTGAACAGTTCGGTCTGCACAGACCTAGCTTATGCTTCTCAGGCACGTGGATTTATGTTCACGTACCTACAGTTCTGCATTCGTGTGTTATTATGTGAGTTTAATTGCACAGATATCCGTCTACGTGTGTTGCATGTGTAGTTGTGTGCATGTGCGTGCCTCCAAGATAGTCATTTGGGGTTGCTGGCTGGGGAGCGAGAAGGAACATGACAAGTGTGCCAAGCTTGTCGCGGGGTGTTCTCAGACAGTTGGGGGGGGGAACAGGCCTGCAAAGGATTGGGGCGGAGGGACGGGGGAGCTGGGAGGCCATGTGCTGCTACTGTCACATGTCGTGCTTGGCACGGTAGCGGGCGAGCGGCAGGCGGGCGAAGAAAACACCACCCACCGGGAACTGTGGGCGTGGGGGCTGGGTGAGCAGGATGGCTGCGGAGCTAGCGCTTCTTCCCCAGGCTTTATCAAAGGGAGAAAATAAAACGCAGAGAGATAGATCTGCCACTAACAATCATAGTAGTGGCACACTGTGTTTGTGTGTGTGCCACAGAGAGAAAGAGTTTCATGCATACTCCATGTACTGGATGTATTCATTTAATACATCCAGTACATGGACTATGTATGAAACGCCATGTACTGGAATGCATTAAATTAATTCTTTAAGACATTTTCTTCTGTATTTTACACTTGATGGCACAGCTGGATCAGGACTTTAGGTTTCATGATCCATCGTTACGCGTCTTCTCATTTACATGTGCACCCAAATCTATCAACCTTGACAGACATCATGTTTCGGTTGTGTACATTAGGCTACTGTAATGCTGAAAATGAGAAGTATTTAGTGATAGATGGATGCATTGCTGTTTTTTTTTTTTTTGTCTTTTTATAGTTTCAATTGACAGCAAGAAATGTATATAAAATAAATCTTATCCCATAATGCTTTGGCTGTTAATGTTTACCCTTTCTTGGATCAGTTGTGTCCATAGTAGGGGTAGATGATATTTCAGTAACCTTCCTTTAGTGGAGTTGTATGGTGATAACATGATTATATTGCTTCATTGTTTTAACACAGTTATGTTTGAATTTATGTTTTCAAGCAAACTAAAATTAAAAAGTAAAATAATGAGTTGTTTTTTAATTGTTAAATATGTGGAGAGTTTTATTATGAAATTCTTTTCAGTGGAGAACAGTTCATTGCCTTCAAGAGTTTGATCATTTTCTATGAGTTTTCCTACCTTGTTGTGCTATATATTAATAGTGTGTGGGGGGGGGGCGTTTTCTTCTTTGAAATGCACTGTAAATGGTGGGACCGTTTTGACAGGGGCGTGCATTTTTAAACGATGTCCAGTCTCATTTAGATCAAGAGACATCTATAGTAAGATCAAAGGAAACCAGATACATCCCGGCTCAGTGTGACACAGAAAAGGGGGAATACATTCAGTATGTAAATGAATTGTTTCTGAATTTCAGATTCAGTTGAGACCTATTTAAAAATATGTTATAAATAAAGAATGCGCAGCAGAGAGATACAGCAGGATTAGAAAAAGAAACCTGGCTTTTTTCGTGAATGTAATGTCCAACATATGTCAGTTTGTGCACTAACACACTGAGACATAGTCGAGGTTCCCATTAAAACACCAGCCGTTTTTTTTTTGTTTTTTTTTCAATCAACACGCAGGCTTGCAACACCACCCGCATTTCTTTGAGGACCCCGTTTACCCATCAGCCTCCATGCCTGCTGTTTGATCCTCAAGGCAACCAGCAGTCCACGCCTTCACGCTTGTATTACGACATCTGTCGTTCCCCCTTTTAATTTCTTCCTCCTCATCACTCCTTTCCCTTGTCTCCACCACTTCTACCCTCTTCTCGGTTGTAATGGATGTCTGCTGTATGCAGTGTACGGCAACCCGGAGGAAATATTCTGTCACACATCATCATTATGCGCCCAAGGACGCCTGTGTTTAAGCCAGAGACCCTGGTGCTGTCAAGTCCCTTGATTATTGTGTAACAGATTGATTAACCCTTGAGTGGAAGCAACCCTTTTCGTCATGGTAGCAGGTTGTCACCACTCTCTTGGGTGTCACTTTGTAAATATTTGTCTCGCTCTCATTCCACTATGCAACCTGTTGCACTATTGATTAACACACCCTCAAAATCAATGCCCTTGAGGTAATGCGTCTTTTATGTACACGTGTCACAGCTGGAGGGGGTGACATTATTAATGGCTTTTCCAGCATAAGTTTGTATGTAGTGACAAGCAGACTGTGAAGGATTTTTGTAAACTGTGCATTATTTATTGTGCAATAAATGCTACAATGTGTATAGAAAACATTGTTTATTTAAGCTAAGGAATAAATACAAGATGCAAATCTAATATTAATGAATATTTTAAATATCTTACCACATTTCTTTTAACAGTTTAGTCTCAACAAAACACACACACACACACATGCGCACACACACAAAATTGCAAAGGCTTCTGTGGTTGCCTGAAGATACAACATAAATTGTTCCAAAACACAACTCTAGTTGAATAAATGACCATCATCTTCCTTCACTTCAGCTGATCACTTCATGTGAATAATTGTATTTTTACATACATTTAAATAATGTCTAGATTTTGGAGTCTAAAAAACATAAAATTAAGAATAATAAATAAGGATCAGAGATAAAGTATTTGTTTATACACTGAAAAATCACGACATCCAAAATACTTTAGATGTGATATTTTAATCAGGCACCGAGGAAGATTTGTTGCTGCTTGTTGCATTTTTGCACTCGTGCGCCAGGATCGAAAAGGGAGGAGTAAAAGAGATTTCTTGGATTTAATCTGCTTCTGACTTTCTCTGAACGGAACATTAAACTGCTCGGCAAAGTCTGAGCGAGAGTCACCCTCTATCTAATCTGCTGATTTGGCTCTTGGCGAGATTAAGGGTTATGGTTTAGAATGAAAGAGAGAGTTAGAGAGAGAATAGCTGAAGAGATGAGATGACGGAAAAAGGGTGGATTGAGACAAGAAGGCAGAGAGGGAGGAGGCAGCAAAGCAGAGTTGATTAGAAGAGATAGAAGAGAATTGTGCAGAAGCTCAGAGTAGAAAAAAAATGCTACGAAACATAAGAAGAAGAAAAGGCTGGTTCTGCTTTGACTGTCAGGTAAAATTCATGAAATTGTGTGAATTCATTTAGAGACATTTTAGGCGGGGTTTGGTAATGATGGACGAGCCTTGTGGGTTAGTGGAGGTTGCATTGTCCTGCCCCCTTTTAATGAAGCTGTTGACAGCACACTTACTCGCAGCTCCCTTTCACACAGCTGAGATATATCTTAATTCTACAGGCTAAAACTGTCGCTTATATTGTCATAACCAGCAGCTTTGCACATTAGAGGAGTGTAATTTATGCAGCATTTTGTAGTGAAGGTTGACAAGAGAAGGTGGCATATTTGAAACATGTTTTTTCTTTTCTTTTTTTCTCTGCTTCTTGCAGCAGGATGGTGGGGGTTGAATTAGGATCGGTCTCTTGTGTAAATCAGTTCAGATTTTGTTGTTGAATTACTGGAACAAAAAAAGGGATGAGTCATATTTTTGTTCTGTTGTACCACTCAAGAAACTAATGTCGCAGCCCACTGTATGACAACTACTAGCATTTCTGTTTTCATCCTCCTCTACTACAGATTTATCTTTGGGCCAGTTATCGTTGTGACCTGCTACCGATGATGGATTTCAGTTTTGATGCCTGGACTGAATTGACGGTCGTTGATTACAACTATAATTCTTCCTGCTTCATCTCTTATCCCACATAGGCCAAACAGCTCAGGGTGGGGTTTAAGTTCAGGCGCTTTCACATCCACACAGAGTGATGAACAACTCTATTTTTCATGGGGGATCAGAGGGACTTTCTTTACACAAACATGACATGAAAGGATATTCCCAAGGTTTTCTCCCTCGGGGATCTGTAGTTGACTACAGATCCCCGATCTTCATTGACAGCCCTATTTGTCTTGCCTGGTCAAGCCTATTCATTCAGCTCACAACTGCCATAAGTACAGTAGTGGTACAGTTTATTTATAGCTCTGATTCAAAGCTCAGTCTTCTGCCTGGCTTGCAGTCCTTGCGTGCAGTATAGTATAAATATAGCATCTCTTCTTTCACAATCTCTTTATTCTCTTTCTTTGCTTTCTTTGCCCCGACTCTCTCTCTCTCTCTCTTTAATATGTACACTTGCATTTGTGTCTATACACACTTTTAACATGCACATCTGTACACATGCACATTCCATGCATCATTGATGTCTAATTGGGCTTTCCTTTGATGTATCCTGTCAAATACTACATTTTATACACATAATGTTAGTGGCTCCTTGTGCCTTCACTTAATTTCTTGACCTCTTTGTGTGTTTAAAGAACATACAATGTATTTTCTCTCTCCATGCGATGTGCAAATTGCGGCATGTGTGAAAACATGAATAATGGAAATCTGTAAATTTTCTCCCCCTATCTCTCTCCAGCATGGCTGTTTGAAGCATGGCTAACATGAAGTGTTTTTAACCTGCAGGGCTAAGAGAGGGAAATGCTCTAATGAGCTTGGATTGCTACTAAAGTGTGTGTGTTTTTTTTTTGTGTGTGTGTGTGCCTGCAATTGTAAATTTGCTCAGTGTGTGTTGTGTATCATTGTTTTGTCTTGGCGTGTGTGTGTTTGTGTATAGAAGACAGCAGAAGATCTTTCTCCTGCAGTGCTTAACCATGACAGTTATGAGAAGAGAGGCGGTGTATTCCTACCTATCTTTAGTCCCAAGTTTCATTAACTCGGTCAGTATCCCAGAGCCACGCAGAGGGAGAGAGAAAAGACAATGAAAGAGAGAGGAGGACAAAAACGAGGTTTCTTCTGAGTAAAAAGTAGAAATAAAGACAGCGGGAGAGTTGGAAAGATCGTATATGCACCTGAACCCAGCCGGAGGGGCCCTTTTCTGGCAGCTGAGGCAGGCACACACCCCCTCAAACCTTTCCCACCTACACACTCCTCGCCCACGCCGCTCAAACCCCCAACATGCCCGGCCCTGTTCCACACCAGTGGCTAAAAAGACGGGGAGCGCAGCTGACACTTCTGCAGAGGAGAGGAAGAGCAAACGCAGCCAGCTCCCCCTCCTCTCTCTTCTCCTTCCAAGTGCTGCTGCTGCTGCTTTTATAGCCCAGGCTCCTTCTGCAAGCCATTTACCATTTCATAGCAGTTATGCATGGCCCTCTCCTGGGCTGAGAGTCACAGCTCTGGTTTATTCATCAGATCTGACCAACTTAGCTGGAAGAGGATAGTCAGAATTGAGGCCACAGAGAGAAGGATATTGAGTTTGGGTGGCGTTTGTGATTGTAGTTGCAGCTGCCTGGTGCACAAAACAATTGCTCTGTGATAGTAAGGAAGAGAAAAGAGATGAAGACGGCATCAGATCATCTTGGTTGTGTTTGAATAAATTAGTAGTAGCAAGACGTGCTGTCTTGTGTCACTTATCTGTTTGTAGTCCTCCTTATCTGAATTACAGTATATTCATCTTCTCCATCACCTTCTCATTCTGTCTCCATCCGTTCTACATTTTTTTCTTTTCAGCTCTCTAATTAATGCTCCCCTATTTCCCCTCATCTCCCTTTGTTTTTTTTCTCCCTGCCTCCTCTGTCAGGAGGAGTATGGGGAACTGGTGTTTTCTCATTAAGTTAGCTGGGGACTGTGGAGCACAACATTCTAATATCTGCCCAGATGCCCATTAGTCCAGCAGCTTGGCCCAACTGATGGGAACACAGATCAGAGGGCAGACAGTACAAGTCCCCACTGGCTCTGCCTGATAAAACATCCTGTTTCACGAGCGGTGTCGGAATGGAGCAGTCAGTTAGTTGTGACGAAGCCACAGAAAGGCTGCTCCAAAGGGGGTTACAAAGGAGTTGGAAAATGTTTTGTGTGCACATTGTTAGGTTTACAGAATGGCTGATATAGAGTACCCACCCTAAACAAGGCATGCCACTCATTACTGCTGTTACGCTAGCAGTGAAAACTAAATGTGTTTAATTTATATCTGTTGCTGGAAAAATACATTTAGTTTTGTGTCCATTTACGTGTTTCCTCTCTTGTTGTAATCATTTTAAGCCTTTGCATAAAGAGTCAAAAAGGCCTTGACATGTATCAGGCGTCTTCTTTTTCTAATTCCTGAAGTGTTGATGTTATTGTGGAACTCGGTGTGTTTTCTTGTGACAGTGGAGAGATGGAGGGCAGGAAGCGAGGGATTGAGAGAGAGTGGAGGAAAAGATCAGTGGGAGTTGGCAGGGTGAAAGGAAGTCAACCGGGACCCCCAGAGCTGAGTGATTCACCACCAAATGAATAAACCACATGCACACACGCACACACACACATCCACATGTACACACAGACACACACAAGCCAGCACGCGCACATTGATGTGCCAATACAGACAGACACAGGTTACTTTTTGGGGATGTCAGGACACATCACTGTCAGGGCTTTTGTCTTTGTCATTCTCTGGAAAAAAAAAAAAAGAGGACAAGTCTAAATTGGAGGTGGATCACAAAGTCTGTTTTTCAATGTCATTCACTGTAATTGGTTCACTTTGTAGCTGTGTATCTTCCTCAGGGTGTGTGAGGGTATTGAGGACTTAAAGTCTCTTATGTTCACATGTGGACTGTATGTTTTTGACTGAGAGAAAAGGGAGGGATTTCCATCTTTTCCATCTTCAGCTCGGTTGATGTTCTGTGCATTTGTAGTCATCTATTTTCTGCTGTCAAAACCATTGAGGCCATTCTAAACCATCCATATTTACAAATAACATCTGGATTATAGACCATTAATCATTTGTCTGTGCTGTAATTCAAGTCTTCAGTGTATTTTCTACCATATTATTCTCCTTATGTTGAGATTTAGTTTTCATGACCACGAGATAACCGAAGTGACAGCTGACATCAGTCTTAGTTTTGATGTTGATGAAGTTTTGATGACAACAAGATGAAACTGAAGGGAACAAATTTCACCGGCGACATTAGGGTGAGGTTGTTTTTGGATGTTACGTAATAGCAGCCCCAGAGGCAGGTACAGGTTTCTGCAGGTACATGTGCTTATGGACAAACAGTGCAACACTCACCTGAGCCATTTGTATTTGTGAATAAAGAGATTGTTATTGATTGTATTGATTGTGCTTCCCCTGAGAAACTTGCAGTGTACAGTTGTCATGTTTCACACACAGCTAGAGGCTGAGTGAGTTCTGGCCATTTTGTAAACCATCTCATACAGTGCCAAACTAGGATAGGTGCTGTCTGCTGCCATCATGATCAGCAGGATGGAACCAGTTGGGCCTGTGTTTAAACACGCACATCACCAGCTCATCAAATCTTTGAGCTATACACTATATTATACAGCCTCTTCCACCATTGCCACTCTGTGTGCATGGTTGGGTCAAATATACTGTGCAGAAATGCCTGAGGGTGACTTCGCTGAGACCAGCCTTGGTGACACTATAGAACACTGAAGGAGGCTTGAAAACATGAATACTCAGTGAATCAGAAATGGAGCTTGTGTTCTGCGTTAGCAGTCTACTGAACGTGCATCGTCTGATTGTCTGACGCTAATTAACTGAATCACATTAACATAGCAAATAGGAAGCATTTAAGCACATGCACACAAAGTGTCAGACGGTTGGATGATTACTTAATTTATCCTGTAGTAGAAAATAGTATGATGGAGAAATGCGTTCCATAGTGGTTAGCTTGCTGTCACATTAATGCACTGGCTAAAGCTCATGTCTGAACTGGCTGCTGAAACAATGAGATTTATTTTGCTGTCCTTTTATGCAGCAGTATCTCACGTGTGTTGGCTCTAGTAAACTATTGTTCTGCTCTTCTTTACCAGTAAACAAAAAGTATCACATGTTCAGCCTATCATATGGTTGCAGAAAGGTTTGCTTGAATGTTAATTAGCCACCCATCCCTTTTTTCATTGTCCAGAATGAAAAACCAAATTAATGACCTTTGAGGACTATCAGTCGCCGTGGACTATTTTTGGCAAGAGAATAGCATTGATAAGAATAATCACCCAAATTAGTCAGTCAGGATCAAGGAAACAAAAACACTGACTTTGGGATAAATGCCAACAACCCCCCCCACCCCAAAAAAAAATCATTGATGGTACAGAATGTCAGCAGCAGCAGTGAAGAAGTGCTGGTAGTTGACCCCCGAAGACCAATAAACTTCTCTTTGTGTGACTAATATTATGTCTCTGCAACAAACCACAATATCAGCATTTTCCAGCACTTTGCCCTGCAACGAAAAAAAGAGCAACCACAAAAGCTTCACAAATGCCATAACATATTGTATTGTTAAGGGATACTGTCCTGCACTGCTGAAAATGAAGCACGTTGTAGAAAGGAGAATTGATTTTGTCATGTTTGGACCGAACTTTGCTTAATGCTTCTTGTGTCTGAAACTATTGGAGGTGTAATTTACTTTGTATTGCAAAAGATGAATATTTGTAGACCTACAGTATGTGAACGTGTTTTTCATTAACTGACACTTTGTGACCCAAAACATCCCCAACAGAAATCCAATTCCAAGTAGATGGACTTGGAAAGTAGTGAGTTACATTGATTGTGTGGACAAGACAGACAAATATCATGGATTGACAGAAGAGCTGATTTATATTTATATGCAATAATACATCAGTAAATCACTCAATTAATGCCACACAGTCATTTTGTTTTTTCATTAACTTACCAGATACTTACATACTTTGAAAATGTAGGCCTACTTTTTAGTCTTTGATACAAGTAAGAGGTGGGTTATGGATGATTAGTGAGTTGTGGTCTTGGTTTTATTTTTTTTTCTGCTAATTTCCAGTGGAAACAGGCAGTATTAAAGAACAAAAATATATAACAGAAACGCACACAGGCCTTTTGCTGACAAACTCCACCATTGTTATTTTACTTTAGAGGAATGATATTACAGATGAAAGACTTGTTTGTCCAAGTTCTGGCTTGGCAGTTTATAATCTAAAGTACTGATTCAGGTTTCCAAAAGCTATACAAAGGAAACTGGGCTTCAGTTCTGCTTCAGTTCTGAAGTTCAGAGTGAACTGAAGTTCAGAACTGAAGAAGCCTTTCGGATGAGAGGTGAACCGTCTTCAAGAACCTCAAGTCCAGTTGCCTTTGTATAGCTTTTGGAAATACCGTGACCTGGATGACCGAGAGTCTTCACAGACATACTGATTCAGGTATACACATACTGATAGAAATTATTTTATGGAGTGGTATTCAGTTTCATTTTCATGCACACAAAAGCAGTTTATTGATCCATGCGTGCACATATGTTTGTGTGTGCGCGCGCGCGCGCGCAGAGTGGGCTGCATAATGACAGTCATGCATCTAATTGCAGTTCCACTGAGCGTTTGAAACCTTTCTGGTTATTTGCAAACGAACTCAGTGGGAGACTATGTGACACACACTCAACACAGATTTATGATGAATTGGTTTAGTTTAAAAATATATTGAACTTCTGCAACCATGGAGACAATAGCATTCAGTGATTTTGCGCTCATTCATTCCCACTCATGTTCTCCCTCTACCCCTCGTCAAACGTGTCTTCTCTCACACACACACACACACACACGCAGAAACACGTCAGTCCACGCTGCGTCAGACAAACATAGATAGACACACTTAACACATGCACAAACACGCATATTTTTGGCGGTGGGCAAATTCAAATCTGCAAATACCGTCACACGAAAACCCATCCACCGAACACCGGTGATGCAGTTAACCCCTTCAACAGGTTCTCTGTTGCCATGGCAACGTGCTGCAGGCTGACCGAGCGGATGTGAGTGAAAAACCCATTTCCTTGGCGACCGGTGGAGACATGCGGAGACATCAAATGGTTTGTGTGTGCATGCTTGCGCGCGCGCGCGCGCGTGTGTGTGTCTAAGAAGTGAATGAGCTGATGTGTGCGTGTGTGTGTCAAGATCTCATCGGTGTACTCGCCACCCTGCTTTGTATCTCATCATTCCAACCAGTGATGAAACAGACTGTAAGTAAGGGGCGGGCTCAGTGCTTGTCAGTGATTGACAGGACTCTTTGTTCTGTGCAAGCAATTGACTCACGTGAGCATTTACACAAACACAGGCATAGTTCCCCTTGTCCCCACTAATGACTGCAGCCATCATTATCTACCAGCGGTTTGTGACTGTGTGCAGGAATGTGGAGACATGAAAAGAGAACAGTCTCATGCTCATCCTGCATCTCTGTGGATGAGCTGATGTGAGCAGAGTCAGAAAGAGAGAGAGAGAGAGAGAGTCATGAGCCAGTTCCCTCTGCATTCTTCTCTCCCATGAATCTGCCCACGCGCTGCCTTCCACCCACATCATCGCAGCAGTGATGGAACTTTTCTACCTCCTCCCTTGCTCGTTTTCTCACTCTCTGCTCCTTTTCTCCCGCCTATTCACATGTTCTCTCCCTTTTTCTGTCTGCCACGCTTCCTTCCGCAATTTGTGTCTCCCTTTCTCGCACGCTCTTCATTTGTCATTCCTGAACTCTAACTTCTTCAGTCTGCCATTTTTTTTCTTTATTTCTGTCCCTCCGTCTCACCCTTGCTCCGACAGAGAGCACATTCGAACAGATTTTCTCCTCTTCTGTATGTATCAGCAATCTACCTCCACCACAGCAAAACTCTTGAGGCCTCAAATGAGGTCTTAAGAGTTTCTACTGTCATTGTAATGTCATTGTAAGAGTCACATCTCGCAGAGCACCCATTAGTAAATTTGATTTAAGATTTGAAGTAAAGATGTAACAGAAGATTAATTGTGTTGAGACTGTGCCAGAAAAAGGAGTGATACAGTTAATTCAGCTACAGTCACAGAATCTGAAATTTGAAATCGAAAGTTATTTGTTTGGGCGTATTGCTCTGAATTCTTATCTACCTTGTTAATATTCCTATAACACAGTATCAAAGCTCGGCTGTAGATACATTAGCACTGAATCCCAGTATTATTCAACCGATCCATTCCACAGTCAGAGTCATAGCATCATCTCCAGGGACAGGTGAATGAGAGGGGAGCAGTTTCATCCGATCACAGCCAGTGGAGGTGCCTCATCAAAGGCCTTCTGGCCTGGCCTGCTCCCCTGGGGACATTACCATCCTCCAGGAGACACATCAAACACATGAAAGAAGAACCTTCAGAGTCACGCTCCTTTGCCTCCATCACAGCAGTCCGCATTTATCATCATACATGACCAGCAGTTATTTCCTATGATGCTTTATACAAAAAATTTCCACTGACTCTTTTGGGTTTGATTTACCTGAGCCGCTTTTCAAGTGGCTTTTCGACAGAAAAAACATATTTATTTTGAAGTTTTAAACTTGATGAGATCAGTGGACAGAACTTGATTATTCTCCTCAGCAGGTTTACAAATCACAGGAGTCATTCACGCAAGAAAACATCACAAAGAAGATCCACCTTTGGCTACATACAAAGGACTGAAGCTGCTTTCATGAGCAGTGCAGGTTTATTTTCCATGCTATAGCCTGTTAGGAAAAAAAAACAGTACCTCTCCATTTCAACCACGCAGCAAATTCATACAGACATCTTCTATGCTCCATAACATATTCTACCATATTCTCACCTGCAGTGTGCTTTCTCACTGTCAGCTATAGCAGACAGTATTCACAAGGGGGTGGTGGGGGTGGGGGGCTGCGATGCAGCCATCTTGGAGGCAGTGGTGCATGCCAATGTCTGCCTGATGAGTTCACAGAGGAAGTAGTTCATCTTCCTCCACTGTTATTTTATTCATTACTGCCTGTCGGAGAGGGAAACAGACACACACATACACTGAATACAGTGTAGGCACGCATACACAAAGGCAATCAGGTGGGCAGATGGGCAGAAGAACACACTTTTATGTAGTGCTGTTTTTCCCTCTTATCTCCTTTCCTTTCTCTTTTTTTCTTAACCTCTTATTTTCTTTGTTCATTATTTTTTGTCTCATAATGGTTATTCTTGCTTACCCACTCTCTATAGCCACTGTTTATGTGGCACGTCAGTTAGCCTCATTACACTTGCCCGAGGCTTTTAAACACATCTTTAAATTGTAGCTCTGAAGCCTACCGAGGATTAAATGGAGATATAGGAGCCCCTGCAGCCTGCGGTGCTACGCTTCTGCTTTGTGTTTGTCTTTTGTTTTGTCAATTTGAGATGAACTGCTTCGTCCTACATGTGGTGGGGGCAATTAGGAGAGTACCCATGGGCAGTTGCTGTTGAGGATTTCCGGATTTTCTCACTTGAGTAAACAGTAGTGCATTTCAAATACACACATGTACACAAACTGAAACGCAGAGAGTAAAAGGTAGCAAGAACAAAGGGGCAGCGGAGCACTGTGTTCGGGCCCTGGAGCTGTAGTTATTTCAATGTTGCTTCTTCGTCTTTGTATGACACATTTGCGTGTGAGGGGTTGTCGGTTCGCTGGGAAAGAAAAGAAGCCATTGGGCACTGTAGAATCAAGAGAGAAGGTAAGGAGGAGAAAGAGTGTGGTGTTCTGTAACTGCCTGGTAGCCCATGCTTACCGGAGTTCAACAACACTCATTAAGCTCAGTTGCCTGTGCAGCAAAAGTTTGGGAGATTCAAACTAAAGAAGACTCCTATCCCTCCCCCTGCAGGCCAAAACAACCTCTGAATTATATTATATCTCCCTGGCCTCTTCCTGAGATGGAAATAAGTTTTGATTTGCCTTCACTGTGGTCTGGCTTGGGGAGGCACAAGACTAGTCTGTGGCCATTTTTCAGGGTGTTGCTCTGCATTGTGTTGTGCTGCAGCGTTGAGGAAGTTAAATACAAGCAGCGCCCTCCAATTAAAACAGTTACCCTTCCTCTGATTTTGAAAAATGTTTTTGGTTGAAATGACTGCACCTGTGAATTTTCCCAGTCATCCATGTGATGCAGTATGTAGACCTGAATGATACCACTCAAAAGGAACTGGACTTGATGTGTAGGCTTGAGAATGTGTTGCTGCTCATATGGGAGGCCTCTTTAATTATAGTGATGACTAACCAGGGAGTTTCCTGTTATGAAATCTGTGTGAGGGATTTACTGTGGCATCGCTTTAGAAAACTTTATTAGTATAAATAGCAATAACAGTGCTACTATATCTGCTTTTACGTACAGGTTATCTCACTAATCTTGCTTCCTTGCCTGACCACTTTCTCATCATGCTCCTGCAGAACGAATAAAAATATTGTAAGAAGAGGCTGTTGATCCCCAATCAGAAATCAAACTCAAATGTCATTTTTAGATGAAGCTGTTGTGAACTCGTTCGTTTAATCGAATTGCAGCCTGAGAATTTCCAAAGTTTGCATTGTAATGATTTTTTTTTTCTTTGTATAAGATAGACATAACTGAGGCCTATATGAGATTACACACACAGGCACTGTTTGCTGAATACAAGTCCAAGCTTCTGTCATATTAACTTCACATTTCACGATCCAGCACTGATACTTGAGATGAGAGCTGAATGTGAAGACAGAGAATAGGGTGGTTTTTCACTGACACAGGAACAACCTGCCACTCATGACTTTGTAGGTGCGAAGAAACAATGGGGATGTCATCTTCCTACACAGCTCGCGGGCTACCAAGCCACATCCATGGAAGACAGTAGCAGCAAAATGGTGACAAGCACGGAGTAGACTGAGGCACCTGTACAGGTCGCTGTGAGTCGACGTTCTGAATCAACTCTGAAATCTGCATGTTTCTTCCATTCTCGTGTAAGTTTATAACCACAAATGTCCTCACAAATGCTATCACAACTCCTGCTTTGACCGAAAATGACGTTGGCAGGAGAGAGACAGCACTTGTTGCTAATTGGTATCAGCAAAGCAAAAGAAAATATCAACCCATTCCGAACAGAAATTGGCTCATAGGAACATAAGTGTAAAGTGTAAAACGTAAGCCTTTATATTTATATATAACACTGAGCTTGTGCTGGTAGATTGTAAGTCAGGAATGAGTGAGGAAGAACTGATGCTTTATTGGTTCTTGTATGGAAATTGTGTTTTTTGCTATTCTCATTCACAGTCAGCGGTCAAGGTCTGCTCTGGCAATTCAGTCTCCGCGGATGCTTTTGTACGTGATTTATTTGATGGAAAAAAAAACCAAACTTTTAAAACATGTATTAAAGAAATGTGAATGAAGCTCTTGCCCCTTGTTCATGATGCGTAGAGATGTGAATGTGACCTGACACACAAATTCTGCAGTACCAGTTCTGAATGGCTGTATATTAGACATCTGTTTTAGTAGTAAATAGTACAATTTTCTGAGGAGACTTGAGAATGTGTGAGGTGGGCTGTGACGTTAGTGTGTTGTGACGTTCTCCACAGAGGCCACCATGCTTAGGCGTTAGGGAGTGTGTGTGTGTGTGTGTGTCCATCACATACTGTACACAGCCTTGGAGACTCTCTTGGCTGAGAAACTGAGGGTGACTAACACTAGTTGATTATTTATGAGGTGGAGTTCAAAACAGACTTTGGGCCCGGCCTCTTATAGTCTATGCTTATTGACAGCATTTGTGGTCTTCGTTAATATTTCATTGTGACATCCTGACAGATACGCATTCCCAGAGGACAGCAGCAAAACAAAAGTTTTCTACTTCACCAGAATATTATTCACAGTACTTTCATCCAAACTTTGACAGGAAGACAGTGATTGTTTTCTGCTGAATGGTGGCAGATTTCAGATTTTTTTTTTTTAATTTTTTATCTAGTTTAAAATAGTGCATGTTTGAGAGGCTAATCTGATCAGTATGTGTAGAGAAGTTTGCAATTTCCTCTTTTCTTTTTTTATGACTGTGCGTATTAAGTGCATGAATCAGGGCCAAGTTGGTTTGGTGAGTGTTTACCTCGAGCTTAGAGCTGGCTTTGATCTAATGGGTCAGGCAAAGCAAAAAAGGCATCCTGCTCAGGTGACAAAAGAAGCAAGTGTCCTCTGCTGCTGGATCTCAACCAGCACCACATAAAAATCAATAAGGATCACTGTGTCATAAATTACATGGCAGGAAATTGGAATGGCTTTGGGGCAAGAGCCTAACATTTCAGATGGTGGAAGTGTTGAAGAGAATTATAAATAGACTGGATAAACTGATCAGCGTTATGTAACGCTCATTCAGCCGTGCATTCAGAGCCTTCATTTATGTGGTTTTCTTACATGTAATTTAGAATGGGCACTTTGCTCTCTCTTAAATTATTCAGGCACACACACGGACACACAAAGAACCCCCCTCCTCCCCCCCGACACACACGTAGCAGGAGCACCGCGATAGGTGATGCAGTCACAAAGAGTCACCGGTGATGACTGTCACTTGTGGTCCCTTGGGTGGCTCAGTGGTCAGAGATTGGGATGTAACAGAGGAAGACTATTATTGTGATCTACTCAATAATTCATCTATGGATGAACTCAATACCCAGAGTGGAGGAGAGAGAACTTTGGCTTGAAGCATAGCTGTCCTATGCCCAAGCAAAGATAAAATGTCTATCCATATTTTAACATGATGCTCTCACTTATTGCTTTACAAAGGCAATAAGTGATTCTGTTCTGTGGTTTGTTTTGTAATGCCAGTGATTTCATTATTGGATGCAGGATAATGAAGACATCTTATTTGTGATATATTACACTTCTGCAGAAAATGAGAAGATACCGCACCAGAGCTCTTACAAAAGGCCCTGTGAACGTCGCCAGTAACATTTCCACACTGTGTAAAAGTACCATTTCTTGATTGCTCTTCCATTGTCAGGAGGCACGCCAGTCCTTATCTCACCTGTGTTCACTTTGCGCCTCCTCCCATTCGACTCATCTGACAATGGAGTGTAGCTTTGGAGATATCATCGCCAACCAGCTCACAGCTTCGCTAGTGGGAACCAAAATGCTCTGCTTTCTTTTTATTTTAACCAAACTTGAGCCAAACATAGGTCTGTACTTTCTATAACCAGACCCCCTCCCATCAACACTAGCGCCTATTCAGTACGTGTATTGTTGCATTATAACTTCATGAACATCCCCAAAAAATGAGGAGCACTCCTGAATGCAACTGCCAGAGAAGGCATTTTTATCCCATGTTGTGTTTACATACCAGCAGAACCACCTTTGATGGGATTAGAATCACTAAAGATGTGCTTTAGCCGGCCTGGGAAGCTGCTAGCAGGGAGAATGTGCAGGGATTTATGCATTTTTGATGCAGCGTGGGGAGGAGTGGAACTCTGAAAAGGCTGCATGACCTACTTAGAGAGCCGTGGAATTCAGACGACTCGTCATGCCACAAAAAGCGAAAACTCTTTCTCTCACTCTCTGTATGTGTGTGCAAAGTGTGCTCTTGCGCATGTTCTTTTCTGCCTGCTGATGTTGGTGTGCGAGGGATGTGACACACACACACGTGGTAAATTCAAGTGTTTCTTTTCCTTCATTTCTTCCTTTACTTTGCATTAGTGTGTGTGTATCCTGCTCCATGGGCTGCATCTTTTTTTTTTTTTTTAAGCCTTTCAGTCTGTTTTATTTAAAAGCCTCTGTAATGAAGAGCCTTCTGACATCCTGCAACACTTCTGCCCACAATCCACTGAGATGACATCTGGAACGCCGTAGACATGTGCAAACACACACACACGCAGACGTGCACATTCACTTTTATCCACACTAGCACTAACGGCTTCTCCCTCTGTCCCCATCTAAGGGAAAAATGCAATTTTCTTTGCGACATGGCCTTGTACACAAATTAATTTTCCTTTGCAGTCTAGCCCCTTCTCTCCCTCCTCTCTCTATCACCCCCCCTCCTTCTTGGTAGCTATGGCAACACAGTGTTGTACGTCAGCTTCTCGAACGAGACTGTATTGTCCAACTGATCGGGCTGTCACATTCCTGCTTTACCGTGAGAGAAAAAGAGAAAGGGGCTGGTTGGGGCAAAGAGAGTCTTTCTCCTATGTGCTCCTATGTCTTTCCAGTCACCTCAATACAGACCAGTCAATAAGCGATTCATTAGAAACAACAAGCACTCGCAGTCAGCGCCTTCCACTGGAGTGTTTATTTGGCCGGGAAATGAGCCATTGTGAGACAAGGGTCAACCACCTGGTTGGATGCTGTGTGTGTGTGTGTGTGTGTGTGTGTGTGTGTGTGTGTGTGTGTGTGTGTGTATATGTGTGTGTGTGTGTGTGTGT
>JBBMJY010000005.1:11412531-11455031 GCA_037833715.1 Toxotes lorentzi
ACACACACACACACACACACACATATACACACACACACACACACACACACACACACACACACACACACACACACACAGACCTCCATGCACCCACTCACCCAATATGACAGGCAGTTTTTTGAATCCAGCTCCACAGTCCGCCTAGTCCTGCTTAGTCTTCTAGGACTCCCATCTGTCTTGTGTGGAATAAAGACAGGTGCTGCACTCCTCTCCTCTCTGCCATGTCACAAAGTTGGTCCTCCTAATTTGGAGAAGGATGAGTAATCTGCCAGTGTTTGTCCTTTCAGACCTGACTAAATGTCAACGGTAATATCTGCCTTTTTCCTCTCTATAAATGGCCATTATTAGATAGCCAATCATTGAAAGGACTACTGGCAATGTCATCCGAACACACACGCACAAACGTGACTTGTGTGACGATTGCGGTGGGAGAGGTGCCCTTCCAAAAGACAATGTCAAACCGTCTCAAAAATAAACTCCCATTATGTGTTACATGTTAGAAATTAATGAAAACATCATGCCAAACTGATTGATAGGTGAAGTCGCAGCAAAACAAAAGTGTGCGATCAAGTGTGCCTCCTGTTTTCCTCCTCCATCATTTAACCGTGACCGTCATCCTTCTTTAACCTTCAGGGAATCAGTTTCACTGTACATCATCAAAAGTAGTTGAAAAACAGCTACACAACATCTTCTGTCGCTCTGGAAGAGCTTTGTCAACTCTGAGAAAACAACCCTAATGATGTCAGCAGGGTCGTCTTGGCTTGGGCTATATAATAATAACAGAAAACATGCATTACAAGCTGGGATGGGTGGGGGGGTGCGGGAATTTGAAAGATATGGCTTTTTAAGAGGCAGGGAAGGTCTAATGAAATACGCTATCGAGTCACATCATCGCTAGAGTACTCTTAAAAAGTAGTTTAAATTTCACAGCCTTATCATAATTCACTTTAAAGGCTTTGTACAGGTAATGATTTAATGTCTAACCAAAAATATTGAAAGTAAATACTCAATAGATGTGGTTTGTTCAATATCAACATGCAACATCAACATTCTCTTGTGTTCCTTGCGATCAATACTGCTATCGTATCTGGAAACATGGGGAAACGGACAGTCCGGCCATTCAGTTGTTACCTGGCAGCTTCACAGTTAGGACAAAACTCCTGGAAGCCACTGCATATGACCTCCCTTAAATTACTGTTTTCACACTTCGGTGTTTGTACTGGATGACTGTAAGTGCTGAGCTTTTATGGCACTGGTACTTGGTTTTTGTTACCTTTTGTATGAAGCCACTCTTGTATCTGTTAGTTTGAAGGGACAATGAAAGCGGTGTCGATCTTCTCATCGATCTCTCGGCAAGAAATACGAGAAGTGTGTTTCCTAAAATGTAAAAACTTCTTTTAAATAACTGGAAGAACACAATGATTCAAACGCTGTCTAACTCTCGAGTGTGTTGTTGTGTTAGCCTGAATTAGCTGAACAGGTAGCAGCACCTTCTCCAACTAAGGTGCCAGACAGTATCAGTAATCAGCAAGCACACACACGTACACACGCACACACACACACCCCAAGCTCCTGCACTCATAGAAAATCATTGCTTACCTTTCAGCCCCTGCTCTATTGGGAAACTGAGATGATGCAGGCCATCACGATTGAGTCTGTGTGTTTCAACTCTAAGATAAAATTTACTTCGAACCTGAATATGACTGATGGTCTCCACTCTTGCAGACGGCATTATTTGTGGTAAACAGGGTGGCGAGGGCTTATAAAGAGCAGGAACTGGGACTTTTAAATGGGAATTCTTGAAAAGCAGAAGTCAGCAATATCCAGCAGGACTTGTGTATGTATTCTCTAAGAGTTCTCATAAAGACTGAGGAGGAGAGAGAGAGGGAGGAAGAGAGAAGAGATGGATTGGGTTGAAACTTTCACACAGTTGTTGTCCATAAACCTTTAATATCCCCAATTGACAATAAATATATGAGGGGTTTTATGTGCTCCCTTATTATTCAGTTTATAGGCTGCCTCAGTTGAGGAAAACTCAAACATAATCTAACAAGTATCTTGAAGGGTAGCAATTTTTCATTTCGAGTTCATTTGGGGTTGTGCTGTCAGTGATAAAACCGAAAGGAAAAAAAATTATACCAGGAGCGTCTTGAGTCACAATCGACTGCAATGCATTTTGTAGCAAACCCAAAACCCAAAAATCAAGAAGACCGTGCAAGAATGGCTAACAGACTAGCAGAAGTGTTTCTCTCTTTCTCTCTCTGCAGTAACCTTAGACATCTGCATACCACCAAACTGACTCTCATCCCAATGCTGGACTCATTTACTACTCTGCTATTAATCAGAATCATCCTCCTTTTTCCCCACTTCTTTTTTTCTCTTTCCTGTACTGATTTTCTCAATTCATCCACGGGAGAGAGTGGAGGACCTTCGGGGGCCAAGACACAATTAACTTGATAATGGGCTCTCTCCCTCTCTTCTTCTTCTTCCCGTTCTCTGTCCACATCCCCTCTCTCCCGGTCTTTATCATTTACTAGTTAGCAGATACACCAGCTATGGCACCACTGTGCTGGCTAAGACCTTTTTATTAAATAAGTAAAAAATACATTATATTTATTGGGCCCTTGTGTTGGGCAGGTGAGAAAACGACCCAACTCTTGTTAGGCCAGAGTTATCACTCATGAGGAACTCAAACTCTTAGCATTGTGCCATGAATGTACATTGACTTTTTTTTTTTTTACTCTTCAATGTGATTTGAATAGAAAAACTGCAAAATACCGTAAAGCTATTTTTAAAGTGGATGAAACTGCCAATTACTTAGCACAATTTCAGCCTTATAAATTTGTGCCCACGTGTCAGAGTTTGTCAGAAATTGAAATAGGTCTAGTGTTGTGTTGTGTTGTTTCCCTGGTTGAACCCCCCCAACCAAATCAAATCAGAGCCTAAATTGGCACATTTCTATGATCAACACAACAAACATTAACTGCTGCTTGTAACCAGTACCCTTCTGTGTGGACTGAAAATGACTCTGACAGGACAAACAACTCACTTGCTAGCGTTGGTTTAGGCAAAATAACCCCTCCTAAACCGAAAACAGCTTAAATTAACAAAATGTCAGAGTGAATAATGAAGAGAAAATGAAACAGAAGTTCAGTCTCATCTCTATTTGTGCTTGATTGAATATATTACCCTGATTATTCCCTCAGTTCCCTCCTCTGCTCTCCTCTGCTCTCCTCTCTGTCCAGCGTCTCCTCTGGGACTGATTGGCTTGTTTCAGTGGGATTACACTTTGGTTTGTCCCCCTCACTGGTTAGCGCAACATGTTCCAGCTGTTGTCAGGCCTCGTCAAAAGCACAACAACCTGTAATAGGCTTAACACAGAGTCTGCTTCCTGCACAGCACAGATTGCTAATAAAGGGGCAATGTATTCGCTGCGATTTTTCTACCACTGGCCAATTCGAGCAGATTCGCGAGTGAGCCGACGTGTGTGTTAATGTGTGTGTATTTGTGTATGATTGTGCTTTGGCACACGTTTGCTTAAAGATGGTAATATATCTCGTGTATGTGTGTTTGAGAATAAGCATGAGCACAGAAGGAGAATTTTGTGTGTGTGTGTGTGTGTGGGAGAGATGGAAAATGAAAAAGAGCCAAAGAGACTCGACACCGCCGGAGAGGCTTCCAACGTGCCATCATGGTTATCCTGGTGGCCATCTGAGCTCTCCAGAAAGCGCGAGATAGATTCAGTGCAATAACAAGAGCCAGACTGCAGGGAGTGAGGGAGAGAGGGGGAGATGGAGGGCAAACAGCCATCAGCTTGAGCAACCCAGTCAGTCTGTCGCGGTGGATTTTAAAGGCCAGTCTCTCCCAAGATAAGTGGTGGGTTCATCATTTTTTTTCCCTCTGTGTTGCAGGCATGCATTGTGAAGGGAACAGACTGGGAAAAAAAATTAATAAAACAACTCCATCACTCCTTCCTGCTCTCAATTTTACTTCATCCACTCTCACTCAATCAATGTGTACTCTCTTCGGATACTCCGGGGCCCGCTGTCTAAATGTTACCACAAGGAGCCTTGATGCCTGCTGCATATGCAACTCAGCTTCATCCTCACCTCCTCTTCCTCCCATTCTCTCCTGCTTGTTGCTCTTTTCAAAGTGGTACACTTTGAAAAGTTCCTTAAGTCTGTGAATTACCTGTCAGCCATGTCTTTCTGGTCATTTAGAAAGAGAGAGGAAAGGCATGGCGGGTGATATGTTTCACCCCAGTGGACCTCACATAGGGCTCAGTGCCGGGGAACAAATAGCTCTCGCTTCTTGAAGATCTTATGTCTACGTGTGAGGATGACAAGAGGCAAGATGATGTGTGAGAAGTTTAGTGAGCGGTGCAGAGTGTTGACCTTAACTGACAGATGGATGACCACAATGAACTCAAGGCAACCCTCTTTATCAAATTGTTATTGATGTACTGTTAGGATAATCAGTGATAGTACAGTTACATTGCCTTTACAATGAGAAAGTAAAACTTTACTAAACTGCTGTAGACTGAATCACATACACTCCCTCTTCCGAGAGTAGTTGCTATTGACAGCCATGACAGAGTTTAGAGGATTAGTTGGGTTTGTACATGGGGAAATAGATAATCTCCTTTAGATCTGACCTATTGGCTGCACCCTGCTAACTCTATAGGGCTTTATAATGCCAAGCATATGTTTTAGCAATCGCTGGATTCAGCCTGGCACACTTTTTTTCCCCCCTCTTGGCCTGGAGATGTGGAAATAATTCAATGAGGAGTGCATTCAGGAGGCAGATGTAGCTGTTAGAAAAGACCAGCTTTTTTTGCAACTGCTGCACTGCTCAGCACATCAGGAGAGTATGCAGCATGAAGGCAGTGACAGTGCTGTTTCTGTTGTTAGTGCACAAGTGTACATTAATAGAATTGCAGCGGGTACAGTATGATTTAAAGTGTTTTTGCTGACAAATCTTTCTAGCTCCTATAACTATTTATGCTATCTTTTATTGTTTATTATGCTTGCAGAGTGATGTATCATAGACAAGTACAACGTCTTTTTTCTAATTTCTAAATTCATTTTCCATTACAATGCTGGTGTTTTGGACTTCAGGACTTTCCCAGATAAATATTATTGTTATGCGTGTATTCTGGAAGTAAAGGCTGAAAAATCATTCTGAAACAAATGAAACTAAGGGTGGAAGTTTGTTTGTTGGGTGGGAAGAAGAAATGTTGCACACATCAAGTTCACACATAGTTTAACTATAAAACATTCACTGTTTTTTTTTTTTTCTGGATAAGTGACATTACATTATCTTAATAGATGACGCGACGCTGTGTACACATCCAATCTTAACCCATGAAGACACACATTCAGTGGTGGGATTCTTGCACATTTTGTTCTCAGTAATCACCTGTGCTGTTGGCCTTGTCATGAATAAACGCATTGTGTGAAGAGCAGATTGCTTCTGACATCAGATCAGGCTCTCCCCTCCCTTTTTCTCCCTGTTGTTATCTCTCGTCTCTCTTCTCTCTCTCTCACGTTTGTGTGTATGTGCAGCATTGGGCCTCAGGTTGCTGATTTGGGTGCAGTAATTTGCCATTAGATGAGGGACAGGTGCAGCTGCCTCTGTTTGCAGCGCTAACAAGGCATTTCATCATGGTTAGCTGCAGCCTGGCGCTCTCATCAGCTCTTGTTCTTGTCACAATATCACACAAACACACACATACATGCACGCACATACATACAGTACACATAGAGACACACTCTAGTGGTCTCTATAGGGTCGTTCTGCATACAGTGGTGGTGAGATGGAGGATTTGGGCTAAAAAGCCCATGCTGGCTTGATAAGGCTGGAGGTATGTTTCTCTGTGGTTTGACCCTATGTAGTGGGGGGCAGGTTAATTTTTTTTTGTTTCAAAATTGTATGTCTTACATTATTTCTGATGAAAAACTTGCACGTCTATGCACACATATACTGTCAAACTTGTTGGAAACTGTATCTCAAACTTCTGTGAAGATTTTGGGTTTGTTTCACCCTCTATGATGAGTGACCTGCCATAGCTGAAATGTACTTTAAACTTATTTTCAGAAAAAAAAAAAAAACTTCAGTGGGCCTTGGTGTACACTGACCTTTAAAGATATGCTGTTTTCCAAGAAGTTATAGAATGTTGATTAAAATAGATGGAAAATAATCACATAAAACATTAGATAATGGGTAAAAAAAAAACGTTCCAGGGTAGCTTCCTCACATTTAGCCTAATTGAGTGTGATTTATCAGTAGCACAATAACAGTTGGCTAATGTCATCATGCAATAATAAATCAATAAGGATGAATCTCAGTAGCTTTGTGTAAAGGTCAGAGTGAGGGAAATGTAATGGAGACAATGTATTGAGGAGCATTTGAAACAAACTCCTCCTCGGCTGCCATCCCATCAGTAATATCCTCTAAATGGTTGGGGTGGTGGTGCAAACTCACTGCAGTGAAATGTCAAGATGAGGAGGAGACATTTTGCAGAAATAAAAACGGTAATATCGCCCGAATATTGTAACAAGTATCTCTAAATCCAGTAACTGGAATTAGACTGATTTCAGCTCGTGTGAACGGCCAAGATACCACCACTCCCTTGAGATCCCATTTCCAGGTTCTTCCGCCTCACCCCACCAAACCCACCAGCCCCACCCTCATACACACACACACCTTCCTTGGCCGTCTCCCAAGGCGGTCAAACAAATTACTACGGGCGTTAACTCCATCGATCTGCTCCAAATGGCCTCCAAATGCCAGGAATTAGATTTCAGTCTGCAGAAGAGGAAAATAAAGTGCTGTAGTATTTCTTGCTGCCCAACTTGCTATGCCTTCCTCATTGGAAGGGCTCTTCCTCAGAACTTATTTGTGTTTTTCAGGACAGTGATATTTCTCTGTTTATACCTTGTTTAGAGCATATTTCCTGGGGAAAATTGGGATGTGAGACACAGCCTGTGCCCAAGCCTCTCAGTGACTGCTTGGGAATCCTTGAAAAATACATAAACGTCTCAGTACTGTCGAATAAGGATATGAAAGAGAAAAGGGTGAAAGGCAGAGAAAAAGGAGAGGAGTGGCTCATGTACTGGAAGGAAATAAAATAAGGTGATCTAAAGATTTGAAATGTAATCAATCAAAAATTGCCTTAGATTTGATATTAAAATGTACTTTCTCCATAATCGATGGGCTGTACACAAATCTGCAAGGCACTGTGCAGCTTCTGAGCATCACAGAGAGCCACTGAACCAATCTCACAGTCATGAATTACTCCATTGTGGGGTTATAATGGAGGGCAGGTTTATAATACTGGTTGACTCGGCTTTATTAGTGCACGGTTAATGTCAG
The DNA here is from genome assembly GCA_037833715.1 of Toxotes lorentzi. NCBI lineage: Eukaryota > Metazoa > Chordata > Actinopteri > Toxotidae > Toxotes > Toxotes lorentzi. The sequence goes on from JBBMJY010000005.1 coordinate 11,419,906, forward strand.
GCTAATACCTCTTCACTCCTCTCTTTCTCTCCCTCTATTCAACTGCTCATTTCTCCCCCTTCTCCCACCATCACCATCACTATCTCCGTGTCCCTTTACTCTTTGTGCCCCATTATATTCTGCTACCTCTCTCCCCTCCATCCCACTTTGTCTATCTGGCGTTAAGCTTTACAGCATCTCTATAGCTGAATAAGTACTAATTAATGTCTGAGTGGTTGTGCTACCCAATGAGAGGCTAAATATAGCCGTCGCCACACCGGCCCTGCCGCGGCCTCCTCCCTCATTTCGCGCACAAAGTGTGGATAGTCACACCGTTGGCATGACAACATACCAGTCAAGGCTCTGTGAGCAGTTACAACAGATTGTGTGCATGTGTGCCCGGCAAAAGTAAGAGAGGATGAATGGAGCGGCTGGTGGTCGAACAGAGAAATGGGGAAGGTAGTTTTTTTTTTTGTTTTTTTTTTTTGCTTGAAACTGCTTTGCTTTCTCTCTTTACCTACTGCTGTATTCCTCCCAAGAAAAAGCTGGACAGTCCAAGTTTGGTTATTTTTAATAGTACTAGAGATAAAACGATTAGTATGTTGATCAATAAATAATTTAAGGTGCTATTAGTAAGTTTTGTAATGGCCACTTCTAGCTTATAAGAAATGTTACGAGTTCAGTATCAAACTTTAATCCTTTACTTGATGAGAGAAGCCTCCAGAAATCGGCACCAGTTTTGAGTCTTGTTTTGCTTCTCTTTCTATCTCTTTTTTTCTCTTCTAAAGTTAGCATGCTAACCAGCTAGCCTTGCCCCTTCTTGCCTCGTAATACCGCTTTGTAACAGAGAGTCACTGTAACCTTCAGTCTTCCCTCAGTGCAACATGAGAGGATGAAGAAACAGTGCTGCTCAGAGGTCGTATTCTAACCTTGCGTTGTAAACAGAGCTGAAGCTCTTGGCAAGCACCCATTATCACCACCAATCCCGCCTCCACCTGCTGCTGGCAAGGAACCATGTGTGGCGGTGGAGACAACTTACATATTGCACCTTTGCCTCATTTATCAAGCAAAAATGCCAAATATTCTGTAGTTCCAACTTCAAATTTTCAGCATTTGCTGCTTTAATTTGTCTTTAATGTGAAGGTAAACTGAATATCTTTGGATTTTGGACTGATGGTCAAATAAAACAAGGAATTCAAAGAATTTAAAAACTTCTCATTAAAATAATTCATCAATTAATAAAAAAAAAATGAATCAGCAGATTAACTGACTCTTGGGTATCTTTTATAGCCTATTTTTTTTTTTAACCTTAAAGCAAACCTGAATCTAAGACTGGTGATGTCTAAAAAGGTTTCCAAAATCAGCCTTCATCCCATTCAAAAATATGGAAACAGCTGTTTAGACAGCGAGAGTTAGACAGTTTGGCTTGACTTAAAATAAACTCACATGCACACACATAGTGTCTGTTGTCAGGTTTCGAATGTTGCAAAGTAGTTTTATCTTGCTGCAGAAGGAGTGAGGAGCATAACCATTCTTGGCCACCTACACTACATTGTCACTCTCTATAATAAATCAGCTTAAACCTGCAATATCACCAAGCTCTGTTGTACTCACGTTGACAAGTTTAGTTGCCCACATTTCTTCTCTGTTGCATGGTAACCAGTTGAGAGTTGCAATCCTACCAACCCTCCTTGTTATGGCCAGCTGGAGTGAAATGAATGATAAGAGTATGCAAATGGGATATCTTCTTTAATAGCCTGCTGTTTTATTCAGCTGTGTGGCCAGGATAAGGAATCCCCACTGTGTCTAATCACATCTTCTCCCTCTCATTTCACCTGAGGCATATCCGCAATCTAGTCTATTTTTGACTGGCATTACAGCATGCATTGTTCTCTACCGGCTTGAATGTACGTGCACAGAGGAAACTGTTTTTTTTTTTTTTAGCAGAAATTGGCCTTGTACTTCAAAAATTGAAAGGCATTCACACACAAAAAAATCTTAGCACTTGATTAAATCTGAATGGCAAGGCAGTGAGGGAAGATGGCTGCAGCAGTGTCCTCGCTTTCAACCTGTGCAGTTAATAGGTATAGGGCTCCAAGACTACCATCCTCCTCTCTCTCAAAAAAAGCAAGAAATAGATGACAAGAATGTCAACTTATGCCACTACTCTAGTCACAACACCTGCCACGCTCTTAATAAAGTTGCCAACAGATCACAACATACAGTCCTATGTGTCTGGTTAGGAGTCTCATTCCTCCACATTCGATTTTCAGTTTTTCAATCTGTGCTGCGGAGGGGCCTGCTGTGCTGTTGTTCAGCAGGAAATCTCATTCAGTTGCCGGCTGATGGCTAACAAGGTCAAATGACTCTCCAGATGAGATGGACTGTGTCAGAAACACACACACACACCACCTGCCATTCAGTCAGTCAGTCCATCTATCTATCAGCCGCACACAGGAATACATCCTGAATTGAGTGGCAATAATATAAGACTGAGAGGGGAAGTGTTTACTGCTGATAGGAATATCATTACAAACTGTGGAAATCAGGGAATCACAGCAAAACCAGTTAGCCAGCTCATGTAGCAATCAATAGGAACCTACACTGGTTTTTTTTTCCTCTCTTCTCTCTTCTCTTTCTCTCTCTCTTCTCTTTCTCTCTCTCTCTCCTTTTCGCACACTCTTTTTCTCCGGTTGCTATAGTGACATGAAATGGCTGCATTCTGCAGCACTGGATCAGAGCGGGGGCCCGCTCTTGCAGCCAGTGAGCTACATTGTTTTACATGATGGTTTCAAAACACACACACACACACAGACAATTGCAATTATGCGATTATGTTAGCTTGCGCCAATTATGCAATTATGTTAGCATGTGCCACAGCATTCAGAGGATATAACAAGTTAAATGTTACTTAAATGTCACATCGTTTTTCATAAACAGTATACATTACCGTAAACTGTCACAGTGAGTATGCTGGCTTCGCTGTGCATCCATCACAGTATGCCAAAGTATAATGACCTTGTGAGCGCAGCAGTTTTTCTTGCACAGTTGGTAATTATTGATACATTGACTGACTTCCAGATTAAGGTATCAAGTGGTGCCAGTAATTCTTTGAAAGTCATCTAACTAATATCAAACTATTTTAAATGTTCTATAACTTCCCCCTCCATCTCTTCTGTGTTCCTATATCCTGCACTTTCTTGCTTAACCCTATTTTGTAAATCTGATACACAATATCCCTACCCTTTTTTCCCCTTTACCATTCTTCCCTCACTGTTTTTACAACAACTAAGTAAAATGTCCTTTTTCTCTCTTCCCTCTGTCTCCTCATCCCTTCTCTCACCTCCATCTTCACCGCCTCTCTCTGTGTCTTTAGTGTGACAATGCCAAGGGGCTGAGGGCCTTCTTTGATGCCATATGCTACGGTCCCAAACACCTGATGATCTTCGGCGGTGTCTGCCCTTCTGTGACCTCCATCATTGCTGAGTCGTTGGAGGGCTGGAATCTGGTGCAGGTAGGAGACGTATTGTATATGTCATCATGTCAGCACATATACATGTGGTATAAGCCTTTATGTGCAGTGTTGGTGAACCCTGGATGCTATTGTGCCGAGTCTCTTAGTGGGTATAATAAGACTTCAGTAGACATGCCAACTCCTGTGTACTTACTTATTAAAGCTTTCCTCTTGTTTCTCTGTCACTATTAGAAAAACTGAATTTGCTACTTGATACAGTTTCCAAAAAATCTTGTCCAATAATTTTGCGGTGTTCAAAAAGGTCCTGGGACTTCATAGGGGCTGCTGTTTCATGTGGTACTCATGGCTGAAAATATGTTTTTGCAATGTTTTCTCATTGGTATGAGCTAATATGAGTGTTACTATGCAGGTCGGTTGATGTTAATTACCTACTAAATAGTCATGTAATAGACTGTAATAGATTCAATTAGACTCTTGCGTGCTAAATGGCATTTGTTACCATTAACATAGTAGAGCTTTGTGGTTGCTCACTGTAGGCATTAAACACCCCTCATTCTTGCATCTGGTAAATGTCTTATCCCCTGAGTTATTGCCTACAGTTTCTATGACTATGTACTGTACCACAGTACCAAAGAGGGGAAATGCCTCCTTCCAAAGAATACATTTCATTTGCTGCAAACCCTATAAAGGTTATCAGGCATAAGAAAGGAGTGAAGCTTGTGCTTGGAAGCGATAGCATAATTCAAGAGGCTGCATTTTCAACTGAATGTCACATTACGTGGCATATTTCTTCCGCTTGCAATTACTGCGAATCTGCTGCTTTTCATGTTCCTTTTTGCTCGCTGTCTTGTCAGGGTCACTCGAGAGTGAAAAGATCGGCAGGATGAGGGAATGAAAGGATCAGTAATTTTTTGTTTCTGTGTTCACTTCCTTTTGCGGGTAATGATGTCAGTCTAGAAAGAGAGGTTGAAGTCATAGTTGAATTTTAAGTCCTCTTAAGTATTTTGTCTGCATAGTTTGTGTGTGCTCCCCCCTCTATTTATTGGCTTGTTTGGCGGTGATTACCTGAAGCAGTAGCAATCTTCTGCTCTGCAGAACCTAGCGCCTGGTACAGCGTGTTCACCAAAGCACGTTACTATCCAGGCTCTTTTTGCTATTAACACACAGACCAACAAACAAAAACCTTGAATGTACTTGTATTTAAAGGATATGCCTTAAGAACACACAGTCTTCAATTAAATGCCAAGGGAGACTGTGACTGCTGTTGCCACAAGCAGCTAAATTGCTTTCTTTAAGCTACACATGTGTAGCTGTAAGGGCACCCTGGTAAAAGCACAGATGCTGAGGTTACAGTTCTGAGATGCAGGGTGCCTTTACAGGCCTGAATGGGGACATTTTACCTTTTGATGAACTCGAACTAAATTTTGGGCTTAAAGATTGAAGTTTTTGCGATACATGCAACTGAAAACCATATTGAGGAAATGCATTGTAAAGGGTATTGTACTTAGGGCACAGTTTCAAAACTATATTAGCTTTTTTCCCCCTCTTTCTTTGCTGGCACTGAAAAAAATTAAGTCCCAGTGGGAAAAGGACATGAGTATATCTCTTTTCACAGAACACTGGGATTTAATAATGTCACATTAATGATGATATTTGACATAATTTACATTGCATGTACAATTATATATAAATAACTATGTAGACCTGATAAGGATGGAATGTGCAGCCTCAGCCCTCCAATGACTAGACACTAGACAGTGGTCTGGATGGCTGCTGGGCCCTAATAAAATAAAAATAATATAAAAAAAACAAACAAACAAAATTTTAATAGCTGTCATCTGTATCCCGCTTGTGATTTGTGAATGTGTCATTTATGTGCGGTCGTTTTGGGTCAATGTTGGTGGCTTATATGTAGTATTCTGTACTGTGCACTGTATCTCTGTTGTGTGAAACCAAAAATTTAAATGGGGGCGGGGGGGGGGTGGGGGCGGGGGGGTGGGGGGGGGGAGTAAAACAACACACAAAAAAAGAATAGGTGTCTTTGCAGACTTGAGCTATATACATACTCCTCGGAAGGATGAGTCACCAAGTAGCTATGATGTTTGCTGGAAGTCTGCAGTGAGACACGTCAGTGGATGTAAACAACATACCAGATAGCTTTTTGGTTGTTCTGTGGAAAATAACTGCACAGTGAGGTGGCAACTTCTTGTTTAGTTGTTGTGCGTGAAAGTGGTTGTATGCCTAAGTGTTTTTGTGACAGACAGCTCTCTGCTGACAACAGCTGTGATGACAGGTAGTTAGCCATTGCTCCCAGATAGAGTGATGCTTTTGTCTGAAGGAAGGAAAGAAGTGAAGGGGAGATGGGCCTGAAAGAAAGATGTAAGAAAAGAAGGAACCTCCCTGTGCAGGGAAGGAGAGATGACTGGCAGTTTTGAATCCTCCACCCCATAACGTTTAATGTGCCACATCAGCGGGAAATCTGTTTTTAAAACTGTGAATTCTGACACCCTGCATATTTATTACCCAGCCCAGACATCCCATATGCAAGACTTCAGTTGGTGTGGAAGGAAATACAGAATTTTCCATGGTGATTTTATGGGCCAGGCTTAACAAGCTCATCATTTCCACATCAAAACAGGGAGCTGGCAGATACTATCTAGAGTCGAGATAGCTGAGAGAACAACCACTCCTGGAAAAAGCTTAATCATACACCCATAAAAATAGCTTTCAATCAGTTTTGATTACTTATGAAGTCAGCTTTGAAAGGCTCAACAAAAATAAACTGCATACCCGCTCCATACACATACTTGAATGCACATACTCATACTTAAAGCAGAGCAGGTTTTAGAAGGGTGGTATCAGTGTCAATGTTTTTGTTCTAAAAGTCAATAGTCAATATATTTTTTGTTCCTTGCAGGTGGAATAAGGTCTAAAAAGAAATGCTGGCAATACTAATAATGAGAAAATAGAGTCAGAAGAAAAGGCTGCGTCCGGTAAGGTGAGAGTCATGTCACCAGCAGACACAGCCAAAAGTGCTTTCTACTTTTCCGTGACCTTATTAATTTGTCTGTTTGCACTGTAGAAGAGGTTAAATAATGAAGAAGTAAAACCAAAAAAGGGAAAAAGCTGCAAAAAGGTAGCTGCAAACGATCTGCTACGTTACTTTATTCTTTCACCTCAGAATAAAGGCTGACAAATTGTGATTTGAGCAATATAAAGCTAATATAATCCCGAAACTAAACTCCAATATAAAGCAAAAATTATAAGAGATACATACTCAAGAATTGTAGCAAGCCTACCTTCCTTCAAAATATTACATTATATCCATTATGAATAAATTAATTCATGCAAATATAACTGCTACTCAGATTTTGAAAACCACATTTGAGAATCACTTTAATATAAATTACTTTGCAGTTTCTGTATTACAGTTGTGTTACTGAAATATAGTAATTTGAGGCCAGTATCAGTCTGACACAGTACAAGTGATTTCACACACAGTAACATACACTGACCACACACACACACACACACACACACACACACACACACACACCAGCTTGTTTCATTATCCCTGTGGGGTACACTCATAGACATAATGCATTCCCTAACCTCTTACCTTAATCTTAACCATCACAGCTAAATGCCCAGCCGCAGCCTAAACCTAATTCTAACCTGAACCCTAAAACCTCAACCAACAGCTGTTCAAACTGGTGGGGTCCAGCATTTTGGTCCAGTGTAGTGGGTTTTTGGACCTCATGAATACATTAAAAGAAGCCTGCATACACATACAGATACACACACACACACCCTCCCATGAGCACAGATGGCAGGCCGCAGTGATCAGTTTGCCAGCAGCACATTGTTAAGCTCTTTATGTACTGTACGTAAAGATTGATCTGCTGTCACACTTTCTGGCCCGTATCTTGTGATGCTGTCGAGGTGGTTTCGCTCGTCCACCTCCCTCACTGAGCAGCTCCACTTGGCTCTGTGCTTACAGTCACATCATTGTGTAATGCGGTACTGTACATGTGCTAAAATGACTGCCCAGGCAAATTAAAATGGTGGATGAGAACGCTGCCAGGGCCAACGGACAGATGGCGAGGAGTGGATTGAGGGAACGATGGAGGAATAGGCAGACAGGAGAAGACACAGGCTGTAATAGCATAAAATTGAAATTCAAAGAAACCGGGCAAGACGCAGCTGTGTTTGTGAGCTGCCATCAGTGACAAATGCCACTGATTGCTGTGTTTTTATTTCCGCAAGACAATGAATGTTGAAGCCATTGTCTTGGCAGCCATCTTGGTGTGTGATTAATCTTGTGTTCTCCTCACCATGATGTTACATAATTCCACAAAGCAGTTGGCGAGCTTTTTAAATACTCGCTGGCACAGGTGCCTGTAAACCAGTCAACATGCCATACTCTCTTTACCCTGTTTTCTTAACTTGCGAGAGTTCCTTTTTCCTGTCCACAGCAGCGCCGTCTATTTTCTGTAAATGGCTCATTGAGTGCCAGGAAGTAGCCCCAGCCCACCCACCCGTCAGTCGCTGGCCCCTTCTCACTCTCCAATTAGGCCCATCAGTGGTGGCACTGTTCATTTTCAGCCACGTCGAGTGTGTAATGAAAAATTATGCTTCCCGATCATTTTGCCTCTTGTAATTTGGAAGAGAAGAAGAAGAAGACAAGGGAGCGTTGTTGCTACGAATCTGACCATTTGTAGCCGTAGATTTACATTGCAGCGGGCAGGTTTTTTGTTATGTCAGTGTTTTTTCCACAGTCTCACTTTTGGGTTTGTAAGGAGGAGTGTGACTTTCAAACATGTAATTGATCCATGAAGAAACATTGTACATTTTTTGGGGGAAATGCAAAAATTTAGCACCAACCATCTCATTCATTCATCTTTTAGGGACACTGAGTAATGAAGTCAATATTTAGGAAGAGGAAAAAAGTGGATTCGCCTTCTCAAGGTATTATGGTCAAAAGCTGGAGATAGACCTAATATTTACTTGTATATGAAGCCCATTTTTCTTTGCCACTTTCTGTATTGATCATCAGTGCTTCATTAGACCAGGCAATTTAGGGACAGGGAAGTTGCATCCCTGCCTCCTTCCAGTGCAGCGCACTCTCTCTTTTTTGAAGCCTCCGCCAAATCTTTGGGGTCGTCTTTTTCCCATTTTCTTTCTCTCACTCTCCCTGAGTGCTACACTGGATGCTTCAATAAAACATGTTTTGCCTAGCACTGCGGTATTCTGCCTCACTTACGTCAAATCCTCCTGTGTACCGTATCAATATTTCATGACTTCCAAAGTTTAGACAAAAATCTTGCAGTGCAAGGGCAGGGGCAGTTCGATCATCACAATAGATCATCATAAATCAACATTATGAGTAAAGTTCAGGTTCATTTCTTTGTGCTGCGAGTGTGAGTGTGTGCTAGTTTGGCCCACTTTGCAACTAAAGGTCTGAAAAACTGTCCTGTAAAGGTTTAATGACTCACCCAAAACCATTCATATATAGATTTGGTTGTAAGTGTGTATATGTGTTTACTAAGTACAGGGATCCGTGGATTGATTTCTGACCTCTGTCTCTCTGTCTGAGTCTCTTTCTCCATAAGTGCGACTCAGGATTGGGCCATAGGGGAGAAGATGCTTAAGAGAGGGAATTAGGTCCGACTCTCATACTGTCTCAAAGCTTGTAGGCAAGACCCAGAGGAAAAAGGAAGTGGCTTCCTTCACTCTGTCTTAACCAGTCCAAGTCTGGTGAAACACTTGATGTCACTGTTGCTTTTTAACAGCCAGAGACTTGGTTCTGTCGTGTTCCATTTGGAAAGGGAGTGGGAGGACGACTCAACATCCTTTCTACGGGTTGTAAATTACACTCCAGATTTCTGGGACAGGCGGCTGATGAAGTTAAACAAGGCGACTGTTGACATTTAAAGCGAAGCTAATTCTAAGACAAATGAGCCTGCTGCACACATGTAAAAATGGAAAGACTTCCTCTTAATTCCAATGTTTTCTCATTGAGTCTGCCACAGTTCCTCTCTCTTCTTTCACTGAAGGCAAAAAAGAAGCAGAAGAGAATATTAATTATACGCTATATTGTGCATTAATCAGAATTTTTTGGTCATGAATGCTGCCTGCACTTGTAGAATGCACCGGCAAGTACTGTAAAGCTGAGCTCGCACATGATGTTGTACCTATTCGAAGTGCCGAATGCACGCCATTTGACAGGAAACACAGTAATTAGCTAATTAGCGACATTTGTTGAATGCAGCCCGTTAACGGGTTTCTACTGTTGGTGTCAGATATTGAATAAACAAGCTAGTTCAGAGGCACTCGATAGGAACAAGAGCTTTGACAGAACATCTTGCTGTTTCTGTTCTTCCTAAGGAAGTAGGAACAACAAATGGAAACAAATTTCTCGTTCTTTCTTTTTTTTTTTTTTTTAACCACCGACACATCTTTGACACCAGGGTCTATGTGACGCGTTCAGAAGGAATACAAGATGAATACATGCTCAGTTCCACCCTTGGATTGGAATGCTATTATTCCCCCTGTAGTTTTCTGAAGGAGGGCGAGTCGAAAAAAAATCAGTGTGTCATACTCACAGCACTAATGATGGTGAGGGCCCTGCCAACCACCAGCAACAATAAACAAACTAGACACATTAGTAGTTCCAGCTTGTTTTTGATGTTTCACACGGGGACTTTATCATAGACACCTATCTTGTGAAGACTGCGTTGTTGTTTTTTTGTGCCCTCAAATCCTAGTTCTCTTCTACTTTCTCAGATTTCTCTTATGGGGCTCTCAGGCTTTGATAAAGCTTATTTAGGTCATAGAGTCCATAGCACTTTGAAGATCTAGCTGGGTCTACTCAACTTTTAGTTTCTCGATAAAAATAAAGCTTTGAACTAGAAAAGGCCTGTGATAAATTGAATTTGTTATTAATCTCTATCTAAAATTAATTTGCTTTAATAAATCCAGCACAGATGCATGTAGACTTTGACCTGGCTTTATTTTTGAAGGTCAAAATACATCCTCTTAATTTGTAATTTGACTCGCGCTACTAGACAGCTATTTTTGCATTGAAGAAGAATTGAAAAGAAATCATAAGAAAAAAATATGTAAGGGAGCAGGAAAAAGAAATTAGTTGGAGGCACGCTGTAGAGGGAAAAAAATGAACCAAGGACGAAAAGATGAGGTAAAACAGACAAGTATAATTTAAGAAATAGCAGGAGGCAGGATTTAATGATTGAGAAAGACTGCACATATCAACTCCGGGAAGTCAGGGATACAATTAATTCCACATCACAAGTGCAAATGAAGGGGGCTCCACTCTGATCATAGCTACACCTCACTTTAGATACCAAATAACTTTGTAGACGTGAGAAGAAATCATGTGCTTGGGTGCAACGAGGAGAAAAACAAAAGTGAAATCTCATAAATGTATGTAAGTCAGTATGACTTAGATTAGTGCTCTCCAAGAAGTAAAACTACTTCACAAGTACGTTCACAAAAAAACCCAAAAAAACAGGGGGGGATTACAGGAAAATAAACATAGCTTTGTATTTAAGATATATGGTTTTTCTAGGTTTCCTCTCTTGTTCATTATCTTGCAAACACGAATTAACTTGTGACCAAATGGTCCTGTCCTGTCTGGTTGGGAACCACTGGCTTTGAGAGTAATAATAATTATAATAAGTTTAATAATTCCTTTTTGTTGACACAGATTGACATTGACAGATTAGCCGTGGGAAGAAGTTGTGAGGCGTAGTTAACTAATAAGATATGGAGTGATATTCCATCCTAAGTAAACTAGTTCTTTCTAGATTATGTAGATGTTAATATCTTGTCAGATCATGATGTCTGGTTTTGCCCCCCTCACTTCCATTTCCTCAATCCACAGGATTGGGTACCTCATCGACCCCAAAATTTTTGTCGGAAACTGGTTTCTCTAAGGCCAGATTTAGGAGGATACTTTGTATAAATATCAGAAACAAGGGTGGACTCGCTGAGCAGTTGGACATCAAGGAGAACCCGGCTCCATTACAAGCCATTAAAACCATAACGGCCGCTTGGAAAGAGTGAAGCTTAGAGGATCGATAAAGGGCAGTTTAACTGTCTGACACAGCTCACTAATATCTGAAACATCAACTCCCCTTCACAGAGGAAGAGAGAGAGAGAGAGAGAGAGAAGAGAGGACAAAGTTAGTGAGTGAGAGAGAGGAAATGGAAAGAGAGAAAGACTCTTGAGATCATTAGAGTGCTTTCCATTGCTGCTGCTTGTCTTCCTTATTTCGCCCCTCCCTTCTGTCTTGTATGCATGTACAGTGATGATATAACACGATTTCCACAGTAGTTTAGCCCATAGGATAATTCAAACACTATGCAAACGCACAGCACACACATAAACACACATTGACAGGCTAGCAATTTACACAGGAGGACAAGCACCAAACTGTCACAGCTTGACACAAATACTGGTTTAACTTGAGAAAAGAAATTTTCAAAAACTTTAAATACTTACATTTCAGGATGTTACAGTTAAACGTATTTACAACAATGTGTGGTACAGTACTGCAGTACCTTAACTATACTGACTAAAGGCCTGTCCATCCCGTTCAGTACACTGAATTGCTTCTATCTTTAAAACTGATCAAAGCGTTTTTGTGTTACAAACAATAGACCCAGGCAGAGAAAAGCTCAAAGACTCTTTCCACCTCCTTACTTGATTAAATTCCTTTTCCTCTGTGTCAGTCTTCTCTGTCTCTCTTTCCTCCCACACGATCCTCTTTCGCTTTATCGGGGCAAAGGAATGCGGAAGCGTTAAGCCTCCTTGAGGTTGATACTGAGCTCCATGCTATTTTCGTTCCATGTTGGTGCAGTCATTGAATACCTCTCTTTTTAGTCTGCGGCTGCAAATGGAATCCAGTTTGATAAGTCAGGATAAATGACTCTTTTTAGCTTCAGGCCATATCAACATAATTTCCAATTAATACGAAATGACGTAAATACCAAAATAAAATGGGCGTTCTGTCTTGCATGGATATGTACGTATGTGAGTCGATATATATGTATGTTTGTTTTCGTGATTCAGTATTTTATGGTGGTATGGCAGTAATAACAACTGATTTCCAGCTGGTATAGTGTGATTTAGTTGATAAATGATGTCCTATCTCAATCTAGGGATAGCAATGGTGTTTGGTTGCTCTGTCCACCGCTTTGGATTTCTGTGAAATTCTGGATAAACATTCATGGACCCCGGAGAATGAATCCTACTGACTATCAGGCTAAATTACAGTGTGTTTACAAAGGGCAACTAAGAAAAGTTTACCCAAACTTTTATATTTGTTATTTCTATTTTTTTTTTTTTTTAATTTGATTAGATTTTCTTTTTTTTTTATTATTTGAGTAAAAATTGAAAATAATAATCCCTCCAGATGCTTAAAAAATAACTACATTGCACAACACAGAACATATAACTAAGGGTTAATTACATTATAGTATACAACATACACATGAAATGTTCTCTTCCCACAGTTTCATGGCAAAGCACCTGTAAATGCGAGTACAGGTGCAGTTGTTTGTTTTGGCGTCTCAGTTGACCTCATGTTAAAGATGTATAGATTCTGTGTTCATTCCATTCTGTCTTTTCCTTTTCCAAAATTTTGGCCAGTGGGTAAATTTGACTTGGTTTCCAAGACTTGTTTTTCTTTTCAGAGACAGTGAACAGTAGGCGAACGGCTTCTCTCCTCTCGAATCACAAATCCCACTGCCAGTTGGTGTCCTCTTTGAACAGCTGTGCTACTCGGACTCAGACAAACAATTGTTCAGATGGATAAATGAACATGCCCCATACATGCACAGATGCTGAAGCAGCGTTGTGCATGTTCAGTTTGCATGCAGACAGTCTTACGCTGGCACTTCCTATCATGTTTCACTCACTCCATGTCAAATCTATATCCCTCTCCCTCTTTTTCTTTCTGACCCTATTCCCTCGTACTCTCCCTCAATCTCTCCTGTAACAAAAGGGGTTTTCCTTTTCAAAGGGCCTCAGAAAAGTAGGAACTGCTATAATTGGTGAAGATGTGGCGAAGCGTTTGGCACGAGGAAGTCCCATACTCTAATTATGCTGGTAGAAGCAGAGGTTTGTACCGTTTCAGAGCGCAGAAAGACATGGCAAGGAAATGACTTTCATGAATAGTCATAACATGCTTTGTGCTGCATTATGATATGTTTATAGTGTGACATTTGTCAAAAGATTTATCTTTGTTTTGTAGCCGCAGCACCGCATTTACATGTAAATTGGTAGCATGATGTGCATATTGAAAATGACAGAGCAGTTTCTTCATATAATATGAAGATGGACGTTTTCAAATGGCACCCTTTTTTGGTTTCTGACTGCTACTATTACATCGTTAAACACCAGGCCATTTCTTTATGATGCTGTTCTTCAAATCACTTAACATAGCCTGCAGAACGTGTACAGTGAACATTAAGCCCTTCATTTAAAAGAGAACAAATTTACCAGAGTGTTGCTCTTTATCACATGCAGAATGTATTTGCAGCACAGCAGCTGCTCGAAACACACCATTATCTTGTGTGATGTTAAACAGAACATCTAAAGGACTACTACAAACATGTTGTTTGACAGTATGGTCCCTGAATATTAAATCTGTTGCACTATACAGAAACACAGTCCACATCCAGGACCAGTCCATCACTGAACTCAACTTTATAGTTTTGCATTTTGGCAGATTGTAGTCTTTATAGACGGTGACATGCTGAGTATCCAAAAGATGTGAGCGATGCTGTACAGTGAACGTGAAATGGACATGAAATTGGTCAGTCGGTAAGTATGTCTGAGTGTCCTGAACAGTTGTAAGGACACGGCAGGAGTTTTTCACCTTGACAGACAGCACAAAAACTATATGACTCACAGTGCTTTGGGTTACGTGAAGTGTGTTTTATATATACATGTCCTGAGATGCAGGCAGCACCCGCGCAGCTCTGTTTAAAATTTTAATTCAAACCTTTTAGTGGTTTGCAAGCAGGAGGGCCTGAGAGACAAAACAGAGAGAAGCACAGCTCATTAGTACAGAGTGGATTTTGTCTGTCCTTGAACCTCTCTCTTTCAGGCACACGCATGCACACACATTATGTATTGCATATGTACACGCACACAGTCACACAGGTGCTGACATGGTTGCCGGCAACATAAACATTCACAAAGAAACTTACAGGTATGTTGATCCACTCATAAATCCACACAAAAGATCTTGTGCGCACAAGACTCGCACGCACAAACACACACACACTCACACACTTCTTACATTTATACACGTATCTAACGACCTCTGAACTCCACAGGTTAGCAGAATTAAAAAAAGGGAAAGTGGGGCAGAATGTTCTGCAACACTGAGCACAAACTGTGCATATGGTCTGATTTCCTCATACAACAACACGCAACCACATGGACACACACACAGACACACTGACTAGGCAGATGCATTCTCAACTTGTACCAGCCTTTAAATTTATAAATACCCCTGTGGTATTAAAAGCGAGTTTGTGTTTGACTTGTAGAGTGCTGGATATTTCTGCATGCAAATGCATCAGAGCTCCTTCTCGTCATACTGTCCTCTTTTAACTGCTGCTTTTCAGCGACTGCTGTCCTGTTTTAATAATGTGATTGAGAGCTCACATCCACATCAGCTCAAGTTTTAGTGAATGAAAACTTTTGAATACTATTGTGAACCAACAGGAGATTCGGTACACTTAGAGGAAGGGTTAGACTCCTCAATGCAGATTTTATTTGTAACCTGCAACATTTAACAGGTTTGTTAACTGAGCAAGTCATAATGTTAAGTTAGTCATACGTTAAATGATTGATGGCTTTCTCCTATTTTGAGACATCTACAGGCACCTTCCTACACCTGACGGGTCAGACAGACCAGTTGCTGACCTGATGATTATTATTATGATGATTATTAGTTTTTGCTTTAACCTGAAAAAACATTTAAAACAGTGAAGACTGGCACAGGAAAACTTACTACTGATAGTTGTTTCTAAGTAAATGTAAAATCATATCTCATGCAGTTACAGACTCATGCTTTATTTATATATTTACAGTTTGAGGCTTTAATAGTTGATATTGATGTTCAGGAATATGATGAGATGATGATTTTTGTCCCTCTAATTGCCTGCATCTGTTCACCTTTATTTTCCATATTGAACAGAAATGATAGTACAGCTTGAGACTGAATACAGTATAAAACGGTCACAATTATCCTTCTTTTTTGTGCTCCTACATTTTTTCTTGTGCTGCCTTTTGATCACTGTTTTTTTTTCCACTGAAAGCTTTGTATTCCCTAACTTCAGTCAGTCCAATATTTAATACCATCACCTGCAGTTGAGAGTGTGATAGTTAATTTTCAGTTCAAAGGTGTCCTGTGGTGCTTTACTTGAACAGCCGTACTTGTATTTTTGCATAAACCGATGACGGTGCTTTCATGTCCTAGCTGTATGAAATCAGGCATGAAATACAGGTACCTTGGAATTTGATCACAGTGGAAATCCAGGATTTATTCGTCTTCCTAAATGCTGATACAGTAAGATAAATTCCCTTCACACACCCCTGCACATGGCCTTTTCAAACCACTTCCTGTCTTGGTTGATCAATCTCCCTGTTAAAAGGGGGATCTATCACAGCTGATCTGGATATGCAGTATGATATATCCATTCATGCACGTATGCACAGGAAATTGATACAGTGCTCCAAATTTTCAGTGATCTTTAATGGATTCCTTTCATTAAATAAAGCAGATAAAGTTGTGTTTACTCTCAAGGGTCACTGTGGAAGGTTGCGAAGGAAGAGGAAGATCGTGAGATGTGGAATTCCATTGGCCGTGTTACCTGATATTTACTGCTCAATAGGTTAACGCCAAGGGGGTCACCGCTTCCTGTGGTGGAACGCTGTGCATTTTTAAAGAGACAGCACAGATTTAACCAGCGGGACGCCAGCAGCCTCCCTCAGCGTGAGGAAATGAACATAAACACACCACCACTGACCTTTAGCTCCAATAAACACCATTAAAAATGAATAAGGACATAATTGAAAGTAACCACTGGCACTTTCTTCTTTTTTTTTTTTCCCCCCACCCTCACACACACGCTTACTCTTTAGAAAATCCCGAGCCAACTGCACATTATCTGGCTTACAACTTGGCCAATAATAATCGTGACATTTTCTGTGGTGTCATTAGGACACATTGCAAAAACCACACACGGAGTCGAGCCTTTGATGGTGCCTGAAAATGTAGGAACTGGCAACCTAAACCGCGTTGATTTACGACTCGACCTGCTTCCGCTTGTCCATTCCAGGGTGATTTTTGGAGGAGGACAAAGGGTGTGAGACTTATCACAGACAACTTCAAAGAGTTGAATTCAGAGAGGCTATCAAAAGACAACAATGGGTCAGTGGTGAGTGTGAAATATTTATTTTGCCCATCGATTCCCAAACAGCTCCAACCTTCCCCCCATCATCCATACAGACCCCCACCCCCTCCTTCAACTCTCCAACCTGCTTTCATTGATCCATTAGGCTGAGGGAGAGATGGAGTGAACATGGAGCCTGGATAGATATTTTACTTGGACTGGGTTTATCCTGCAGAGGTAAACTTTGATTTCAGTCTCTGTTGTGGCATTACTTCTTTTTCCCCCACCGGCAGAGAACAGTGGGAGTAATCAGCTTAATTGGTATAATTATGGGGTAAGCAGTGAACCCTTGAACACACGCCTCTGCCTTTCTAAACGGATATTTGCAGATTATGGGGGTAAAGTTTTTCTCATCAGCATTTAGCTAGGTCTCCTTTGTCTGTGAACACGGGGCTATAATCTGCACGAACATGTTCAGAACAGAGAACACAGATGATCCAATCCATTGACCAGCCTTTTTGTTCAACTTAATGATGCACCCTAGGAGTAATCTCACAGTGTTCTTCCCCAAATCCCAGTTTTTAATCATTACAATGGCTTACCAAAATAGAAAGTCACCAAATAAACAAATACAAGTTCTTAAATAATATAAAAACTAAGTGTCTTTACAGCTCCACTCTTATAGTTGTGGAGCTCATGTTAAAGACTGATGTAAAAATCCACACCCAAAGTGAAAGGTATTATTATTGCACTATTTTTTTTCGTGATTGTTTGTTTTTAAATGTGCTGCAATAATAGAAATTACATTTTCACACGAAATTATTTTTGCCAAGTGCATTATGAAGAGAGACTTCATTGCTGCCTTTGGTTAAGATCTGGGAAAGATCATGGTTTGGTTAATTGTTGATAAAGTAAACATGCCCCGTCTCATGCTTCAAGTTACTATTATTTTTTTCAAAAAAGGTCTAAGGCCCCCGATCTTTCCCTAACCTTAATCAAAGGCTGTGAGTGCCTAAACATAACCACTGCAAAGCTGTTTTCATATTTTAGTTGCTGTGAGCGTGTACAACACATGTTACATATGAAATAAATTGTCAGAGAACATTTAATAATATGTTCGGTTACAACATTTTACAACTTGGCAGATAAGTTAATTAACGAAATTCCCTTATGTGCATAGAACACATAATCCGGCGCTGATACAGATTTGCTGTTGCAAAATTTTAATGTATAAATATAACTTATAGTAGACAAGGTTGGTTTATTTATTGCAGTTGATTTGCTTTTAATATATTTAATTAAAAACCACGCGAGCCTCCACATGATCTGAAGAACAGGCTCAAAATATACTACACTCATCTCAACCCCTCCTCCACCTCTTTAGCACAATCTCATTCTGCACAAGTGTAACACTGCCCTGCAGAAACCAAAGGCTTGAGTGGTGTTCAGTCTTTGGTGTCATCGTGCTCAGGGGTCTTTCATGTTACTTGATGTC
This sequence comes from Toxotes lorentzi, assembly GCA_037833715.1. Lineage (NCBI taxonomy): Eukaryota > Metazoa > Chordata > Actinopteri > Toxotidae > Toxotes > Toxotes lorentzi. Next base: position 11,438,288 of record JBBMJY010000005.1, read on the forward strand.
TGACTGCCAGCCCACCTCAGACCCTGGCCATGTCTCCCTCGCAACCCAGGAGATGGAATTTTAAAAATTTACCGTCCTCTTTGAGCTAGCCTTTTGGCCCCTGCAGGTCTCTAGAAATTGAAAAGTCAGAGAGAGTAAAGAAGCGAGCTAAGGTAAGATGGAGGGAGGGAAGCCATGAAAGAAGGGGAGAGAGGTTTCTGTATAGGTGGACAGACTTTGTATTACCCTAGAGCAAGATCTCAGCCACTTTCCCACTCTCTCTTTTTTCTCCCTCTCTCTCTCTCTCTTGCTCTCCCCCTCGCTCTCCCCACACTGCAGAGACCAGATGCTATCAGATGCCATCACTGAAAAATTCAGCTTGTGTTGAGGGCAGTTCATTGAAATGAATCCCCAGACCGGGTTCCTGTTTTCTCAGACCTCTCTACAGCATATTTCACAGCTGAGACTGTCTCATGGCCACCATTCAAAGAGTAATTGAAAATCCATGGCTGATTGACTCAGACCCATGGTAATTAATTTTCCTTCAGCTGCAGGGCTGTAAGACCAGCGCCCACATCTGCACTGTGTGCTGGCTCCTGTGCTGCACTGAGGTAATATTGACATAGTTTTGCAGATTCTTGCAGGAGTTATATTTACTTTCACTTTTCACTTCAAAAATCCACAAAATGATGTAAAAAAAACTTTTGCACACAAATGTACATGCATAAATACATTCTGTAGCATGGTCTCGTCCAACCAGGCTGATTCTATGGATATGTTGGCGCGTGAGCTGTTTGGTCGGTCGGTCAGTTTTCCTCACGTGCCAACATGAGTTTGACAATTGTAATTTTGAGTGAAATGTCATGACAACCACTGGATGAATTGCCTTAGAATGTTGTACAGACATCCATGTCTGAACTGCAATAATAGTAAACAGTTGTACCAGCTAAACATCAGTATGTTAGCACTGCCATTGTGAACATGTTAGCATGCCGAGGGCCTGTGTACTACTACTGCTACTTTGCTACAGTTTTCTTCCTTTCCCCTCTTTTTTCTCTGCTCTGTGGGTAGGAATGATTGCTAAGGAATGCAAAAATAAAAAAAATAGTCAGAGAATACTTTAAAATTCTGTGGGTAGTGAAATTTACGGGCTAAATAAGGGCTTAAAACCCTGGCTCACTTCCAGTGCTGTTATTTAGTCCCCCTAACTTTTCTCTTGTCGAGTGCCTAATGCCACAGTGACTGATATCTAGGTGCTCAAGGTGCCTTCTGCTCTACTGTCTGTCCTTATGGCAACTGAACTGTTGATCAAGGGAGGGATACCTTTAGAGGGCTGGCACACATCCACCCATCTATAGGCAGGCAACAAGCAAAGCTGAAGGACATTTAGGTGAATACATCGGCGCATTTAAGTATGAGACTGGTCGACCATAGCTTCTCTGATGATTACTAAAACAGAGTGTTTTGAGTTTCAGTTCATTTGCGTGGCTTAGGCCCCATCAGCAGAATATTGCTATGTTTCTTAAGAGAAAGAAGGACCCTGATGTTATGTTGTCTAATATGATATTGATGCAGCATGTAGGCCACACTATTCACCTCTGTACTCTCCACACAACATCAATGGAAATGATATTTAGACAGGAAACCAAAGAGGAGTTACAGCTGTCACATCTGAGAGTTCAGGCAGAGAAAGCGGGGGACAAAGAAAGAGAGACAGACCTAATGACATGTCTCACATTGAGGGACCTTGGAGCCTGTGTCTTGGAGATGAGTCTCTGATGTATACCCAGCAAGCCGAGTGTGGGAACAGGCCATATTGACATCCAAGTCACGTTTGTGGCGGAGCGCTGTATGGCACTATAATCACGGTCACACTAAAGAAGAGAGAGAGAGGGAGAGAAAAGAGGTGTGAGGCTGTCATCCCCAGTGAAGGTCTCTCTTCCAAACAACAGTTCTGTGAGGATAAAAAGGCATTTTCCTGATTAGCTGCATGTCGTGGTTGACATTTGATTGTGTTCATTGTGATGACATGTAGATATAACTTTCATGTCACGGTGTGGGCGTATTTTCTCTCATTATCTGCACCTTTACACACCTAGCCTCCATTGTGACTATCTGTTTGTTCATCTGTCAGTGAGAGTGCCAGCAAAGACCGGGAAGCATTTCTTAGCAGATGACATGCATTTTGGTGCATAAAGGTGAATGTACAGGCGCTGCAAGATTTTCTAGATTCCAGACTATCGTCCTGGCCGTAGCAACTATACATTTATTATGGATCACAATACAGAAATTATGCTAATGACAAGAGCTTTCAAGTTCTTAACAGCAATGGCAGTTATGCCTAAATCATTTTTACTACCGTAAGTCACCTTTGCAAAATGCTACCACAAAGGACATTAGGTTGCATGGCTTTAAAAGTAGTTTCCATCTCACGCTGAATTGTTCTGTGAGTTTCCTCTTTATCTTCGTTGGCGCAGTTTGAGTCTGTCAGTTTATTTATGGCGGATGTTGTCAGTGTTATCAAGACTGTTAAACTGTACCCTTGATGCATCTGCATTGTAAACACAGATGACTTAGCTTTTATGGAGCTTTGATGGTTGCCTTTGAAAAGTCACACATCAAAGAGATAAGACCTCTTTCATAGCTGACAAAAAATGCTAATTGGCAAATAAACCTAATATGACCCACCTTTGTAGCAGTGTCAGTAATGGTAATTAAGTTCTTGATAATTTTGTCATGGCACAGGCTTAACTGCCCTCTTTCACCTCTTTCTCTAAAAATAAAAAAAATAAACATTCAGACTAATACTAGTAAAACTGCTAGTAAATGTTTGAAGTAATTCTGCTGCATGGTACCAGATGAGATTTTACTATCCACTAGTGTCTCTTTGTGGCCCCTGTGGCCCCTGTGTTGCAGAATGTTACTGATGTTGGCTTCTGATATCTTAGGGCTCCTCCATGGTTCAGGACGTTTGCTTTTTAGTATGCGTATCTGTGTGTCACGGGGGGGAGGTGCTCACCATCCTCCACCCACACTCTAGGGAGGTGAGTGCAGCTCCATCTAACCTCAAAGTTGTTGCACAAGTTCGCATAGAATTGCTGGGTGTGGTGTTGAGTGAATAAAATAAAATAAAAGTAGTATGGAGAGTGAGAAAATGGCAGGCAGATGGAGAGATGATGAGGCAAATTGAGAGAAAGAGTGCATCATCAAATATCAAAAATCAGAGGACCCACTGTTGTACTGTGTTTCATTGTTCTGCTGACAGAAGAAGGAAACACACGCTCACGCATACACCTATTATCAGAAACAAATCAATCAATAACCTTGTAGAGCACTCATGATCGAAACCAGCCACTACTGCCAAATTTATTTCCAGCTATAATCAGTCACTCAGTCATTGTAGCTAAACAGAGACCTTCACACACCCACAAAAAAACCCAAGTCTTTGACCCTGTGGTCATAAATCCACTAGGACGTAGCATTTCCCCAACCAGCATGAGCTCAAACTGTTTCAAAGGCTGCATTTTGAAATGGGAGGAGAAAAAGACCTTTTTACTCCTTTCAAACTGCCTTTTGCTTAGAGGGGAATGCTTGGAAGAGCAAGAGCGTAAAAAAAACCCCCAAAAAACAAAGCAATTTGCATTGCAAAGAGGCGGACAAGCAGGGAGACGGCAGAGTTGTTGCCCGGAGGACTGGACGGGTGGTGAGCAGTGGAGGCCAAGCTACTATTAGCCTCCCTTGAGGGTGAAGAAGCTGGCACAGCACAGTAATGCATTTTGTGAATATCAAATAAAGGTACTAATACAGTGAGACAGCAGAGAAAAGGCTGAAATGAGGAAAGAAACTGAGACGGCGGAAGAGAAGTGATACTATATGAGAGTGTCTGAGTGAGCCTGAATGCAACTTCTCATCGCCAAATTTTAATGCATGCATTTTGCCTGGGTCCATAACTATTTTCCATGTGTCAGCAGGGCCTTTGATGTGCTCTGTATCCTCTGTTCACGTCAGAAACTGTGTCACCATAGACAGAACACAACTCAAAGTTGACTTCATTTGTCTCTGGTTCTTTCCAAATGTTGGATTTGCTCAAACTGAGAAAATATGAGAATCCACAGTATATGGAGAGGGATCTCTGAGGATGGATATTAAAATAAAAGCTAGTATGTTATGTGAATGGGTGTGTAGGTGGCGCCTAGGGAGATCAGATGACCAACAGATACCAATGAGTGATCTAGGATAGAGCAGAGGAAGAGCAGGGGGTGGATGTTTTAATGTTTGCAAACCAACGCACGCTCTTTCTTGTGATCTCCAGAAGGTCATGCATGATGTTTAAAGCAGAAGCAGTGTATTTAGTCAAGAGTGTTTGGAACACATTGCACATTCTTACGGACAGCAGAGAAGAATTGCTTTGGATGTAATTTAAGCTAAACGTTTTTTAGCTGAACCGCCATTTTCAGCGTTTGAGAGCAGGTGTCCTGACTCTTTAGTTCAGGGACAATGGAGGAGGTTTTTCACCCTTTACAGACTCAGTAATCGGCTGATGATCTACTGGAAAACCTTTCCTGTTGTTTCGTAAATGTCCTGAGGCCAGTGCCATCTGCAGTTCAGCAGACTCTCCCCAGTTGCTGGAGTTGTTCATTAACTATTGCCCCAAGATATTTTTTAGGCTACTATGTGAAAGGAAAAAAAAAATCGGGCTTTTCAGAGCCCACAGTGCTTATCTATTGGACATGGGCTGAGGAGGATGTGGAGGACGAGATGGAAAGCGAGGCAGAGGAGGTGGAGAGGAATGCAGGAGATGCTTGCTAGGAGTTTCTGTGACAGACCAGGATTTAACACAAAGTCAATACTACTGGAAAGTGCAATCACAACGTGTTGGCTAAAGCAGATGGCTGCGATCAATGGTACAGCAGAACCAGTTTCAGTGGCCTAGTGGCCCCAGAAGAGATGTTTTATGTGGGGGGACAGACTTCAGACTGTCTCCCTCTCTTTGTCCAAGTCTGTCCATGTGCACCTCTCTGTTCTGGCACTGTGTCTTAATCCAGTCGAACACAGCTACTCTTATGTATGTAACCATCTTTTATGGCTGTATATTCTATACTGTATGGAGACATGCATATACAGTAGACCAAGTTTATAAAAACATAAAGAGAGAGAGAGAGAGAGAGAGAGAGAGATTGTCTGTCGTACTGGAGGTAAGCAGACAGTTAGAGAGCAATGTCCCCACACGTCAATATAGATCAGGCACTTCTTACAGGAAACGGGATATCCTACAAAAAAACAAAAAACCCTTGATATGTTGTGTGTGTGTGTGCGTGTTGTCTTAGAGAAGGTAGCAAACAAACAGAAGATAGCATTGTGAAATTTAGGCACTGTAGCAGGACAGATGCAGGATTTTGTGCAGTCTGAGGACATATGAATATAATTTTTCAATGATGGATGTCATTCATAATTGGCCGTGCCATGGTTTAGGAGTTAACTTCATGCTATTTGTTCAAATGAGCCTCACGATTAACAAACAGCATGGGTGGGGAAGAGGAGCTTCTACCTGGTTATTATGGAGACTTTCAATGACATTTGGAAGAAATATGATTTCATGATGGAAAAATACTTTTGCACAGGTTAGTGTACTGTTGATAACTAGGGTGGCAAGAGGAATGGCTGTTGACTGTGTACATGTGCACAAAGTGTGCTTCCTTCCCCCAAAAAATAAAGCCCTCTGCAGTTCCACTTGACACAGCAAAGCTTGTTATGTAATTGCTAGGTGTAATAAACATAATGCAGCGTTATGAAACCCAGGCAAATGTTGTATCTCTGTTGCATGTAAACATTCTCTTTCTCACTTTTTTCCCCACTGTCTTCACATTTTTCTCTTTCATTTCACCACCTTGCAAGTTATGTTTAATGTTATGTTTCAGAGATATAACAAAAGAGGTACTGTGTGGGCCAAGAGAGGCAGGACTCGCTGCTTCAAGTGTGTGTTTTGGGGAGTCACTGAGTGCAAAAATCATAAGGATATAGTTCACAGTCCCAGTACATGCATGTGTATGTAATATCCATCTTCCCTATTAAAGCAAAGATGACCACTGAATGTGCTGCATTGAAACCCTGAAAACCAGGCAGGTATCCATCCTTTGCCTCGTTTTCATCTCAGGGAGGGAGTGCAGTCCCTACCCGAGCAAAGCTGTAGGGCACGGCTCCCCTCCAGTTTCTGAAGGAATAATCTGTTAGCAGTAATCCAGCAAGCCCACAGCAGGTCACATGTTGGGAAATGAGGGCCGACTGAAGAGCCACATTTGATTATTCAGTTCTGTTCCCCTATGGTTTGTTCAACCACTGTTTTTTTTTTTTTTTTTTTTTTTTTTTTGCCTCCAGCCTCACACATTGTGCTGCTGATGGAAATATGACCTGGCATGTAAGCAGATTAAAGAGCATGTTGAGTCTGACTGGTAGCAGTTTGAGTTTTTTAAAAAGGCTATTTTCGCTAATCAGAGAGACACAAGTGCACTAGTATGTATTTGTGTATGTGAGTGTGTGAGTAATGTAGTGTGGATGTATGCGTTTCTCCTGTTTCAACACTGAGTCACTGCAGAATCAGTGAGCGCTCGCAAGAATAGTTTTGCAGGTGTTAAGAATAATTCCTGAGTGTGCTGTCACACGCATCTTATTTTTGAACTGCGAACGTAACTGCAGATATTTTTCCACTTCCTGTGTCCTCCGCTGTGTCTTATGCCTTTCCCATATTTCACTCTGCTAACTCTTCTGATCTTTTCAAAAACTCCTCAAACTCTCCGATTTTTTTTTCGTCAGTGAAACCAAAGTATATTACCTGATTACACTTCTCTGAAGTGGGCCTGACTGAAATTACGTCCACATTTCGACACATGTGTCTCGTACCCAGTCTGTTGTCTAAAAATACTGTCATTTCCCGGCACATCTTAACGGAGTGTATTCTAAGTGGGCTGATAATGCATTCCCTGCGGCTCTTGCTGTGAGACTCATCTCAGATCAAGGGAGTGATAACACTGCACTCCAGCCCCCTACTACAGAAGAGGAGGCGTCTACTCTCCCCCTATTTCCTGATGAATGGGATATGATGGAGGAAATGCGTTTACTATATATGTACTAATACTGAAGTCGACAGTTTAATAACAACTCCTGTGCTGTTGAAAGTTTAGATATTCACTCCCACTTATATCCATTCATTTTTCACACATTTTATTACTGTACAGGTGTCCCGCTTATCAACTTCATAGATTTGTGATAGTAAAATTATAAATAATGTCACGGATGGACTGTGGAGGTGGAGCAACTGCTAGTTTTATTTTCATGCCAGTGCATAAAATATGTGCCTAAGAAGGAAAGCAAATGTGTAACATTACATAATTGTAGTTAGTCATAGTTACATAACTACTGACATTGTCTATTTCTATATAATAATGTTATACTAATGAATAAAATTTCAAGCCAGCAATGTCCAGCCCCAAAATCAGTTTTCAGCTTTACACAGTAAAGCCTGTGTGCATTTTCTGTAATCTGTGCTGCATATCTCCATGTAGCGATCATGGATTGTATATAAAAAGCAAAATCAAAATATTCATCAAAATATTTTATAACCCAGTCGCTATCTTACCATCGGAGTTCATCCCACCAGTTTTGGGTGACCCAAACACAACCCTCTACCATAACCTGCTGGCTAAAAAACCCAAACATCTGTCAGAAAGCATTGGAACTCGCTGCTGGTGCCAGTTTATCACAGTCTTAGGGATAATTTTACACCTTTGGCTGTATGAATGAAAAACTGCTGTAAAAAGACTTTCGAAGGATAACCCAGTCTCTGTCTTTGGTGTGTACTTTGACTACGGTTGCGGGCATTGTTCTCAAGAAAGTGACTCATTCATACACACAGTGGTCACTTTACTTGGTTGTGCACTAGCGTAATGCAATAAAATGCTAAACTGCCACCGCTTAGGGCAACACAGCAATGACTTTCGAATTGCAAAAGAATTATTGACTGTGTGAAGTTATAATCACATGTATAAATAATGCTTGTGATAAGGAAACACTGGCATCTTAAAGCATGTTATGCCTCTTCATCTCTTGACTAATCTCTCCTGGCTATCTCTTCCCTTGCTGTAAGTAGAGGAGAGATAGTCTGCAAATCAAATTAGCCATCTAATGGAGAGGGAAAGAAGGAAAGATGAGAGGAGGAGGGAGGAGAGGGGGAGAGCGGTCATGATAAATCTGCAGGATTACATTATTGTCTTTTTTTTGTGAATGGAAGGAGAGAGAGAGAGTGAAATGGGCTTGGTGGTCTGAGTAATATTGACTTCAGGGGAGCTTTTTCAAGGATGTATAACCAATTACAGTGGCCCTCCCACCACAAGCTTCTTTTCAGATTTGGGACAAGCCACTGGAACTCCAGCAGAGCTGTATTAGACTCCACATTGCCTAACCTCTGTAATGGAATCCTGTGCTTGAGTGACCGAGGAATTCTGGTACTCACAGACACACAGAGACACACACACACAGGCACAGACATAGAGCCCGGCAGATAATGGATTTATGAGGCCTAAACCTATTTGAGAGTTTAATAAATCTGACAAGGACATAACTTTAATGTTTTTTGTTTGTTTTGTTGATTTCCCTTATTCAAAGCATTTAGTTTTTATTTTGCTGAGCTTTAGCTGTTTATGAGCAATCAGCATGCATCCGCTCCTTTTTCTTTCTCATATTCTTGTCCTGCTTTGTATGAAAACAAGAAGCTGCCGTCCTTGGAGACTGTCGGAAAAAAAGAAAGAGAGAGAGAATGTACAGGAGAACAAAAAAAAAAAAAAATGAGAGCAGGAGACAACGTTGTTCATGAAACCATCTGGGTGTTCCCAGCATCATCCTCTCGCTTTGGCACAGAGGCTGTGTTTTTCACTTCTTCCTCTCTCTCCTTCATGCCGTGTCTGTTCTGTGTACCCATGCTTTATTTATCGCTGCCTTCATTAACAATTTAATTGAAAAGCAAGGGGGAGAGTCACATCAGAATATTATTGGACCAAATGGGCCCGATAGAGTCCCATAAGTATGGACTGTAAATGCTTTCACCAGCAAATGGGAGGGAGGAAGGGAGAGAGAGAGAGAGGGAGAGGGAGGGAGAGAGAGAGAGAGAGAGAGAAAAACTAGATGTCTGCCAACTTAAAAGATAGTAATTTGCAAATGCTGGCTGTCTCCAGTGAAATGTTTGCCCACTCACAACATGAATTGCTTGTGTGGGGGCTTCCCCTGCTCTGCCCATACATAACCTATTATAGAATGAATATTACACTGTGCAATTTATTGGCTGTTCTGTCAAATATTTTAATACTTTACTGAGCATCAGTAAACATGCACATTCCTCCTCAGGGGGAAGATGAGCTACAGAATCTTTCCAGTAAGCAATTTTCCCTGCAGCTTCCCCCATTTTATTTTCTCAGGCTCTCAGAGTATGAAAGATCGTGTTAAGGCAGGGACATACAGCATGTGTTTGGATGTGGAAATCTGCCTGGGTGAAATTTCTTATTAATTTAGAATACGATATTAGCTTGGTGCTCTTTGAGTGATTCGTCTCATTTCAAAAATAGTTTGTTTCTCATAAATTCATACTGGAGGTTAAAGTGGACTGCCAGTACACATACCTACCCTTTGGGAAATATAAATGGCGGCTGGAAAAAGTTTGTATTTTCCTTGTTGAGAGAAAACAGCAGCGGTCATCTCGACTTATGTCGGTAACAGTTGATTTCAGTGTTAACAAATTTTCAGCAAGGAAAAAGAACGTAGTAGTAGAATCAAGAAACTGGAGGGAGGAGTTTGGGGAAGGCTGGTTTGGACACTTGGACACTGGATATCAGGGTCCTCATCGAGCATAAGTGTTGCAAACACAAATCTCAAAGGTGAAATAGGATCCCATCACTCATAGTGAGACGCTCATTGAGAAAAGTTTTTAGGACATTTAAAGCTGACCACAGCTGGGATTCTTCCTAGAGAAGAACCTATAAACTTTTTTTTACATCCACCTTTAAACTCTGCACGAGGTGTTTGATGCTCAAAATATTACGGCAGGAGTATCAGTTTCATTCTTAAAATGAGGACGTCGACATTTTTTGCAGTGTGCGCATCACAACTTGGCCAAGTAAGCAGAGAAAAATACTAGCTCATGCAATGTAATCCCCTAACTCCCCAAAGGAATCGGTGTATAGAGCAACGGATGGAAAGAAGAGGGAGGGAGGGGAAAAAAGAACAATAATGGTCTTTACAGTTCAGCATCTGCTCATAAATCATTCATAGGCAGCCAAGTGGCAGCAGCAGGGAGCACAGTGAGATTTCAGGTTACGGTATCAATTCTCAATTTATAAATAGAATGGCTATGGAGCTAGGGAGCAGAATACCATCATTCAAAGCCCCCCCTCCCTGCTCTCACCTCGCCCTAAGCGTCCGCTGGTTTTTCTGTATCGAAGGTTTGGCCTGCATGCAGTGATGCTATGCACATGTACTATTTGAGTGTAAGACCCAAAAGGTGGTTCTGGAAATAAAGAGCAGTGCGATAAAATGATGAAACGAGTAGAAATGGTTTCTCCTGTGTCGCACAGATTTGCTTCATGAAATTATGTCATGAGTCCTTCTAAACACACTCGCTCGCGCTCACTCACAAACACGTTCTGTTAACGCACCTCTCAAGGTGTAGCTTAAGTGACCGTCACATCCTCTTCTCTCATTTCGCATCCGATCTTGTCAATAACCACCATTCACTCCACCGCGCCACACCTGGATCGATAAGAAAATGCTTTCCTCGATCCTGCTTGTGATAGCGATGCTTCGCTGCCTCTCATCTCCATCGTTCAAGGACAACCTGTCAGTAGATGGGCCGATGAAGAATGTGAGCTTGTCTCATGGCAGAGGTGCTTAGGGGGGGCATAAGAAAATTTAATGGGCACATCAAGCTCTGTGCAACTCTACAGCTATTTTGCACATTTGATCATGTCGGGCAAGCCAAGCGCTGAGGTCACCCGTGACCTTAGAAGAGAGACCACAAGCTTACTCCAGCATTCAGCCTGTGTCAGTGATGAAGCTTTAAGTGGTCAGCTTGAGGGAAGAGCTTAGCATCTTAATCTGAGCTCAAACTTCTTTACGCAGCATTAACATGTGAGATGAGCAACCATCAGCCGAGTGATGATTAACTGGGGCCTTAACCCTGAGGGCTGAGCCTCATATTTTGGAATTTGGATTTTCGTGATGCTTAACAGTTATTTTAATAGATGACTATAGAAAAAAACATGTGTTTAACAGATTGTAGTAGAACAGGTTACTCTTTGTCACCTTCTCAGCCATTCACCTCACTTTCTCTTTGCACATCCTGTTCTTCCTACTGCAGCACTTGTCTGTGATGTGCGGTTTTGGAAAAGTCAGACCAAACAGAACAAGGGAAGCCTCAGAGGAGGGGAAGTATTACATGCGCGTATGAGATGTCTGTGCACGGTGGATTGAAAAACCATTCGGCGAGTAAATGAAAGCCTCTGCCTCCAGTGGCAGTGCAGTGATTGAATGCTTCTGCAGGGCAATCCAAATGTTGAACACAGTGCAGGAATGGTGCTTCATACTTGACAATGTCCTAGTCAGTGAAGCCAGATACCGATATGAGGAGGGTCAGACATAACTGCTGAAAATGACAGCCTGGGAGGAGAGACGGAGAGGACGAAAACCAGGTCCAAACGATTAACCTGAGATAAGAGTGCTGTGGTGGGGTGTGGAACGAGGGCAGCAAAGCATAAACAGAACATCGCTTAGTCAGTGTGTGGGTGGGTGTGTACATGTTGGCACTGGCTATAACATGATTGACATGTTGGAGCAGGGGCTGCAGCACACTGAAAGCTATTAGAGTGGAGGCGACTGCCACATCACTCACCTGTCTAGAGGCCTGTTCGTGGGCGTAGCATGTGATGATGTGCAGTATCCTGTCACACAACATAATAGAGTGCATGTCAGAGTCTAGCTTTCGCAGTTGTTTTGATGCTGAAATTGATCTGTTTGAATAGACAGTTTGTCGTTTTGAAATTCTTCCATTTGACATCTCCTGAAATCCTTTGTAACTTTATGCTGGTTTTTCATGTGTGTGAGTAGGGTGGGCCAAAAATCCAATATGATTAATTATTGATTTTTTTAATGGAATTGTGATTCTAATTATTCTAAGCTAATTTTGAATTTTAAAAAAAGTTTTTCATGTGCTTCATGTGTGCGTCATGTGTCTATTTTTATTCAGCACAATGCAGAGCAGTGAAACACAGTTTTAACGTGACTTTTATTTTATACCTGACTATTATACCCCATATAATAAAATCTGATTATACTGGTTTCATCCGTAACACCGAGCCTCAGATGTAAGTCTTCATTGTTAGAAATGAATTGACAACCAATAGAGTTTGTGCAGAATATACCCCACAACACAATATACACTTGGCCTGTTGGAGCGAGTGTAGGCAGCTGTAATGTCTCCTGTGCTGTGTACTGTGCAGAGTGTGCACCTGAAGCCACTGTGTGTGCGCTGTTAGTACATCTGATCTCTCATCTGGTTGACAATCCATGTAGCAATATGTTCTCCATCACTCTCACATCGCGGAGCTAAATTGCAGTGTAGTCGAGCAGAATTCACTCCACTCCATTTAACCCCTTTCTTTAAAAAGAGATGACTTCACTGCTCTGTTTCGCTTCTCTTTCCGTAATTGGAGGCACCGATTTGCGCTTTTCCACCAACACATGCTCGAATGAGCCATATGATCATCGGGAATAGCAGATATGCAGAAATCCTATATGTGTGCATTTACTGCACAGGCTCATGCAAACCACACACCAAACTTCACTATGCACTACAACAACAATAATCAGATAAACACATAGCACTGGCACATCACTCCTATGTTATATCTTCTCCTTCCCCTTCTTCACATTCCTTGTTTGTCTGCATCACTCTCTCCATTGTCTCTCCACCTCCGTACCTGACTCTACCATCTACCAACTACCTACAGTATTAATCGCTTTCTCTCCCTCCCCCATCCCGATGCTAATGAGTTCTGGATGTGGTCGGTGTGGGGTCCAAAGCTTCTCCCTTGCTGCTGCCTCTCCAGCTGGGTTCTCCCACGGTGCACCAAATGCCTCTCTTGAATATTGAATAAACCCCAGGACCTCCACCGTGCTTCCTGATCAACAGCACTACTATTACCGAGCTATTACTCTGCACGGGGTCCCGGGGCTCCGGCAGGATGGATGGGCTTTGAATCTGTTGTGCTGTGGGCGAAGGTACAGATAATAGGCATGGGTGGGTTGAGCTTTTGAAGTTGTTTGATACCATCCCTTTTGATTACGAAACCTTTCCTTTCAGTTTTATAACTTGCTGAAGTTGACTCAAAGCACCTCTTGAAAGTCTTTTATTCTGGGATGCATCCAATTACAGTCTGACAGGGTTACATCTGTGTATTCATTGTGACCCCAGATTACCCCACTAAAAATATGGATCCTGTTGTATTTGGCATTGAAGGAAATTCATAGAAAACACTTTTTTTTTATTTTTGGATGATCAATGTTGTTGAAAAACATGTCTATTTTGAAATTTAGTCATAGCATGTAAGTGTTTTATCAAATATGCACACTGCCTCTTTCACTGGTGTGTTGAATGTGCTTCAACATCACTGATGTTTGTGTTAGTAAATCATCGCTTTATGGGTGACCTTTTTGTGACCTGCTAATCATGTCTTATTGATATCCCATAAGTGTTTGCTGCAGTGCACTCGTATTGCATCTATGCCAGAAAACAGGAAATGTTCAGAAAACAACATCCAGACATTTTGAAAAGTGCTGCTGAATTTGTAGGGAAGAGACTGCGGAGTTTGGAGGTGATTTTTTAAAGTGGACAGCAGTTTATTTTTGGATGTTTTGTAGGTTGTCGGTGTGTAGCTGAAATATTGATCACACTTCTCCACAAAACTTATGGTCTTATTGATATTTGTGCCGAGATACTTGATCAAAGAGCAAGAGCTTGTTTTAAGTACTTGATATTGGATAAATGGTAAGCACTGGTGGAGCAACATTAATTTTCTGCAGCCAGAACTATTTGGAAGAATTATTGTAGACAAAAAATTCTGTTCTGTTCTCTCGTTCCTCTCTGTTTATTTACACAGTGTTTGTGTACAACGAATACATTGGTGACACGGTCAGGTCGTAAATCCACAGTTTCAGATTAGTCAGTGGTGTAACACATGAAAGGCATCAGCAAAGGAGCTGAGGAAGCTGATATGTACCCACAGTTCTATTTTATTTTTATCTAGCTTGTCCATGATAACCACTTCGTTATTCAAAGGCCAACCACACAATTAGCACCAGCAGATCTTATTGCGAAGCAGTCCCACTAGGACCAATCAATGCTATTAGATCCGTCAATGTGATTAGACACACTCTTGCATCTTCCCTATTTCTCCTTCAAACAGCTTGTGCTCAGAAAGGTGGTAAGGCTTGTTGCCTTTAATTTATGCGCCATTGATTCCCAATCCCGTACCAAATCAGGCAGGTATACTGCAGAAGATATAAACAAAGAGACATTTGCAGTGGATGTTGGTAATAAAGGCTTTAACAACTATATCTAGGTCTTTAGCTGCAGCAATCTTCTGTGGCTGTGTTATAACGTGATCAGAAAGACAAACCACCTTTATATTACCCACTAACTCACAACATCTCCCTCTTGCAAAGAGCACTGATAGCCAACTAAACGAGAAGCAGTTATAGCTTCTATGAAATGGAAAGTCAGCTTACTAAAAGTGGATGCCACTGTTGGCCTGCTTGCCAGCCGGTTGGTTGGTCCTCTGTTTCAGTCCAGACTAAAATATCTCAACAGCTGGATGGATTACCATGACATAATGTACAGGCATTCATAGTTTCCAGAGGATGAATCACAATCAGCAATGCTAACATGCTAAACTAAGTTGCACCCGGGAAACACTGTGATATTAGTATTGTAACTGTCAAGGCAAATGATTGCTCTTATATACCCACTAGTGGGAATCTCGCACTTCTTAAGACAATTAATTAAAGCCCCCACCACAAAAATCAATTGGTGAACGACTTTGTTTGATATGTAATTCATCCACGGAGTTGTGTCCACTTCCATTCATGGTATATCTGGTGAATCAGCAGTAAACATCTCACCTTGCTCTCATTAGTTTGTTATTTTACGTTCTGGGCTTCTCTCTCACTTTCCATCCATACATAATAATTCTAAAAAATAAAATTTTAAAAAATACCAATTTTTAGCTGTGACTTGAAGAAGTCCAAAGCTTTTGTAGTCACTTCAAATAGAATGCGATAAGTGACTGTGTGTGCAGAATGTCTAAAGAGATCACCACTGCGATGGTATCAGTGATTCACCTCAAGTCTTCACAAAAACGCCATGTCTCAGCGGGGCCAGCCAGATCCTCAGTCATATTACCAAGAGCCTCAGTGACCTTGTAGTGGGATGAGAGGGAGAAGCTGCCCGGAGCCCATTGCCACAGTTTTAATTACCACTGGCAAAGGGAAAGGCAGCTGTAGTTTGTGTGTGTATCAGAGAGTATCTGTTGTTAGTGAGTGTGTGAATGTATGTGCTTTAACCTGTGCGTGATCTGTGTGTATGTGCACACTGCATGTGTAAATCTGACACTGGTGCAGAGCTCTTCACCAAAGACCATCCTATTTGGGCCACTACTCTCAGATGTGTGATATCATGGAACTATTTTTGGCATTTCCTCTGAAAAAGGCTGTTCAGTGTTAGATAAAGACTGGTCTATTCTTTAAATAATACATTGGGGCTCCCTCTCATCTTGACTGTCTTAATACACTGTCCTCCAACAAAATTATGCTATAGGTGACTTGGTTTGACCTGCTGACTTTGGCTTCTTTGAGATGTAAAAAATCTCAAAGAGATTCTATCTTAGTAAACTTTAGCCCCTCATATCAGCTGACCTGGATTCAGTGGCCAAACAATATGTATTTTTGTCGCCCTTAGATTTTGTTCTGATATGAAACAGGTGGAGAAACTGTTCTTGCCTAATGTCATGATTGGACATAAATACTCAAATACCTTTTTCTGCTTTCCATTGTCCATTTTGATTCACAGGAAACAGGCAAATTGATCTTGAGTCAACAGAAACGTAACGGTAAAGACATGAAAAGTTGATTGGTTATAATCTTCTTTTGTCAGTGTGAACAGTATTGGCTGAAACAGCAAGTCTACACCATACTCTTTTGTATTATAGAACAGTGTTGGGTGAATGTAATCTGAAGAAGTATTTCTTCTTTACTGTTTTTAAAGCTTTAATACCAACTTTAAACTGCCTTCATAGACTGGTAATATGAAAAGGATCATTGCTCGCATTTGCTCATGGCCCTGTGAAACCTCCCATTCATCTTACTGTATTTTCCCTCCAAAAGGAAAGCAAGTGGATAACCAGCAGTGCAGCACCTGCACTCCAGTAAAGTTTGAAATTCAGCATGTGTGTTTATTGGTCAATAATGTTGTTTTCTGTGGTTCTTCTGGGATTCTAAGTTCAGTGTAGTGTTGTAGACAAACAGACGAAACAAATAAAAATGTGCCAAAAGCAAAAACAACTCCTACAAAACAGCATAACCCAAGTGAACCTAAAACATGTAAGGGAAGAGGAAGATAAGTTTGTGGAGCTTCTTCTGATCATGAAGTCTTCTCCCCCTGTAGTTGTGAAAG
>JBBMJY010000005.1:11459600-11547358 GCA_037833715.1 Toxotes lorentzi
GGGGGGGTGTCTCACTGCAAATCTCAGAGAGCCCAAATCCCTTTATCTCTCCCCTCCTGAAAGCGCCAAGGGGCTTAGGACGGGAGGAAGACGGACGGCCCGATTCAATCAACCTGCCACAAGATTGGCCTCTAATCCTGATTTACAAATATGCAAGCATCGCTTCCGTACTTCATGATTCGTACAATCCTCTAGTTCAGAGCACGCCGGTGTTTTGGTGCACCGGGAAGTCACGACAACGTGCTGCGAAGTAGTAAATGTTGTTCGAATGCCACCAAAGAACAGAAAACTAACACGACAATGAAACGCATTATAAGTCTCTTAGTTACTTTCTAATGTGGCTGTCACTGCTCTGTTAGGTTGCATAGGGTGTTGTCCACATTAATGTTAATTGGTATTCATTGATGTGTGTATGCTACTTAGTCCTGACATGATTATTTTAGAATGTCGTCAATCGCACCAGTGGACTGGAGTGGTCAGAAATCCTATGGAAGTATCCTGTGGAGCTATTCTGAAAAGAAAGAAAAAAAAAAACATATGTTCACTGTAGGAAATTACTCAGCCAAGGAACGTTTTTCACGTTGATTTCCAAATTGTATCGAAATGAATGGAAACCATAAGCTCTCTGTAAAAGAGGGAGAACTGCAACATTATTGAATGCTCTGAACATAAAGTATTTGTGGTGCTATGTGGGGTTTTTTGTGCTGTTTGTTTTTTTTTTTAGGAGCGGTAAGCCAAAATTCATTTTCAGTGGATTACATTTTCTTTCAGAGGCTTTTGAAAACAAATAACATGATACACTAAACAAGTGTGGACGAAAAAAAAAAAACATGTAGTACATGACCTGAATGATTTATCTGTGCTCTGTCAAGTATTGGATTTGGATTTAGGAACATCGCTAATGCACGCAGCTGTACTGTACTGTATATACAATATATTATGCATGTGTGTGCACACGTACACTGCGTAATGAGTATACTATTGACAGTGTTGTCATCTCCACCACCTACAACTCTCTTTTTCTCTCCCTTTCATGCTCTCTCTCTCTCCCCTACTGATCCACAGTGCCGTTTCCCAGGGAGACTGCTCGCAAGGTTAATGTTATGTAACGCTTGTTAAGGATTCAGTCAGTGGCATGCACACTACACACGCATACAGTTCGGTGTCCCCTGGGAGTGTAACCTGTAAGCTAAAGCCAACTCGTCACTTCTATTTATAGGCACCATTGAAACGCACACACACGCACCAAGCCTGTTTGTGGATGGACACCAACGTTCCACTAATGGGGGTGGGTTGTGGTTTATTGTAGTGAGAGATGAGATGAGTAAAGGTAGGTATTTGCTAGCATGAACGTGTCTGTCCACACACACACACACACACACACACACACACACACACACACACACACACACACACACACACACACACACACACAGCAATCAACATTATTGAGATTGCCAGACACACAGGGCTCACCCAGGAACAGAGCAGCCATCATCAGTCAGTCAGATGACAGACCTGACTGAGAACAGGATTATGGCTCTGTCCTCTGCCTGGAACCCTCTGAGCTCAAGTGTTTAATTACACTGTGACCACTGATAAATCTAGCAGAAGTTCCTCTCTCAGCATCCACTCGCCGGCCGTTCCTCTCCCTCTTTCTCTCGCTTTCACAGAAATCCTGCTTACAATCTAAAAAAAACAAAAAAACAATTGCTTGGTTGTTATCCTTGTTTGGGCATTTCACAGCTTTTCTGTAGCCATTAGCTGCCGTTCGTTAGAAATAATCATGTAGTGTTGTATGAATTCCTCCTCACAGTGACTCACTCATGCCATTGTACAGGGCATGTAAGGCCGCGAGAGGAAGCCGGTCGAGAGGTTGTCATCAGACTGTGTCGCAGCCATTTGTCATGCTAGTTTGCATAAGCACATGCCTGGCATTATAGTCTCGGATAACTCTGAGATTTGCGTGGCGATGTGTGTAGCGATGCAGCGGCACACAGTATGAGAGACAGATGTGTGCGAGGATTCATCACACTGCCACGTTTGTAAAAGCCAAATTTCATGAAAATGTACCTGTCACATCCTCTTTTTGTCTCTCCGCTGTAGCTCTAACGGTGGACATACAGATGCATTATGAAACTCACGCACAGTGCTCAGACAGACAGGCAGATGGAATGATTAAAAAAAAAAAAATCACCTGCTAACACCATGGTACGTGTGACACTATTAAACACACACAGGCAGTCACACCCCGTCATTGCAAAGGGGCTTCACACTGTGAACGTGCCTAGAAATGATGTGTCCGTTTGTCTCACAGTGTCACACTGGTGCCATCTGAATCATCAGAAGCTACTCACTTGCTGTGCATCAGGGCACTCACTAACGTCTGCCTGCAGTCGCCTGAAGGGTGGGATTTTTGTGTTGATGTTTGTTTTTGTTTGATTGCAAAAGCCAAGCTTTAGTACTAGTTTATGATTTGGTCTGGAAATTACATCCGCTCTGCATGAAAGTGCACTTCTTTATCTTGAGATAATGCTTAAAAGGTGTGATTTACTTTAAAATATTACAGCTGAAAAAATAATGTCTTATGAAGTTACAGAAAATTATTGGGCAACTATTTTAACTAAATACATTTGGTTTATGGCCTATTGGTTGGACAAAACATGCAGTTTGAATACGTTGTCTTGTGTTTTCCAGAATTGGAACAGACACCGTGTTGTGAATTTTTATCACTCAATGCTAGGTTGAGAAAATAAACAGCAGATAGACTGATATGAAAATAATCCTTAGTTACAGCCCTAAAAACATAGTTTATGCTAACTATGTATGTTGGACAAAAAGAAAGACAGTTGTTTTATAGAGGGTTCTCTCAGTGCTTTGCTCCAGGCAACTGGAGTGGGATGATACTTCATTCTGTCATATACACCCCAAAGCCTCACAGGGTATCCCTCAACTTATTCAGCTGGTCAGTTTATCTTAATTTAGTTTGTGGTTGAAAGGTATGATATGGTTTTTGTTGTCTTTGTGAGACACAGACAAAGATGTTCTGCATATAAATAAAATCCTGACACGTTCAGTCCAGCAGAACACAGATGCATTTGCTCTTTTCCATCTCAGTGGAGGAAACACAAAATCAAACCAATAAAAATCCTCTTGTGACAAGGGCTTTTTTTCTGAAAGGTGAATGGCTTTGTGTGGCAGACTCTCTGTGTTGATGTATATCTTTGTAAGCTTGTGAGTACATGTTGTTGTAGATCACACATTTTGCATCTCCGTACTGTAAGTCTTGTCTGTATGTGATTGTTGCTTGTTATTCTGTCCACCCGTCTCGCCCTCTCATGTCCCTGCTAGTTTCCTTTTAGCATTGCAGCAGCCAGGCCTTTTAGATCAACGCTCAACACAACAGGACATTGTAGCTTGTCCAGACCACTGAGCCAATTGTTCCTCAAGAGCGAAACCTGGTTGTATTGATCTGTTCCACCCTCCCTGTTGTTTCAGCTCAGCGAGCAGTACATTGGAGGGAATGTTTGTACAGGAGTGAGTGATGTACAGAGTGATTTAGAGCTCCCTCCAGGGTGCCAGAAGAGGAGGTGATTATGACAGATAGACATTTAGAGACATGAGGGAAATAAAGTTGAGGTTGTTCAGACTTTTTTTGATTTTTACCCAAAATATTTGTTTTAACAACTTTACAACAGTACCAATAGTAACAGTACTAACAGTGGTTGTGGTAGCAGTCAGTTTTTATATCCTTGGGTGTGTTAATTGCTGTAATTATCATCACACCACTTTGATGTGGATTAAGTGATACGTCACCTGTAATTTGTTGTTCCAGCATGAGAGCAGAGTGCTCTTGAAAGTTGGTCAGCTTGAATCTACAGTTGATTCCAATAATCATATAATTTAACAGCACATAAACACTTTTTAGACCAGTCCTTTACCATAATCTACCTCTCCACTGTCCACTGTGTGTGTGCGCTCAATTCATTTCTGAGGATGCAATCAATATGTACTGGAAGCAGTATAGGACACATAAAGGTGGGTATATACTAAGACACACATACACACACAGACAAATATAGGGCAAACACACAGAGCCTTCATCTGTTAGCTGTTAGCTGAGAGACATTGTCCCTGCCAACTGAGCTTGGAGTGAACTGAGCGCTCACACTCTCTGATGTCTTAACATGCCCCCTAATGCTGAACTCTCGAGCTGGAGTGGAGGGGCTGATGGCTGCAGGGCATGGCCTGAGGACAGTTTGGCCATAGACAGAGGAGGAGATGTCATCAGTGAAACCAACAGACCGACAGACCGGTTTCATGGCAGACATTTTGACTACCTAGACACAGGCGTAACTGATAATGTTAATAATGGCTGCATTCCACTTAGGTGCTCCCGTGCCAGAGCCCTGGTATTGTGCATGCTGGCTTACTGGCATGCCTTACTGGAACAACCAAATGGAGCAGAGCCATCATTAATGTTATTAGTTACACCTGTGCTTTTCCTGCTATGACAAGTCAAAATGTCTGCTGTCGAGAAAGGCCCTTTCTAAAATTGTAGCTTAAAGGAGGGAAGCCAGAGGGCTGAATCATAATGTGTGTGTTTGTGAGGGGAGAGAAGGAGCAAGAGGCAGCATGAAAAACCACCTCGAGCTCACCATCACGGCGGGATACCTGCTCCATTCTCTCTCCTTCTCTGATCCCATTATTCCCGTGAATCAATACATCAAAGCAGATGTACAGCTGCTGCAGATACATTTACAGTGTATCACTCATATGTCTGCTTTTCGTCAAGCCTCCGATAACCATTTCAGATAATTTAAAGCGTGCGTTTGTGCTTTCTTGTGTCATTCTGTGGAAAAACAAATGCATATCACTGTGACAAATGCACACTGAATATTATCAACACTACAACTTCACAGTGAACAGTCAGTCAAATTAGACTGATAACGGTCTTGATGCCTTCAGTAGCCAATATGTCTCTGCCATGCAAACTTGAGCTCCTTGTCTTTCTGTCTTTTCATTCACAGTTTCATTCACACCAGTTCGGATCTTTACTGCTTTAAACATAATGTATATATTATATGTGCTGCGTATACAAATCTGAAAACTGGAATTGCTTATATGTATGGCATGGTGAAGCTGTTTGGTGTATGGGGGAACCCCCCCCCCCCCTCAGCTAAATCCCAACCTGCGGCTCTCCAAGCTGATCAATAGTAGTTACCAGAGTTGCGACAAGGACGTGATCCCAGTTGTTGTAACTTAACCCTTAAGCGGTCAGCTTAAATCACCAACTTTAATACAGCTCGGTTAGTCATATTGAAGGAAGAATGAAGAAGCTAAGTCTTCAAGGGTGAGTATTAGGTCTACAAGAAAGAGAATTGTGCAGCCTCAGTCCTGCCAAGAAATATGAATGGGTTGGATGATAAATAAAAAGAGCAGCGCAATGAACATCTTACACTGTAAATGATCAACCGTGCTCATGTGCTTTCTCTTTTCTGTCTCTCTCTCTCTCTTCTCCTCTTCTCTCAGGTGAGGAATGATCTGACTAATGAGCTGGAGAAAGCAGACATTCAGATCGCAGATACAGAAAGTTTCTCCAATGACCCCTGTGTCAATGTCAAGAAGCTCAAGGTAAGTGATCCAGCCTGAGCACCTTACAATTCTAACTGAATAAAAAAATTTAGATTCTACTTATAATTTTGTCTAATACTGTATTTGTATCTGTTGATGCCATTCAAAGTGAATGCTGCACGATGGATAATTTGACTGAGCAGAGCAGGGAAATTCTCACTGAGACTAGTGGATCCTTAATGAGAAGAGTGTAATGGCGGGTGGGTCTACACAGTGACTTCTAAGCATATACATGCACATACACACATGCAAGCAGGATTTCTTTTTTATGTTCTCTCCTCTCCTCTCCTCTCAAATGTGTTGAGACAGAATGAAATTAGACCATTGTGTGGCCAATATCAGGATATTAGTCCAGTAAATTTTTATACCATTTACTCTTGACTTTAACCTGCATGGTTGAGCAGACTCTGCTAAGATAAAGGAAGGAAAAATGCATGAAATTCAGATGTAACGCAGTCGAGTGTGATGGCTAAATCCAAACTCACTCACATCTAAATCTCCAGAGGCAATCAGAGATGCATTTTGCCTCTTTTACCAGTTGTACAGACAGAGTGTGTCAATGCTACAGTTCATAGTAGCCAAGATTGAAAATGGTATGAGTATAAATATATTTTCAGATAGGAAGCGGCATACATGGCACAGTGAGAGGAAAGATGTTGGAAGTGAAGAGGATGGAGTGGGAGAAAGAAAAAAGACAAAGTCAGATTTGTGAGTGGAAAATATGACGTATGCAAGCAGGTTGAAAGAAATGCAACAGAGCGATGACGAGACGAGAGGAAGAGTCAGGAAAGAACAGGAAGATAAGCTGTTCTTCTTAAAATATATGTGTAACTCTGCATGTTGAGCGCTGACATTTTAAGCCGACACCACCCTTCCTTGATCAACTCTAAATATGCAAATCACAGTGTCGCCTCGAAAACTTTCCAGAACCTTTGGTTGGGGTAGGTGGGTGTGGGGGTGGGGAGATGAGTGGACGGGGGCGGGGGGCTATGACACCCTAATGGTCTGTTTCCCGCTCATCTCACAACAGAGGTTTGCTGTCTCCCCGACAGCTACGTAATATGATGAGGTAGAGGGTGACACAGATTTCGTTGTGAAGGCTGGTCTTTTTTTGGTACGCTGCTGTGCGTTTGATTGTGTATCTGCGAGTGTGTGTGGAGTGGGATAAGGGGGGATAATGGGGGCGGGGGCATGGCGTCACTGTGTGATCCACAAATAGAGCACTCACTTCTGCGATATTCCAGCTGGAATATTCAAAAAGCACACAGTGCATCGCTGTTGCAGGGCGCTGAAGCAGCCCTCTACGTTTCTCTGTCACTTTCTGCTTTTTTTCATCATCATCTCTTGTTCTCTGTCCCCCGTTTGTTGCTGGACAGGCTGACAAGATATCATCAGGAAACAAAGGCAGACTCACACTCCTGCCCACAGACACACACGTACAGCCACACTTACCTACTAATTTTAGTAACAATCAAGTTTTGTCTTTTTCAGTTTGTACATAAAGTAACAATGCTCGCAGACATTTTATAGACAATGCCTTTTGAAGATTTTTGTGGCTGATGGGACAGTTTAGGCAGCTTGCGTTCAATGGACGAGCGTGTGAGAACAGCAACAAAAAAAATCCTATAAATTTAGATCAAGACCAGAACACTTTATTATTTATAATAACTTAATTATTTATTATACACTCATAACTCTTGCCCCTCAGATGTGACGTAGCAGGGGATGGCCCATTTCTCATAAGACGTTTTTTTTTCTTTTTTTGCCACAGCAGTCTGTGGATGGCAGAGGGCCCTCCATTCATGTACTACTTTCAGTTATATTCTCAAATATGGTTAATTTATAAACTCACTGAAGTTCTACCCCATTTCGCTAACTCATGATTTAAAAAGCAGCTTCAGATTTTTGATTTCAGGTTATAAATGTATTTAGGCTGTCAGTGTATGTGTGATGGTACAAGCTCCGAAATGTGACACAGAAGCCTTTGAGTTCATAAGCTAACCCTTGATTGGAGAAAGTCATTTTTCTAATACCTTTACACACCATTTCTTCACCAACATATTAGATAAATGCATCACTAGAGTCAAGTGGGGCACCTACAGTATATCCACCCTGTCTTTAAATTCTACAGAAGGTAGTGTCGTGTGGAGCCACAGACACAGGGTATTGACTCGAGACAAATGGTTTGCATTGATATTATCATTACAGGTTTGTCCATTTCATATGGTATGCTATTGACAATATATTCAGAGTAGTTTGTGCTGTTCCCATGGACCGCAGTGGTTTTCTGGTTCTGTTTTCAAACTGAAGAATCACCTCTGCTGGCCCAAATCCCCAAATAGCACCATGTTGCTGCAAGCAAAAACTGAACCCTCAGAACTCCTCATGCCCAGCTGTAAGGACCAATCCATACCTAATTATAGAGTATTTTTGAGTTAGTTCTTAACTAACATGGGTTTAGTAACAAGGTCAGGAATGCTTAAATGTTTTCAGGTGGTGCATACTGACTGTATTTTTGTTGACTTTTATTTTGAAAGCAGCAGCCTGTTAATTTCATTTCAGTCATCTGTGCCAGATCTGTGGTCATAACAGCGTGTGTAACTTTTAATGCTCACCTAGTGATCAATTAGTGATCAAATGCAGACGCAGATGTGTCCTGTGAGTGTTATGTGTTTGATCATGTCTGCACACAGCACAATCGCTTCACAGTAATCATCACAAACAGACGAGGGGATGGTTTTAGTGGGCAGAAGCAACACATTGCCCAGTCTACAAATCATATTTCCCACAAGCTCATAAAAGACCATCATTATTCCTGTGTTTGCGTGTGTGTATGCGTGTGCTTAATAAGCCTTAACAGTGCCTGATTGGGCTTACGAGGTACAATATTATTCAAACCGTTATCACATATAAATCACCTTGATAAAGTTACAAACAACCCTGTCACGGATAAAGCAGTCAAGGCTGCCCTTAACACTAACCTCTTTGAGAACAATTATTATTATAGTTATATAAAAGCTCGAGCAATGAAGGTAATTTGGGGCCCTGTAGTGCCCCAGTCTCTCTGCAGTGCACGAACACAGCACACTCACTCATGCCCTTGCCCACAACTAAGCAGTCTTTTCACGTTGTTGCCAGGCAGGCCAGAATTTAAACAAAGCTGTGGTCCTTGGCCATAGCTGGAGTCATTTGGGTTAAGTGCCTTTCCTCCAGGGAAGAGCAGTGTTACTGCGTAACAGCTAGCACACACACACACACACACACACACACAGACAAAAATAATGCAAGAGTGCACCCCACAAAAGTTCAGAGTTGTTACCTGCTCTTCTTGCACATCTACACACATACACATTGTGACGTTGCCAGAACAGTGGAACGACAGTAAGGGCTTTGTACAAAAGACCCCTTGAATGAATGTCCCAGCATGCTCTGTGGCTCTGATGAGAAACCACCAGAGAAGCCTTTTGATTGAGCTGCTCAGCTTTCTAAAAGCTCTCATCCTCTTTCATGTGTATGCATGTTTCCCATAAGCAAGAGCCTATATAGATGGTTTGTCATGAAATTAATCTTAAGATATTCTATCTACGTCCCTATCACTGTTTTGAAGAATAACTACGAGGTTTGGTTGTTGGGTGGTTCTGTTTGTCCAATCGCCTCAAGGAACTGGAATTAAGATGACAGTGATTGGTTGTCCCCAGTGATCTGTGGATGCATGACATATGGTTGAGGCTGCCTGAGGGAAGAGCACTTCCTGAACTGTATTTGTAAAGATGTCTCAGTATGCAGAATAAAAGCAGGGCACTATAGGTTCATTGAACTTACTGCTTGTGTGTGTGTCACGCTGTTTTTTTAGTTTTTAGTTTTTTTTTTTAATCTGCCTTGGTTATAATTTTTCATTATAGCTCAACCCAGAGTGACTGTAAAACATGCTTTCAGAGTGTTTTGTTTTATAATTACATTTCAGAAAGCATCTGGTTGAAGACAGCAATGCCACTAAAAGGCTGAATGGTTGCTTGTAATGTATAGCCTTTTCCACCTAATCGATATGAGAGGGAACTGAACACCTGAGAACATACAACTTAAAGTGCATGTTGCACTTACATGACATTACCATAGAAAACACACTCAGCATTGAGTATGTTTTCCCAAAGAATGAGAATAATTTAGTGTGTCTGCTATTACTTACTGTTTAGTGAAGTTCAGTGACGTCAGTGAAGCTGTCAATGTTTAGATTTCTTTTATATTGCTCAGTGATTTGGTTCTCACAGCACTGTCAGGGCCTTATTAAAGCCATATGACAGACTTTTCTCAGTGCGTAATACGTCACCTCCAGCCTCGTTGACCAGATGTACATTCATCAAACCTGTGTCTATAAGAAAATCTGTCTGTAAAATCTATTAGATTAGATTTGGAAGTATTTGGATGTGTGTGTGTTTGTGTTTTGAGTGTTTGTGATCATCATATGTGTGCATATGTGTGTGTGTGTTGAGGCCTGTGCTTGTGTTCATACTATACATATGCATTTGCACACTAAATGACAGACTGTTGGCCCCTGAGCCTGATCTTTTTTCCCCCTACCATGAAACATGCTGCACTTCCACCCGGGCAATCTGAATTATTTACCGAGTCAGTCACCAGGCCATGTGCTCTGAATCCCCATGTAAATTTGTGCTCTCCAGCCTGGTTGGCAAGGAAGGCAATTCTGCCGGCTGACACTAATGTCTCTGTTGTTATGGATCGACACTTGGCGACTTAATATCGCCCTGGTCTCTCAGCCGCTGGTTCGCCTCATACTTTGTAGCCGTTGATGAGGTAGACATAGTGATGAAAACAGAGTACACGCAACACGTTTCTATGTCCATTTGCTAATAAAGTGTGATGATGCAGAGTGATGAGGAAAAAGTCATCATAAACATGGTAACTGATCCTTTTTTCTTGATGCTTATATTGACTGTAGTGCAGTTCCAGGGTAACGAGGAGGAGAGATCTGTTAATAGAAATGTCAAGCATGTGTTGCAACATTAATGTAAAGTCAGTGGGTCACAAAGTCACACTAAAAAGCTTGCATACAGTGTAATGAACACCATACTGTACGGTGACAGCGATGCAATAAAATCCTGATTATATAATAATGCCGTTTCACGTCATACTAATTTCACACTGTAGCGGTACCTCACAGTTATTGTAACATTTTGTAACATCTGCATGAGTGTGTTAGGCTGGAAAATGTTTTATTGAGCCATAAAATTGGATTCTCTCTTTTTTTCCAGGACAATGATGTGAGAATCATCATCGGCCAGTTTGACGAGAACCTGGCCTCCAAAGTCTTCTGCTGCGTAAGTCCTCAGTCCACACTCATTGCAACTGAAAGCTTTATATGTCAACTTTGAAGTTTACGCTGCTTTTGTTTTGAAATACAATTGGTGCAGTGCTGCTGGTAACACAGAATTGGAGCATGATGTGATTTGGTTTACGGGGATGCTGCGAATATGGAGTAGTAAACTGTAAATGTGTAGTACAGGGTGACATTTATGCCCAAAGCGGACAGAAACTAATCCTGCCCAGATAGAATTAGGCCTGGCTAAATTTATCACTTAACTGTTTGGCTTCACATAATTTGGACTTTAGATGGTTCGGTCTCATTTTATGATTTCCCCTTGGGGCTCAGTTCAAGATGTAACAGTAATTTTCCAAGCTCGTTTGACACTAGATCCAAACTATCATGGAAATACAGCAATTCCACATCAAGCAAGAATAATTACACATTAGTTACAGAGCTACAGTCAGAATCAGATTATATTATACTGTATCTCCTTGCTTTTGCATTGCTTAAAGACCCATTTCTTCTACCCCTCCCAGGCATATAACCTGAACATGTTTGGCAGCAAATACCAGTGGATTATCCCCGGCTGGTACCAGGGCAACTGGTGGGAACAGGCCAACACCACCAACTGCACCACCAAGAAGCTGCTCACGGCCATGGAGGGATACATCAGTGTGGACTTTGAGCCGCTCAGCGCTCGGCAGATCAAGGGCATCTCTGGCAGGGTGAGTAACACATACGCTTGTCCTCCAGATGAGTGTACGTGTTGTTAACAAGTAATTTAATGTGACATGAGACTTGAAGTCAACATTTAATTAAAACAAGGCAGAAACATGTATTGTACCAGTGAGGTGAATATCTTACCCCCAACACACAGTGTGTTTTTTTTTTAAAGACTGAGTGGTGGTAACTAGATGTAGACAAATTTTTACTATTGGTGGAATTTATGTTTTACAACATAACCTGAGGTCAGTAAAGCAAATGAACTGTGAAATGCTTTGGTTCGGTTTTATCTGAAGGTTTTTACTTCTAAACTAAACTTGGGTTTTCCTTTTTTAGACCAGAGCTTAGTCATCGCTGAAAGGTTTTTTTTTTTTTTTTTTTTTTTTTTTCCCCACTTTGTCTTCTTTGTGTGATTGTAACACTCCTTTGGCTGCAACCTGAAGAGCACCTGTGATTGTATTTGAGAGCATCTGTTGAAAGTGTTCCTGTAATTGTTTTTAGAACAATCTCTGGAGGCGGTAGAGAACTTACTCCCCTAAAATGATATCTTAGATGCATGTTTTTAAACCAGAGGTTGCGACCAAAATCAATCATAGAGTTTGTGCATTGATTCCAAGACACACTTATTTCCAGTAACTTTGTATCTCAAATTATGTGGAAAAGTTACACCAACAATAGTGTTTTTGAAATAATCTTGAATTAATGTATTCCTATAGATAAACAACATGTATAAAAAGTTCAGAGATGCACATTTTCTCCACTTGATTTCCTGTCTGTTACTTTTCCTCCAGACCCCTAAGGAGTACGAGAGGGAGTACAGCCGAGAGCTTCAGCAGAAAGGTGTGGAGGCCAGCAAGTTTCACGGCTTTGCCTACGACGGGATCTGGGTCATTGCTAAAACCTTGACTCGAGTGATGGAACTGCTCCGGATAAAACAACGGCAGAACACCTATCACAACTTCACTGTGGATGACCGCGAAGTGGGCAAAATGGTGCTGGATGTCATGAACGAGACCAACTTCTACGGTGTTACGGTAAGTTATGGAGCAGATCAGTATTTGTTGTTATTATTTATTTTTTGCATCAGAGTACCACTGTCCACATTTAGCTGACATATGTGAACACAAGGATCATCTCCAGACACTTACATACTCTACATTCACCCATACATGCGGGCAAAACATTTTCTTTCTTCTTCTTTATATTGATGAGACACATACATCGAGGGAGAAGGAGAAAGACACTCTCACGTACTCTCACAATCGACACACTGGTTAAGGCTGATGAATAAGTGTCTTTTTGGGGTTATTCAAACGTGTCGCTGTAAGTGCTTATGCATTTAAACTGTGTATGTTAAGTGAAGTATGTACTGTGTTTGAATGGAGTTCCGCAAATGTCAGAACAACACATAGAGGCATTAATTACTGCTCTGTCAGGCCTGGAAGCTTGTTTGCAGACACGGCTGCTTAGCCATCCTTATCTCTGTATGAAGCCTAAAGTGATGTCATCTGGTGCTGCACACTCACTCCAATGCATTCAAGATTGATCCTAGTAGCTGTGTGTGTGTGTGTTCTCACTCTCACTTCCTATTGAGCTATTAGAGGATATCTCCTGTTCCCCTGTAAAAGCCACTCCATTATTAGAGGATGTCACGCTGCTCCCAGCCTCGACTGCCAGTAAGCATGCAGGGCCCTGCAGTACAGTGGAACATTATTCACATTATTTCATATTCATAACTGTGTGTTCAAATAAATGGCCTAAACAATAAAACAATAAACAATAAAAAAATAAAAAAAGAGAAAGAGCTATACTGAAAATTACTGCGGAGCAGTGTTAAAAAAAAAAAAATACTACTGCTCATATTCTGCTCATAAACATCCACTGCATGTGATAGGCTGAGAGAATAAAGTCAATGTAGGACACATGAGAATGACAGTGACATACAGATTTTTACAGTTACAGATTCTTCTACAGGATAAATGTCAGCAGAACAAGAAAGAAACAGAGCGAGAGAAAATAGCCTTGAAGAAAATCAGAACCGGCTACTGACTTGTGTTATTGTGAGGCCCTTTGGGGGCTAATGTCCCCGGAGGTATAATACTGTATGTGTGTTGCAGTGCTATACCAAATCCTTTGGGTCCTCATCCCTCTACTGTTACCTTTCTCAGCACAGACCCACTCAAGGCTGCTGATCAGGAGCAGGCTGACATTGAGCCTTTCCTCTGAGATTCAGGGCAGAAAAGCGGTGCAAGAGTATTGATGGCCATGTAACAATTCATTCACTTTTTACTCCAGGCACACAAAAGATGACGAAGTCCTACTAGGTTGTTTGAATAGGCTGGCAATCTTATTCTCCCTTTTCATATCTGTATTGACTCATACTGATCCAACATATATAGCCAGTCGTGGAAGAAAGACTCAAATCCTTTTACTTAAGAAAATGTAGTGATCCCACACTAAAAATACTCATGAATTCATAATTTTTATTATGTAAAAACAAGGATTTGCTGCAAATTAAGTCAAACATAAAAGTGCCTATTAAGAAGAAGAGTGTTCTCTCCTGAAGTAGCAGAATAATAGTAGAAGGTTTTATAGAACTGAAGTACTTAAGTAAGATAAATGTACTTTATGTTACATTGTATAGTGCTTAAATATACTTAGTTACTTTTGTCCTCAGGGAGCCATCATTGATGTCCCACATTACGTGTGAAGAGCATTAGCGTCGAAGAAAATATGCATGTGCCACTTCATTTTGAGATTTTAGAGAGTGTGGATTAAATCAAATTCATAAAAACACAGTGTGCAAACATTGCATTGATGGGAAACGGACGTGGTCACAGGTTTTCAAAATAGCTACAGTAAATCTGCATGCTCTTGTTTTGTCATACAAAAAAAAAAAATCATCCACATACAGAAGATTCTTTAACCGGCTAAATCTTTATATAATGATGTTTTTTTTATTTTGACAACCACAATCCTCAGAAGAATAAAAAAAAAAAATCTGAGCAAAAATATCGTGCATGCGGTAAACAAATATGTCGTTTGAAGGCAACGGCATTGCGGTATATTTAAATGCATCTCTGTACCAAAAGATTTGAGATCTGTCGACTGTTAAGGCTGTTCTTTTAAGGGATTACATGAAATGAGATCAAAAGCGTTTGCTTATGTAGCACACACTTAGCACATAGAAACTTCCACCCACACATGACGAACAAAGACATAGGAAGGCAATTTCCCTTCCACACTGCATACATCTTTTCTGCTATTTTTGAATTCACATTTCAAAAGCAGCTATTACACAGCTCGCTTGGTTTGCTTGTGAATTGGAATAACTTCGACTGGGTTTCCAATAAATTTAATCCCTGTACAAGCGCCAGTGAAACTGCAAATTCTTGGTTTAAATGTTATGTGTGCATGTGTGCCGGATCATATGGGACCATACCCTGACTTGAGCCTCGTGTCTTTCCTGATGTCACGATTTTATGCTTTGTGCTTGCTGTGTAAACACTCGCACGTCTCGTGGGACCGCACCATGTCCGCTCTGCACTGATCTCGGTCCTGCTGCTGAATCAGTGGCGGAGGCAGCTGCAGCAGCAGGAGAGTGATCATTGAGGGCTCCACAGTATTGATTTGGCTGCTGTCAGGGACACAGAGAAGGCTGACATTAGCTGGGAGGGACGTCCAGAGTATAGGGAGTGCAGATAGCTGCTACAACCACAGAATGATGTACACTGGAATTCACCAGGGAGGGCTGGATGGGAAGAGACACAACAGGTTGTGATTGTGGGGTTGACAAGCGTGTGAGTTTCGGTTTATTTCACTGCTGCTTTGTCTGTGGTCACTGGTCATTGTGTTGATATCAGTGTCTTTCTGTGTAATGGTGAGTAGCGCAGCCTTAGGCTTGACAGTCACCTGAAACAGACACACTGAAGCGAGACAGAGGGGGGAGGGTTTTGTGCATCTGTTTTACCCTGTTAATGTGTATGTATGTGTGCGTGTGTGTGTGTGTTTGTGTGTGTGTGCATCACAGTTGCATTTACCGTGTTCCTACCGCAAAAAACCTGAAAACCCAGAGGACGTCACACCTGCAGCCCACAGACCGACATCTCATTTGACCCCAGCACTCCTGTCACTGACAGTTTTCTCACCTCCAACAGACAAAGTGATACCTGGCCACCTCCCCCATCTCACCTCAGAAAGACACATTCACACACACGCCGAGACTCAGTGATTGCTCCATCAGCTACCACCGTGAAGCAGGTCTGAACGTCCTTTGAATACTAGACAAGGGACACCTGTCTGTGTCAGTACACTCTGGTGAGCTTACCTGTGCTGCTGTGGAGCAGAACACATGGTGGAAAGAGACTTTACAGTGACATCTTTGAATTTCGGTCAGAAGAGGTTAGTTTACTCTTTGTATCACAGGCATTTATTTCCAATTAAGAATGTCAGAGGCAGTGCTTCTGCATATGTTTGATCTGCTTTGCATATTCTACAAACAGTGTTTACACTTGAGAGAACAAATTGGGGGCTGTTAAAATAACTACACGCCATTTCAATAAGGTTTGCGATAGCTCCTCTTTTGCTGATGTGAAGGGTAATTATGATGGCAATGCTAATGCTCAGCGAGAGCATGACGGTGCAGCTACTCTAGAAACCTGGATACGTACGCTCACAGTCATTTACGGGTTCAAGTCAAGTTCCCCTGTTTTCAGCCCACATTGTTTGACCCTGTTTACACACCACCGTTATCTGAATGTAATACCTAATGAGCTGAACTGAGGTGCACTGCATTGTCCTACTTATACTCCAGGCATAATTGCGTAGCATATTGTCGAGAAGAGCAGCGCATGACGAAGGGAACCTATTAGCGCTGACAAGTCAGATTGACACCGTGGTGCGCAGTGGGTAGCAGAGGGCTTGTTGTGTGTCACGTGGGTAAAGGCAACATTGGAGACTGCGTCCCAGGAGTAGCTCACACACAACTAGTATCCGGGACACATGATGCATGCATTAAAGCATAATACGACAACATATTAAGTGCGTACACATAGCACACAGACACGCACGCATGCGCACACTCAGACAAACATCAAAGATGCCACACAAAGACCGGGATTCAAACAGAGGGGTGGGATCCTGCTCTGCTACTTCAAAGCTTGCCATCTTTTTGAGGCAAAATTGGCTCTCCAGCTTCCTTCCCTGTGTTTCCCCCCTCAGCTCTCTTTTAATCAGCCAATGCAAATGCTCTATCTGTCTATGTATCTATCTATCTGTCTTGCCTGTCTCTCTATCAGTCTATCAGTAGATCTAATTGTCTATGTATCTGTTTTCCGTCTGTCTGTCCGTGTGTCATCTCACTGCTCTCACCTGTTTTGTTAGCCATCAGTAAC
Organism: Toxotes lorentzi; assembly: GCA_037833715.1. Taxonomy (NCBI): domain Eukaryota; kingdom Metazoa; phylum Chordata; class Actinopteri; family Toxotidae; genus Toxotes; species Toxotes lorentzi. The sequence goes on from JBBMJY010000005.1 coordinate 11,476,674, forward strand.
ATGTGAACCCAGTTAGATGCGTAATTAAGGAGCTCTGTATGCAGATGGTAGGCAGAATTAATTGAACAGTCTTGGTAGAGGAAGAGGGAGAGAGCGATAAAAAGACAGAAGGAAGGAGAAAATAGAAAAAGGGAGAGAAAGAATGAGACTACATCGGAGAAGATAAAGCGGCAGAAGGCAAAATTGATTTGAATATGGCTTAAGATACTGCCACAAAGTTGAATTGCTTTTGTCTACCTTGTCTGCATTTGCCAGACGCTCCCTGGCTTGAAATTGCTTATCTTGTTCCTGTGGAGTTAAAATCAGAGACTTTCCTTTGTTTTTTTTTTTTCCCCATCATTTTTGGAAGGTGCTTTGACCGATGAACACACCCTTTTGGAGAGAAATCAATATCTAGAAATAAAGTGTTGAGTAAAATGGCAGAAATATCCACTGACCGCTACACACTGTTCTTTAGCCAAATATAAGAATTGCTTTTTAAATGCTGTCTGAGCCCAGATCTAACAAACACAGTTAAATCCATAGTTTAAATCAGACATCGGTGCTAACATGAAGTTGATCCAAGGATATTAGCAAATGAATTGGACGAAAGATAATTTTGTTTAGCTCTATAAACAGATCAATATTGGCCACTTCTAATCAAATGAGATGCAGTGTGTGGGAGCCAAGACTCTGCCCTTTGCCTGCCAATGCTCCGGTATCGGAAAAGCACTCTGCATAAATTTAGTTGGACTAAGCTCCTGTTTTTTTTTTTTCTACTCTGATTCACTTTACTGCTTATGCTGCATCTTTTTCAGAAGAATGGAATGTTTTTATCATTTAAAATATTTATACTATGTGTTTCCCATGTTATATTAAAGATTTAGATTTTTCTTGTGTCCTTCTTTTCAGGGTCAAGTCATGTTTCGGAATGGAGAGAGGATGGGCACTATAAAATTCAACCAGTTTCAAGGTATGTGGGACACTGCTGCTGCTGTACGCCTTAGATGAAGTTTCAGTTTTACTTCTCAGGGTTTCCATGGCGATTTGAGGGCTCCTGATCACTCTGTCTTTTATTTTAAGTGGAAAAACGGTTTTGAAGCATCAAGAACTTTGTTTAGCCATATTGATGTAACTTCTGTGCTCACTTCACTCAGCCTGTCACACCCACCTCCAGCCATCTGCACTCTGCTGAGCCAGAGTTAGAATTATTGCCATAATTTGTCAAATTCCAACTAGTTATGTTTGTGTTCAACAAAAAAAAAATCTACAGCCCTTTGGAAAGCCACCTCCAGGCTTTTTGCACGTCAGAAGGCTTCCACGTTTGATATACCAATATACCTATAATGGATCCTGACCAGAAGGGCTTCAGAAAAGCTTTTCGCAGAGTCATATTCACAGGAAAGGAATTCTGAAAGATTTCACACTTTTAAAGTCAAACGCTTTGTCCACACATTTATCTCATTAGTGGTTTTTCTGGAGAGGAATTCACACGGCTGCGAGGGTTGTTTGTCAGAAACTGTAAACATGAATCTTAGACTATTTGTTTTTCCTTGGTGAGGAAAGCCTCTCTGTACGGGGCTGCATGTTCAGTCTGTGTCTGTATGGGTTCAGGTTAGGTGAATCTACAACTCAAGGTCAATGGTGCTTTGCTTTACTACCTCTACTCTGTGGTGATAAGACGTATGTATGGATGGCCAGGGTTAATATGTAAAAACATGCCTCAGTACTCTGTGTCCATCATCCTGAGGTTGTTTTTGAGTCAGCAGGGCCTGCTGAGTGGCCTAACCCAGAGATTGCATCTCCATGCAGGGGATTCCCAGCTCCTAGGCTCCCCACACTGTATGTAGCACACTGCATGGTGCTGCTCAGTCCTGTCTGCCTAACCATCTTATCTTCCCCACTGCAGAGGGGCTCGATCCCTCTGGCTGCTTACATCACCCTGTGTGTGTGTGTGTGTGTTTCTGTCTGAGAGCATAAGAGAGACAGAGGTCAGTATATGTGTGTGTGCTCATTCACATGCTGGTGTGTCTGCCTCTGCTGGTGACTGACTGAGCATGTGTGAGGTTTTCTATACTAAAACTGTGATTTTATTTTGAACTGACTAAATGAACACAGTCTCTATTTATCATAGTATATTCTTGCAGTGAAAAGACAAGAGATCAATGTTCTGCACTAACAGAGAATAAAAGACAATGCAGTGTACAGTCATTAATTAAATGAATGGAATGACACAGTCATTTAAACCTCAAGAAAAAACAAAATGATTTTCCAGAGATTTTTTTTTTAAGTCATCCTTCAAGCACCACAATCCCCAATTATTTGTCTTGCAGCTGTGTGTATCTCCTCTCTTTCCTTGAACATTGTGGAACACTAAAGTGCATCAACATGAGACTCAAAAGTCAGGCATTTTTAGTACATGTACTGATTTTTTTCCTGTCCTAAATCTGACATGTTTCTTTTTTTTTTTTATTTTTTTTTTTTTTACTGTGAATACACTAAAGACCGAAAACTCTGTAGAATTAGCATGTGGCGTGGAACCGGGACACATCTAAGGACAGACAGATGGAGGAGCCATCTTAAACATTTTTGGGTCCTGCCGACACAGGTGGCACATCATCATCGTCATCTCTACCTGTGCTGTGGGTCACCTGCAGGGATAAAACCAAACAGCAGGAGGAGCACTAACAGGGTGCTCGCAGAGTGCTGCGAGAAAAAATAAATAAATAAATAAATAAAATAAAAATGGTGATATAATAGAAAAGACTAGAGGAAAGTGTTTATATGTGAGTACAGGATGTATATATGTGTGTGACTGAGACTTAGAGAGAGAGAGGTTCTCCAGGGAAGGTTGACCTGCTTGGCCGGGAGATTGATGGGGATTTAACAGCTGTGGATAAGCAAGGAAAGGCAATATTACTGTGACTGAAATGCTGAGTGTTAGGGCTTGAATTGTTTTGTTTTTTTTCTTTGTTTTTTTTTTTTTTAGAAAGCTTTTAGAGCCTGAAACATAGCTGCACATCTCTGTTAATTTGGAAAACCCTGCTGCCCCCCTTTTTTGCCTTTGTCTTTCCCTTTCTTCTCTCTGTCTTCTCCCGGAGCTTGTTGCCCACTGTGTCTCCAACACTTTCCTCGACCAGATCCTCCCCTCCAGTGTATGTTAGAGCTATCTCTCACTATCTTCTTCTAGCCCTATTATATCTCCTCCATCCCTCCTTAAACCCTCACTCTATCACTTCTTCCTCACCAAGAGCCTGAGCTGGGCGGAGAGGAGAGGAGAGGAGGGACAGCCTCAGCTTGAATATTTCAAAAGGCAGTGATCCTCAACATGACCCTATCATCTGTCCTCAGCCTCTGATCCTCCATTTTACCCTGTCAGGCATTCTTAGTCAGGGGCCTCGATGGCTCTTATACCCACTGTCTCTCATGGGGATAAGAGATAGCTCGCTACCAGAGGTCTTGATCGCAGTTACAGTCCCTCTGAGTACAGATTTTAACTCAACGCTCTGCCAGGCATGGTAGATAAGGAAACCTGGCCTTTGTCATTCTGTAAGGAGAAGAGGTGAAGATGCAATGTGTGTGTGGGTAATAGGTTAAGATGTTTTAGATCTTTAGAGATATATGATAGGATTTACTATCTACAACACCCCTCGAGTGAGAATTAATTTCCTGCTTTTATATCATCCTCTGCGGGAATTTGAACTAGCAACAGCCTCATTGCTGTCAGTTCACCTCGAGGCAACAGTCTGCTCACAGTCCTTTCAACTTGAATAGCTCACAAGAATATCATTGAAATGAGGCAGCAATTTCTGCAACGTTAGAATTTCACAGGTCTGACACGTAACAAAATGAAATGAACCTGATCAAAGACTAGTCAGCAATTACGTGAACCTCACGGAGAAATAACTCCAAATTAACTTAATTACATTTACAAACGCTGCTACAAAGATGGGTCAGATTGTGTTGAGAAAAGATGCCTTGTTATCAGCAGTAAGAAAGGGAGCTGCTGTAAATGAGGTCCGGCAATCACCGCTTTGATGTTTGAGTGTTCAAACCAGCATGAGGCTCTGCTCCAATGAGGCCAAGTCGTCTGTGCTTGAGTTGCAGGTGCATCAGTTTTGTTTTTTTTTTAATTTTCAGCATGTCTAGTGTGGTGGACAAACAGACATGAAAGGGTGAATATAACTCACCTTTATGGTGGTCTTGCTGTTGGTGGTTTACTTCTTTTGAAGAACCCCTGTGGAGATTTTGATCCATGCTAGTTTTTTATATGCATGCACATGGGTGATGCAACGGGTGATACATTTCTGCCAATGCTTTCACTCTATTCCACTAATCTACAGGTGGTGGCAGATTCAAAGAAATACACCAGTGAGGAAGAAGACTGTTTAAAAAGTAAACACTGATGTAAACATTCTGGATTTAAAGTATTCAACAAAAAAAAATCTTATTTACAGATGTCTTTTAAACTAGGAAATGCATTTAAGTCCTCTGTAACACTAAATGTAAACATACGTTTTGTTTAGACACAGAAATCTCTCATCTTATACTGACTGTTCTTATGTTGGCAGAAAGTAGTGTGTTCATATGGGACCCTGTTGCTCATAATAAGAAGCTGATGGAGAAAATACATTTTATTTTCAGTGCCTTTAAGTCTGTTTTTGTCCATTATGTCATATCAGGAATCTTTTTTAAGTTAAAACTTGACCAATTAAGAAAATCACATCTTTGTTTACGGTTGTTTTAACGTGACTAATCAAGCAAAAAGGCGTAAGATGCGATTGCACGGGCTGAACGATGCGTTGAGTTTTACCATCCTGCTGCAGCCATCAATATTCCCTGTGGGGATGGAGTGCTGGGATAGTATTTTAGCATCTCAAAGTAGCAGCGCTGATATACAATCCCCTCTCCTGTTTAGATCCTAACAAAGGATGTGGTCAAGGGAAACACAGTCACTGATCGCTCAGCTCTAAGATGTTTGAGAAATACAAATCCTGATCGTGTATGCATGTAGAATTTACCTTGCTTAAATGATCACATATAGTGTACAACGTTTTCAACATTTACTGTTGCTTTGATGCCAGAATTGGAGATCAAATGAGGTGATTCACTGAGAGGAGAAGGGAACGCGGTGCCCTGTGATGCTGCGAAAGCTGATGTTATCTGTCATTTTCCTAGTCAAGGACAATGCTACAGAGGTGTTCAATGGGCCTGTAAGAGTGATAACGGAGAGAAGCAGGGAGAGATTTGTGTGCGCGCACACCAAAAGAAATTGCAGGTTGTTTGTAGTGCTTACAAAAAAAGAATCAGAATGATCTGTCCTCTCCTCCCATCCCCTACTCCTCTCCTCCCTGGCGTACACTCTAAGTGAGTAATCTTTATGAGTGAAGACCCAGGTTTGTTTGACAAGGTCATGCTTTCTCCAGTATTACACCTGAGGGACTCATCGTTGTTTCTAAAAGAGAAAACAGTAAATCCTGAAATAGCTGTGTTTGAGCAGAACTCCGGAGAGACTGTGGTGTTTACAGGCTGCTTATCTGAAGCTGCAAATGCTTATCTCAATGTAAATTGCAATATCCATACCAAAGTAGGATTACATTTATTGTAATTTATTGTTTGTTCCACATCAATCAAAGACTCTTCTCATAGTGTGCACTTGAAGTCTGTGCTTGCTACATCTGAGGGTTTTTTTTTTATGTCTTTGCTGTGTGCTGCTGGTTTCTGTGATATCTGCTCTTCATTGCCCTTTAGGTTTCCTTGAGGTAAAATAAACTGATAATTAAGACTGTATAAAAACAGGAGGACTACTTCCTGACCATATTAAGGTGCATCTGAAAGCTATGGAGGATCTTAAAAGATAATCTTACTGAGTGCCATAAAATTCTATGTTATGGATATTTTGTTATATTACTAATGGGTTTTGGAAGATCTCCCTATGATTTAAGGCTCTCTGTGAGGTCGTACCATTGTGCCAGACTGTGCAATTTAAAGCCGGGTCATTCTTCACTGTGTCCAATTACTGTTTGAATTAGATTTACTTGTTCACTCAAAGTAGCATCTGTTACACTTTCTCCAAATATGGATCACTGTGGTTACATTTTATAAACCCAGCAAGCTTTGTGTCCATGATCCATTATTTTAGCATTTAATTGCTGAATTAAGTTGACTACCTGAAATATTTCACAAAACGTGTCGAAGAATCAAGCCAAAACTAACCATTCAGCCAGTATTTGGGCCGTTGGTCATACCTGTCATTTTTAGCCTAATGACTCAAGTGATTGGTCATTGGTCTGTCGTTTAGTTGGGTCCACTATTTTGATCCAGAATGAAGTATCCCAGCATCTGCTTGATGAATTGCCACAAAATTTTGTACAAACATTCATTATTCATGGTAGCCTATCAGTCTTATTCAGAGCTATTCAATGCAGCAGATTTAATGTTTTTGAAAATGTAAAAACAGTCCAGATAGTGAAGGAAAAAGGGGGTTGGACAGATTAACTACACATACTTGTTTTAATGTCTACGTGTGTTTGTGTTTTTTTGTTGTTGTTTTTTTTAACAGAGGGCCAAGAAGTGAAGGTGGGAGAGTACAACGCAATCGCGGATGTGCTGGACCTTATCAACAACTCCATAAGGTTCCAAGGTATGAAGAACGCTAGGACAGCGCCTGCATTTGTGTGTGTGGCTGTGTGAGCACTGACTGAGAGATGTAAAACTCTGTGAAGAAGAAAATGCATCTGTGTGTTTTTATATATGTCACAGACCCATCACTTACCACCTCAGCACTTTCTTCGCTTGTTCACTCGCTCACTTGAACCCAAACCCTCCTCCCAGCACACATACTCCACCACCACTCAGAGTAGGGACTCGCCACTCTCCTTTACCACTCTAAACTGTCCTCTGTCAGCTAAATTATTTACCAGTTCATTTTTCACCCCCCCCCCCCCCCGTGTTTGCTTGTGTTGACATACTTTGTAATTTGTTCAATCCCCCTGGCTATTCGCCCCTTCACCACCCTTGCCCCACATACAGAAACTCTAGGACAGTGCCATCTAAAATGCTTGTTTCCACATCCCTGACCACAGTAAGTGGAGATGTGTAAGATGATGCCATTACGATCGATTGGCACACTGACAAGAGAAAAATAGAGCAAAAGATAAGAAAGTGCGGGGTCTAACCACAATAACTTGACTGTGGTGCTTCGAGATACATGCAGTCAACTAGGGGGAACTGAAGACTAGGAAATGGGTCTCAAATAACTAGATGCCTGCTGCAGTGTCACCGTTGAAAAGAAAAAAGGTCTGAAAGAAGCAGGTCTTCAGTTTTATATTATGTTTGATGCTGAGAGATTGTCTTTAAATAAAAAAAATATATATATATTTTTTTACGTCACACTTCCTCTCCTTCACAGGTGTGGAACCTCCCAAGGATCGTACGTTTGTGCGTCTGCAGCGCCGCCACATCAACGTGCCCCTCTACAGCATCTTGTCCACCATCACCATACTGGGCATGCTCATGGCCGGGGCCTTCTTGTTCTTTAACATCAAGAACCGCAACCACAGGTCAGCATCCAGCATTGGTGAAGCGCAGCACTGAGAGGGAGTGATTAGATGAAGGCTAGCTACTGAAGGTGAAATAGATATACAACAGGAAATCGAATGAGGGATCGGTGTTAAGGGAGAAGAAAAATAGGGATGAATGAAGGATGAGAGGAATCATGGGAGATTGAGCAGTACTGAAATGAAAGAATGATGAAGAATGATGACGTTTAACCACCTGCCAGTACATTATTATTTTTAGACTTATGGATTCCATTCTCTTCTATCTATTTTAATCTGCTCTAATCTAATCTTCTGTTCTCCACAGACTAATCAAGATGTCAAGTCCTTACATGAATAACCTGATCATCCTAGGAGGAATGCTCTCCTACGCCTCCATCTTCCTTTTTGGGCTGGATGGAGGTTTTGTCTCTGACAAAGAGTTTGAGACCCTCTGCACTGTGAGTTTCCATCATACTCAGTTCCAACAGTTGAATTTTGCTTATTAGCTCATAGAATAGTTGTGGACATATGCAGTTTAGGACGACAACCAACCTTTTATTTTCATTTGTAATTAATCAGCTGAACACTTTCTTTGACCAACAGTCCAGAACCCAAAAGTATTTTGATTAGTATCACATAAGCTAATGAATAGCAGCAAATCCTCCTAACTGAGATACTGGAACTAGAGAATGTATAGCATTTAACATGAACAGTGATTTAAACAATTAATTGACAATCAGAAAAGTTGCCTATTCATTTTCTCTTGATTGACTGATCAATTATTTGGCTAATCAGTTAAGCTCTGATGCAGTTATTTTGAGTCTTTGAACTTTTGTGATTGCCTCTGCTGACACTTCTTTCACTTGAACGTGCTCCACATAGTTAAATAATTCACTTCACTTATTTCATACATGTACAATGAGCTAAAATATGGAGAATACTGCTGAAACACTAATCACATGAACTATGTGACAAACTCTAAGTGAAATCTGATTGAATCTCCCTCTCCGGGTCTCTAGCTAGCACAGAGCACATTAAGTGTCTCCCCCCAGGTAGCATTACTGTGTGAATATGTACACGCTGGATTAATTAAAGAGTTTTGATTACAGTGATAACTGGCTTCCACTGAGATACCACCCTCCCAGACACAGACATGCACACACACAGGCACAGTAAAGTGATGTTAGGCAGGGCACGTCTCGGGCTGCCACCACCTGGCTGAAGCTTTGCCGCAGAGTCAAATCAGAGCTTGTCACTTCAGACATGGTTCTGCAGCGAGGAAGCACAGAGGTTGATCCATTCACCATCAATCAATATTCGCTGGTCTCCCTGAGAATAGATGCTGTAATTGTTTTTTGCTGTCTTCTTTACCTGGCATTCTGCCCCCTGCCTGGCTTTATTGCTTTCTAGACAGTTTAGAGAGCGTCCTGAGGAGACGGCCAGGTGTAAATGTGTGGAGGTATACAGTGTGTGTGGTGCAGAAGGGGTTCTCACTCAGACACACACATAAAAACAAACACGTGTATCACATGCGGCAGTCAAACATTAAGTGTACAGAAGCACACAAGCAAACGCACATCCAGACTCTGGAGCTATATTAGGATTTTGTCAGCTGTATTCAGATTCTAAGCTTTTAAAACACTTCAGTGGTGTCCTTTGTGTCAAAGCAGTAAGAGGTCTACATTTTGTTTCTCATTAAGATGAAATGCTCTCAGGAGTGTGACAGCTTCCATGGTCCAGGACGTTCTCCCAGAGCTCAAGACTTGGAGACGAGAAATAAATCTGACAGCTTCTTATTTTTAGAACGCTTCACAATGCTATTTCAAATGAACCTCTCAAGAAAAAAAAATGCAAATACTTGTCAGATGAGATGTTGTTTTAAGGCTTGATCACCAGTTTAAGACTTGCCACAATTACGCGTGTTCCTGTTGTTCTGATAGGTTCGGACGTGGATTCTCATTGTTGGATACACCACAGCTTTCGGAGCCATGTTCGCCAAGACTTGGAGGGTGCACGCCATCTTCAAAAATGTCAAGATGAAGAAGAAGGTATAGAAAAATTATGTCTATTTTAAAGGAAGTATATGAGAGGATTCAATGTTTATTTCCCGATTTCCAGATTTTTAAAAGGTATAGTAGAAATTCCTGCCTGCAGATACATATTATTATTCAAACACATGTGTTACAAAGACTGGTATTTATATCTGCCTCTTTAGCAAATGTGCTTTTTTTTTTTTTTTTTTTTTAAACAAATAAGAGGAATGCATCCATGAACGGCCACATATGATCCTTCCTGGCTAAATATGGCTCACAAACTTTTATTTATTTATTTTATTTTATTTATTTATTTATTTTTTTTGCACCATGTGCATCTGTTATAAAAGATAACTACCAGTTCACAGAAACACTAGCATCTCCATTGAAACATGTGGACTGGATAGTCTTATCCAAGATACTTCATATGTCTTTTGAAAGCCCAACACTGGTGTGTGGGTGCTTGCATTGAGACTCGTGCTTTTCAGCACTGTGAAAGACTGGCAGCCCCTGGCACCTGCTTTTAGAATTTTCTTGTGTTTAAAAAAAAAAAAAAAAAAAAAAAGATTGAGAAATACAAATGGCTTTTTAAACATCTGACACAATCTGCTTCACTGGCCTAGTTATATAAAGTGATGCCGAGTTCACTGAGTGTTGTTACAGTGTTCGGCCTTTTTGTATTTATAGATCTTGCTCTCCCCCTCTCTTTGTCTCTCTCCCTCTCACCCTCTTGCGTATTGGAGGAAGTGTGGGTGGCTTGCCAGAGAGAGAGAGAGAGAGAGAACAGGAAGAGAGAGAGGAAAGAAGGATGGATCAAAGAGTCGAGGAAGAGATTGGAAGGATGTAGGAAAGTAGTGGCAGAAAGGAGGGTGGAAAAGAAGGAAGAAGGCAAAGAAGGGCAGAGAAACGGACAAGACAAACCATGTGGCACAAATGGCAACAAAAGTAGGTTGGGCGCTGTGAAAAGAAAAAGGGAAAGCTTGGAAAAGAAGGGCAAAGGATAGATGAAGATAAAGAGAATCCAGATTACACGTTAAAAGACAAGGAGCCATCACCGAGTTCTACTTTCCCACTGTAATTTTGTGGTCAGGTAAACACGGGATCACCGCCACCGATGAATGACACTGGACCTGGCCCTTCATATTTTCTTAATAGATTATCTTTTTCAGCGTAATCATTTGAGGGAAACAAAACCATTTTACCTCTCTGAGAACAGTAACTTTGCCCTGACCCTTCACAGCCAATTATCTCTGCTCGGTTCACCCTCTCTCACCCTCTTTTCCTTGCTAACAGAGACAAAACAGATGTTTCTTCAGAGGCAGGATTCACCCCTACCGCATACTTCAGCCCTTAAACCTCGAGACGCGCTCTCTATTGGTGCACATACACACACACACACACCACACTTCCTCCACACTGATTGAGTGCAGGTGCTTTGGCTTCATTAGAGTGGTAGTTGCTGTTGCTTACTTCAAATCTCTGCCAACCACTGTCAGGAGAGGGACAAGCTCAAGTGTTGGCCATATTGTTGACCATATTTTCTTCAAACAGTAGGGCTAGAAGTGCATCCTTCACTCCTTCCCTCACTCCATCCTCCATCTTTTTTCCCCGAACACTGTGAGAGCACAGATAGTAAATCAGGGGTGTGTTCGATAAGGGTTCCAATCGGTGGGATGCGGCCGGCACTCCTTCACTTCTTAAGGAGCTCACTGCCAGTGACAGATAAACATACACGCTCACAAAAAAAAAATCACCCTGCCTCACACAAACCCTCACCCCCAGGCCCCTGGAGCAGCTACTTGTCAGTCTGCCTAACTAGGTAATTTACTGAGTACTCTTTGGTGATATATTGCTGGACACACACATACACCCACACACGCACACATACATATGGGACAAAGGTAAACAGTACCCATCAGTGCACTACACTTGCACGCATAGACATAGACACACATAACTAATGTGTTCACATTTGCTTGTTCAGACTCCATGGTGAATGGATGTAGACTTTTTAAAAATGATTTTACAGCCTTTTCAGTTTTAGAAGATAATATTTAAATAGTTGAGCGTCTGACAAAAAAATCATAACTCAAAGACTACTTGCAAATTTTTTTCGGAAATTTGAACCGCATGTCATGCTCAGCCCATGGAGTTTCCTTAGATATTGAGAACAGAGAGACATATTTATTTATATATTTCTATGTGTCTACTCTTATTTCTTGTCTCAGTCATGTCAGGGCCATGTGCAGATCCAATAACTTTTAAAAGCATTTTTCCTCAATCAAATTCATCTGTAGAAACAAAGACATTAGAACCCAACTGATATGTTGGAGTGCCAGGATTACTGGGGGAAAGAAAATATTGGATAACACTTCAGGTAATTTAGAGTCATTACATGGTTTGTCTCGCAGACTCATTTGGCAGACTAACATATCACAGTTGAGCAGATGGTGGTGTAGAGCCTTTTCTTTTTCCGTTTTGTAATTTTGGCCTAAAATATAACACATCTCGCATATCTTTGTCACAACTATTTACCTGTTGCAATCCAAGATTATTAGTTTCATCAGGCAGATTTTACCAGAATGTTTTTCATTTATGCAGGAATTTCAGTGGTAGTCCATCTTGGCATCAAATTAGTTTTTTCATTGGCTTTGAAGCAGCCATTTGACATTTGACCTGCTTTGCGTTCTCTTTGCTGGCCTGCCCCAAAGCGTAGCAATATTTCTACAAGAACTGTCGCTCACCTCGCTTTGCCAATATTTGTTCAATGCCAATGCCATCAAACGACAGAAGATCAAAACAACAATCCCCTCAATGCATCTCATCCTGAGCCCACCGGCGGATGGAGAGTGCGAGACCACTGTGCTGCATCTGGGCTATGTGATACTCTCCAAACACAGCGCTGCCTGTGTTCCCTGACCTTTCCTTTGATCTGCGGTTCCAGACAGTCAAACGCTATTATAAATAAAGATCACAAACAGGTCATGGCTTTCATCCCTCTAAAGTTCATGGTACAAAAGGAGGAGCTTTAGTGGTCGACAGCATTGGCTTTTGATTGGTGGATCTTTTCCACAATCTCTGGCCACAAGGTAACAAATCCACAGCTTGTTGGTGGTATAGTATTGACAGAACCAAATGTTCACCAATCGTTCTCAGTACTGGGGCAATAGAGTACAAGCTGCCAAGTATACATGTACCACATTGTAAAATAATGTCAGCAATGAATTCTGAACCAGGACTTGGTCTTCGGACTCACAGTTTGGCTGGTTTCCTATCCTAGTAGGTGGTTAATTGCAGCTAAATGCATTGTAATCAGTCCCTGATTAGATGTTAGAGTGAAACCAGCAGGGGTCTGGGTCCTAAGATGGGGTGAGAATCACTTCGTTCACATAATTACAGTGGTCAATGAGAAATGTTGTTTGAAATGGCTCTACAGACAGACATACTATTATATAACATTAGCAGGTGTGGGCTATTGGGCTAATACAAGCATCTCATCTTCTTTTCCCCCTCCAGATCATAAAGGACCAGAAGTTGCTGATTATTGTTGGCGGGATGCTGCTAATCGACTTATGCATCCTCATTTGCTGGCAGATTGTGGATCCACTTAAAAGGACTGTGGAAGAATACAGCTTGGAGGTCAGTGTGCATTTTGATGTTTTCTCACATCTTATCTAAACTCGCGCTTGACTGTTGTTTTTGTTTATGTTGATGTAACATGATTTGCCTCAGCTGGGAGAATCCCGATGACACAGGGGTTCGGGTGAACAAAATGTCTGCCTTGGGCTTTAGCGCAAGCATGTTTGTTGTGCTTGTTATTTTTGGGTCAGGATGTGAGCCATTGCTGCCTCCTGTGCTCATCCCATGGCCGGACATTTGCCAGCTTGGATGTGAGACTTTGGCAAGGACTGTTGGAAAAGAGGCACTTGGCATCACCTTCTCCTTGCTGGAGAGGTGGCGTGGTGTAGGGTAGAAATGAACTCTGCTTTGCTGTGATTGGTTAGAGAAGACTCAAATTGTTTATGATTGGTACAGGATTAGTCTAGCAGTGTGCCCAATTGGCTAAAATGAGCATACTGTAGTTTTGGCATCGGAGGTTGACGGTGTGTGAAGAGTGCTTTCAGTTAGGCATGACATATTAGCAAATAAATGTCAGTGACACCGAATTGTTAGTAATGAAGTATACTGCAGCTGTGGTTTGTTAAGTGTGAGTGCATAGATGTGTGTCTGTCCACTCTGTGTGTATCAAAGAATGCTAGTGAGGCGAGAAAAAGTCAAAAGAGAGATTGACAATAGCGTCTTTTCTGCCGTTAAGGCAGATGTGTTAAAATATATAACATAACACGTTATGTTAAGGCCTGTGGCAGGTTTTGTTGTCTGTTTCCTGCAAATGTCCCTGTGTCCTTGTCACTGGGTTTGCTGAAGCAATAATAGCATAACTGAAAAATCTATTTTACATTGCTATATACTGTATTCTCTTTATGTGCTGACAAATAATTCAGTGGAACAGGAAAGATTGTTTACTGTTGTTGCTAACAGCTGACTAGCAGGACCAATTATTCCGCTGCAGCTGAGATTAAATCATCTGTCTTTGAAGACCACAGACCATGGATACTGCTAAATGGAGATTTTCCCTAATGAGTTGTCTTTCAAGTCCCCTGCACTTCTGTATGTAGGCCACAAGACTGTTAACTGCCTCCCAAGAGGCTGGAGTCCTCAGAAATTGACGGTGTTGCTTGGATCCTCATTGACCCTTCTGCTAAACAGAGGTTATCAGAAGGTCACTGCAGTGAAGGCACAGTCTAATGGTGGATTTTTTTTATGGAGACTTCTGTTGATTGTATTGAATGGATGATGTTTGCTTGCTTGTTGCCAAGTTCCTGCGGGGGATGGAAGGGCGTCTGACACCGTCTTGCACCCAGTTTCAACTTTTTCCTGTCTTCGATTAGAAGAAAATCTTGTGAAGTGGTGAATAGTACTTATCTAGGAGCAGTGGGAGCAGGTCAACCTTTCTGAGTTTTTTTTTTTTATCTGTCTCAGATTCCTGTGGGACATCTCTGAAGAAACTTGAGTATGATATCTTGCTAGGCTTATTTACATTCTTGTGCTCCTTTCGCCATATTCTGAAGGTATACTCAGCACAGTTGTACAACTCTAGACAAAGCCATATTTCCTTTGTGATGATAGCCACTTATATATTTAAGCCTGCCTAAAGGGTGTAGCAAAGCCTTGCCTAACATATTCATTTGTGAATGTTGTCAGTGTATGCAGTCGAGTCCTCAGAGTATTCTCAGACTCTAAGCCCCCGGCCAGGGGAGTGTTGTGAATATATTAAACACTCAGTGTAGGAGTCTGCACCCCCCCTGGGGTCGTGGATCTGCATGCCTGGGCTGCGGCAGAAGCCCCTCATGCCTGCCCGGCCTGCCAGATTTCCAGCACCAGCAGCAGTGGACCCTTGGGGCTCAGCTAGGGGATAGGCAGCCTGGAGCTCCTCTGCGCCCAGGGCCTCCCGGCTTGTCAGGTGGGACCAGAAAGCAGAAGGCAACCCAAATACCCAGAAATGGGTGAGGAGAAGAGGAGAGAGAGAGAGAGGAGCAGAGACGCTAGGGAAAAACTGTATGGATCAACACTGTATTTATGGTAATAAACAATATAAGGAATTTTAAAAACAAGCAAACATATTGCACTACCACAGACAGAGGACAGTTAGACTGTGTTCACAACAACGTTATCAGTACATCGAATAACACTACCTCCTCAGTCATTTCAATGAGGTTGCTGCATTAATCCAGTGGGCCTCAAGACACACAAGGATCCTTCCGGGAAAAAAAATGGGACCGTGGTAGGTAGTCATAGGGCTCGGGAGCCAGTGAGACCAGCTCTGACTGACTAAAAGTAATTGGCGCAAGGAGAAGGACCATTAGTTACCCAGTTTCCTGTGAGCTCTCACATCATTCTAGGCCACCCCTCCTCCTCACCCTCCCCCTCCCCTGCAACTTCCTGTCTGTTGTATTTTTCATTTTCTCTCTCTTGGCTCTTTATTCAGTTCAATGTAATTCAATTCAATATGCTTTATTGGCATAAATGTCAGGTAGACACCATTGCCAAATACACTTAAATAATGAGATGAGACTATAGAATATGAGTATAATTCATTAAGTAAAACAGAATAAATAAATAGATAAAAAGAACAAGGAAGTGGCAAAAAAAAAAAAAACAGTAAACGCCTGTTTTCTGTCTGTTTATTCCATATGTTGGGATAATTAGGATTTTTAGAAAATTAGAAAAGTTTGCTTCATGTCCCTCTCCTAATAATGTCTGTTGCTTTTCACTGTCGTCCAGCTCTGTGAAGTCTGGGACAAATTTCTTGAAGTATTCCACTCTGCTAGTATTAAATTTGTCCGATTTTTAAGAGGAGGACTGGCTGTGATTTGACCAGTCTTTGGACCAGCTGATAGAAGGAACTCTTTTGGGGGGGTAGGGGTCACTGGCTGGTGTTTTTCAGTGGATGTTTAACATGGACCACAGAGCACAGAATTCCTCTGTGGCAGGGCCTCTGTGGGAGGAATGTCCCATCTAGTGTTATCCTGGAGGTCCAGGTGCTGCTCTGGTCCTTGCTGTGTGGGTGACAGCAAAGCCAGGGCACAGAGCAGGAATTTGACTTCCTTGTTTTTAAGGCTGGAAGTACTATTGGACCTAGTACTTTTTTACATTGATTTGGAGAATTTTATAATATAATCCCTCTTTTTTTTTTTTTTTTTTCAATTTCACCCTTGTTTTTTTGGAGTATGTGATGACTAATTTGACTATGTAGAGTGTACACCTGGTCAGTGGTGCTGTGATTTGGTAAAAATCCAATTTGCCCTTTAGTCAGGGCATTGTGTTCCATAAAGAGGCCAGCATCGGTTCACTGATAATGGTGCAAGAAAAACCTTCCTCAGATTACTGCTCACACAAAAGACTCAGTAGCTGTTAGGGTCTAATTTATCTCCACTCGTATGTATTGTGGGAATAAGCCCCTAGCTCCAGATCTCGGGGGAAAGCAGCCTGACTGAAGAACAGGGCCTGTCTCAGCTCAGGGCTGCTGTGTTTCAGCATCTCTGTCCTGATGCCATCAGGCCCAAATGCTTTTCCAGAGTCTAGGTTTTTTATGCTGTTTTCTAATTTTTAAATTGTAATTAGATTATCAGTGGATTATTTTTGATTGTAAAATTTTCTTTAATTTGTTTCTGTTCATGACTGAGATTGTTAGGTGAAATTTGCTCATGTAGTTTTTCAAATTGATCTTGTCCAGTGTTACCATTTTGTAGGGCCAGGTTGTTTTTGTTGTTAAAGTTGTTCCATCTCTCCTCGAACAGATTTTGATCAGTAGCCTCTTCAGTTTCTCTTAGTTTCTGATCATTATGTGCTTTTTTTTCCTTATGTCTTACTGTCTGTTCAAATGCTAACAGACCCTGAATGCTCTTTAATAATTAATTACCAATATAGATCATATAATGGCAAGTAAAACAGTGTGTTCAAATTTAAATTCAATTCAATGATGATTCACCAGTAGAGAATCATGTCCCCAGTTAGTGTGGGGATGGTGATATTATCCCTGTGTGGTGTCTGAGCCAACGTGATGATGATCTCCGCTGCCCTCTCTCCTTTGTGGCGCAGGTGATTTGTTCCAGCATGTATGAAGTTGTTGTCAGGGTCACCCAGGTGGTCATGACAGAGGAGTTGGAGGGCTTTCTCAGTGTGAGGACACCACTCTCTGGTGAGGGAACAGCTTTCTGTGCTCCAGGAATTTACCATTAGAGTCAATGAGGACTGCAGTTTTAGGCTGATGGTGATGGAGTGGTCCGTGTTCCTCTGTGATTGGCTCCACTGTGGCTGAGAAAGGGGCTGTGTTAGACTGGAGGGACAGTGTTGTCCTGTGGAGGTCTGGGTCAGCTGACTTGTGGTGCTCTCTCTCTCTTGCAAGAACCTCCCCTCCTCCTCCTCTCTTGCATTTCCCTTCAACAGCGGGAGTAACACTGACCTTGGGTTCACAGAGCTGTATCTACCTGCTGTGCCCAAGGTGATGCAGCATGACAACATGATGTTATTGAACTGTCACAGTACTTGCCAGTCCACCACATTTGTTGCTTGAACCATCACACAGGAGGGTTTCCTTACTGACTCAGAACCAACAAGGGTACATGTACAGTTTGAGGATCATCAATATAAAGTGTGTGTTTGGGAGAGAAATGTATTAAGCTGAAGTGGGCTGTCCTACATACAACCTATATCTATGCCCTGTGTGGTCACAGATACGAGTACATCTTAATATTATAAAGTGATAACTGGCTGCAGTTGAGACTGTGGGTAAAATTATCTTGCTTGCTTTATAGCCAAGATTTACCAGGAGGAAACATGGACAGAGTCAATCCTCTGCATCACCAGAGGTGAACCCTCCGCTCCGAATCCAGCAAGCTAAGCTTAATGAGCTACTATTAGCAAAACTAGGGCATCCCCCTTTGCATCCTTTATTAGCATTAGCAAGAAGATGAAACTGTGAGGAGGCTGACAATAGATCCTTGTGGAATGCTTCATAAAACATGACTGATTTAATACCCTCCAAAATAAAAGTAAAGTAGGGCCAGAGATCATGTAGGGACTTAAGTCTTTGAGTCTCTGAAATGAGAGGACAGCGACCCCAAGTCTTATTTTATGGCTGCATTTCAAGCCTGCAGTTTTAATTACAGTATGCATGTGATGTGCCTTCACCAGAAATGAATTGTGACCTTGACATAGTCCCCAGCGTCTTTAAACCAAGCCTGGCCACTGATCTGCACTTCAGTGTGCTCTGTACATAAAACAACCGTCTATGCTGAATTCAATAAATATGTTAAAATTAAACACAACTTTGGCACAATGGTAATTGCCCCCCGCCCCCACGATTCTTTAGAGTGGTCCGACCCTTTAATCCTAACAGCACAGGGAATATTGTGCATATCAGTGTCTAATTTTTTTCCCAGAGAGCTTAGTGAGAGCAGGAATAACACTGGGCTGCTCCGGGAATGTCCTGAGAATGCTGATGGAGACATTGGGCTGCAGTGAGCAATTAGATCCATTTTGTGGCTTGTTAATAATTGAGCATTTGTTAATGGCGTGGATGTTTCAGCAGCAGGGCAGACTGCTGGTTGCCGTCAAATTAAGCCTTGCAGTACTGACACGTGTTGCAGTGTCTATGCACACACGTGTGTTGAAGCATGTAAGTGTGTGTGGATCAATTTTGCATTTGCTGCTCCCTGTATCTGTGTGTTCATACAATGACCTTGTATGTATGTTTCAGCCTGTGTGTGTGTGTTTGTATGTGTGTATATATATATATATATATATATACACACACACATGTGCAATGTATGTGCTCACTCGTGCATGGATATGTTTTCGTACGTATGCCTGTGTGTTTACGTATGCATTAGCGTCCTCTCTTGTGGTCTTGGGCATTGTCTCCTGCATAATGAAGGACAAACTGTCGAGAAAGGATGATTAGCATTCTGGTGGATCCCGCAGCAGACCCCTCTACTCTAGTCTCTCCTCTTGTCTCCTTTTCCTTCCCCTCCCTCCCTCTGTCGTTTTTTCCCAGCTTGGAACTGCTGTAAGCATCGGTGGGCGGGCGAGCTGCAAAAGAATATTGCAGTGTGGCATCACCATGGCAACAGCCATGGTTTCTGACATCCATAACGCAGAGAGTGGAACTGTTGATCCATGAGACAAAAATAGCAGGTTAGGGGCACCCACCTCAGTATGGCGACACATGCAGAGAAGCTGTTAAACATCCATATTGAAATACAGGCACCAGGCTAACAGAACATCAGTGACTGATTGGACCAGAAAAGGTGTACAGTACACATGGATACTCATGCATGCATATTTCCAGGCAGAAGTTTAGGAGTGCTCACAGAGATTTCCCTCTGCTTGCTTGCCTCCTCCACCTGTACACAATAAGGCAAGGAGGGAGGGGGGGGGGGGAGAGTGGGAGGGGGTGTTTTATCCCAGTGCTTTGACAGTACACTCATCTGTTCCCAATCTCATATCACTGCAGAAGCAAGCCAACGTATGACTCACTACTAGCTATTTAATGTGGAAATATTGCTCTTTATGAGTTGATGGTGAGATGATGTTGATTAGCTTGAACGTGAGCCCTCATTATCAGCAGTGAGGATCCAAACAGGGGGCCTCACTGCCAGGCTAAGGCAAAATGGGTGATGGCTGAGATACGGCACGGATCTGACCAGAGACTAAAGGGCACTGTTAAGGTCACCATTTCTTGGCCTTTGCATAAATCTTGGGTAGCCCCCCCCTTTTTTTTTTTTTCTTATGCCATTAAAACACTTCTAAAGAGATTACATTGCTATTTCTCTTGCTGATAGGCTCTGAAACACCATCTGTTCTCACAATATTTGCATACACCATTTTCCTAGGATGGGGAAAAAAACACATTGTTATTAACACAATTTCTGAGAAGAGGGAGAAGTCATTGTAGACTACAGACACGCTGTAGGCAACAGATGAGAAGGCCAGTTTTTGCATCTGTTGTAATTTCTGTTAATAATTACATCAGTTGAAGTTGACAGCAGACACCTGCTATCAGTTGTTCTTCATGTAATCACAGTGTGATTCCTCTTTTTTTTTTTTATAAGTTACTATCTATGGTATAACGTCCTGGCTAGTTTGTGTTTATTGTCTGTGTTTGATTTTCATACATCTCCTGTTGGATCTATTCACAAATATTTA
The DNA here is from genome assembly GCA_037833715.1 of Toxotes lorentzi. Classification (NCBI taxonomy): domain Eukaryota; kingdom Metazoa; phylum Chordata; class Actinopteri; family Toxotidae; genus Toxotes; species Toxotes lorentzi. The sequence goes on from JBBMJY010000005.1 coordinate 11,496,994, forward strand.
ACTCCATTAGCATTGTTGTGTTACAATTACATGTACTCTGCACACAGTGCAGTACAGATTTTAGTATTAATGCAGCATAGTGTGAAACATAATCTGACCCCCCCGGTAGGTGGCTGTGTCTTCAAACTTGGATATTTATGCAGTTAAATTCAATTCACTTGTAGCTCAAAATCAAATGCATATTAATAGCAAGATTCGAGGGGAAACGGTAACTTAATGCATAAGTATCGGTTTATTTTAAGCCTAGATGTAAGACAAAGCTTTCTTTCACTGTTTCTGTTGGTGTCTTTTCCCAAAGTCCTCTCACAGACCTGTTAACACGCTCCCATAGGTATGAGGTTTTTTTCACATTCAATCCCCTCGCTTTTATTTAAAGTGTTTTCTTTTTCTCAACATGCCTATTTGTTTACCTTGGAACTGTCTGCCTCTCCTGCCCTCCACCTTTGCCATCTATCTATTTCATCCCTGTCATCCCTCTGTGAGACGTTTCTCCATCAGAATTGTGTTACCAGCCTCTTTTCTATTTGCAGACACCTTCTTATTCCACACCTCATGCTCCCATCTTGCTCTGTCATTGTCTTTCTGCTCCTCATGTGGGCCGTTCCTACATCGCCATTTTTCCCCTACTTTCAGCCTCTTCTTTCTTACTTTCTTCACTTATTCTTCCCCCTTTCTTCCCCCTCACAACATCTTTGTCCTCCCAATTCACCATTTTCAGCTCTGTCAGTTTTCCAGTTCCATGTCACCTCTTCAAAGGGAGGGATAGAAACTCAGCCATGTGCCCAGTTCCAGCCAGGATTTGGTGTTAGGAGGGTGAGTTGGGGAATGTGGCAAGGGTAGCCAGAGGGAGTAAAACATGTGCCAGCAGAGTTCCTCTAGCCAGACAAGTGACAAGTGTGGCTGACAGTGAGTGTCCGGCTCCTCTGGGAGTCTATGTGGGTCGAGGTCAGTCAGGCAGAATGCATTTACAGGTCTCATTAAAATACCATACTGGGTTTTTTTTTTATGTTTTTGCAATTTGCCATAACTAAATAGCGACATTTTTAATACAAGTAAAGTCAACAAATGTCCAGTGTGTTCGATTATGTATTTGAAACTGATGTCATCAAATCGAGATGACATCAGTCACTGTCTGAAGGTTGGAAAAAACAGTAATGTAAGTTATAAATGCTTCATAGTTGCTTCTGTGAAAAAAAATGCCAGAACCCTTGCATGATCCCTCAACAATGCAGTTATCCATACCCTGCCTACGGTGTTGTTCCTTCCCTTCCTCCTGCACAGGTTCTCCACTGCAGTCCCAGTCAACTGTTGATCGTGCAAATGCCATCTGAAGGACACAGTGATCTTGTTTCACGACCCGCCTGGTCTGGGAAAGCAGGCAGAAAGGATAGTCCAATTTACATTTCATTTAATTGCGTTGGCTTTTCATTCTCTAAAAGCTATGCTTTGGAAAATTAACCATATGCTTTTCTTTGGAAAAAATAACACAAAAATTATATTTACCCCAGTCACTTGCATTTTTTTCTCAGATTCGGCTAGATTAAGCAAGATCTGAATTGAATTACACAGAGATTTATCCAGGAGTAATCATATTCCCAGTGACAGGAACAAAGATGTGACGTGACAAGAACCGAGAATCATCAAGTATTTATTCTGTAGAATGAAGAACAATGTCATCTGCAGCATTTTCTAAGACGGGCTTTGAGGCTCCTTTGTTAGCGTTAAGTAAAGCACTGGCTGAGATCAATGCCTTTTCAAAGTAAACTAGGTCATTAAGGGATAACCACCACCCACCTAGGCCTTCTCTCATCGACCACCTCTAGAGGGAAGAAGGAGGGGAGGGAGAGAACAAAAGGGAAGGGTACGTAGACCTCACACATTCTGGGTGATTTGTATGGATGCAGGAGCGTCTGAGAGCTTTCCCATCTCAAGAGGATGGTTAAGCATTGTTACGGTTATAGTAAGGTAATGTCACTGCATGTGTTGCAATATTAGATTGCATCAAGCTTCAGTATTGTGGTGAATGTGGCCCTGCTGTAGGTAACTGCACTCTTAACAGCCTATTAAAATAGGCTCCGCTGTAATGATCATCTTGCTGATATGAAACCACATAACCACCTCTATATTCCAACTTCAAATCAGAGACACACGTCACACTTCTCTGCAATCACATTTTCTTTTTTCTATTTCTGCTGTGATTGTGAAGGGTTCAGGGGCATGAGCGCACCTCTGAAAGTGCCTCTGACGTTGGCCTGTTATTCTGAAGTCCTCCAAGGTATTCTAAGTAAGTGTGTCACAGGTTTTACCTTGGGGATACCCGCTTCTGTTTATAGTCCTGCCCGTTTTTACATGTTCCTGCCAGCATGGCTTAACTCCACCTGGACAGGACAGAAACCTCCACCTACATACAGAGTTCTACATTGTGAACTGATGAAAATGGAAGTTGAATATGTTTTTTATGAATACTTTGTTGTCATCAGCGTTTTCTTAAACATTGTAAATCATGCTACATCTGAAGGAAGCAGAGCAGAACAGGAAACCAGGGAAGAAAAAGCAAATATCGTAAACCTTCAAAATAAGACACAAATTAAAGAGAAAAATAAAGGAAAACAACAAAATATGTTTCTATGAGCCAGGTAGAATGGCACAGGGTACATGACATATTTGTATTACAAGAGGCTGGACACAATCAGCCACTATACACCATATGTTAATTGTAAAGTAGCATCATTAATTCATGTAGAAATCTACAGGTAATATAACATCTGAGTAAAACAGAATTCAGAGCCAGGTGGGGAGAGAATGAGTAGACTTCCAGCATCAAAACCATTTTCTTAGCAGCAGTTAAACAGCTAACATAATCTTTCTTTGTTGTTTCAAACATTTACAGATCAGCAACAAGACAAATATAGTTTTGGGCACTAGACTGCTGAGACAAACAACAGCTGAGACAATTCAAAACCTGCCTGGTTCCAAAAATGTACAACTAGTCAGTATTCCCATATCATCTGAAAGAAAGCAATGAGGGCCTGCAAAAGGAGTCATTCATCTTACTCATCAGATACAGCTTGTGTTGTTAAGTTGGTGAGGATTGTGAAAGAGAAACCTCTTTAATGCTGAAAAAAAAACAAAAAACAAATACCTAGTCAAAGTCAGGATCAAGAACAGGGCAGTCCCGCCTTCAGTGTTTCTACATTTAAAGTTAGATTTAGTTCCACTAATTTTGCAGTTAGAGATTCTACCTCAGTGGCAGCGGTTCAGCAACTTAGCACATTAAATCAATAAAGTTGTTCAAAAGTTTGAAAGCATTTTCGTGTTTGTTGTGTTGTTGTGTTGTCTAGATCTCTCCCTCAGTCTAATTTCTGAGGGAAAGATGAGGGGGACCTTGAAATCTCAACAAAGTCAACAGAGGTTTCAGTTTACACAGAATTTCATCATCATTTTTTTTTTTTTTTTTTTGCGAAGAATATTTACCCAGTATGTTTTGTAATGCTTTTGGCAATACACTGGTATTTGTCTTGTGAGGGACAGTGTACGGTGTGTGTAAGCTGACAGCGTTATCAGTGAATCATTCAGGAAAGCACTCTAAGGACTGCTTCAGTGGTGCCGTGTTTGTTGACACTCTAGCTGGTAAATTGGACATGTGGTTGTGCATGGCTGAGTCTGTTCAAGTGAATCTGTCGAAAATGGAATTGGGTGGCAATATTTACCTTTCTTTTTTTTCTTTTTTTTTTTACTGTCTCTCCATCTCTGTGTGCGGTGTGATTTCTCTCTTTCCCCTTCCCTCTCTCCTCTCACCTCTCTGTATGTCTTTCTTTCTCTTTCTGTCTAACAAAATAAGCACAAACACACTAAATTACCCGCGACCTCCACCATCACCCGCACCTCTCTTTTGCTCTCCTCTCACTTTTTTGCCTAGGCCCCCCCCCTCCCCGCTCCTCTCCTTCTGCTCCCCCGGACTGTAGTTGCTAGGCAACAGCTGATTGAGCGTGAGGGGTATGCAATTGACCAATTAGAAGTCTTCCAAATGAAAAGTGGTGTCAAGAGTTCCTGCAGTTACAGCTAAGGCTTTATCCACTGTGTAAGTGGACACTGGTTAATGTACTGTATGTATGTGTTTATACATATGTACATGTATACAAATGTGTAGGCACATGGGAGAATGTGCGCTGTTTCAGTTTATTCATTTGGCTGTTTTAATAGCACAAAATTAAGTTTAATGTGTATTGGTGTACATTTGTGTGTCCTTTTGCATATTTCCATACATGATGCTGTTTTGGTTTGTTGTTTGTTTTGGATTTTTAGTCATTTTAATATCTTGAGTTGTTACTGTGATTTCATTCAAACACACACATACACTTAGCAATGCTATTCAGCTTCCCTTCCTTCCTTCTGTTTGGATCAATGTAATTCTGTCAGTCTTTCCATTTTCTCTGTTCTCTATTTCACTCTGTCCTCTCTCTCTCTCTCTCTCTCTCTCTCTCTCTCTCTCTCTCTCTCTCGCTCTCTCCTTTCTCTCTCCTTTCTCTGTCTCTCTTTAATACCAGAAACACCCTCCACCACTGACCACACACATCCATCAATGTTCCTCTCTGCTCATCCACAGCCCCGAGGATTCCATCATGGCTCAGCAGCTGACACACACACACACACACACAAACACAAACTTGTACTTCTTTGTGAGGACACTGACATAATGCATTCCCCTAACCCCTTATCCTAACCCTCAAAGAGCACTACTAAATCCCTAACCCTAACCTAAACCCTAAAACCAAGGCGCAACCCCCAAAGAACCCTTTAAAGTTGTGTAGACCGGCCAAAATGTCCTCACAATGATGGTTTCACAAAATCTGTCATAGAAAGGCATGTGAACACACACACACATACACACAGAGAGCTTAGGGATAGGCTGCTCTGTCTCGTCTAGCCGCAGGCACAAACTGAAGCTCTTGATGTTAGCAGTGACTCTGTATGTGGTGATGATGATGATGATGATGATGATAATGATAATGATGATGATGATGACGATGGTGGTCCCAGAGGCAGTGAGGTGATGATGAGGTGCACTTAGACACAAATGTTTCTCACAGTTGCTTGGCCCCTTCATCCGTTTGACCATCATTAACCTTGCTATCATTCAGAAAGCTGCTTGTCTTGCTAAGACAGTGTGAATGTGAATATAGTCCTGTGTCCCCAAGCCCAACGAGTCAGCTTTGGCCCAACAGGTTCTCCTCTCTAAGCAACTACATAGCTTTTTAGAGCTTTTTTTTTTTTTTTTTTTTCTTTCTTTTAACCTTCTTTGAAACATGTAGGCCAATTACTGCAGAACTCTTGACTGGCACCTCAATAATACACATAAATAGGGTTTATGCTTTTATAAGCACTAGATTTTACTGTAAGACATGTTTCTGCATTATTTCTTTAATCTGCAAAAGAACAACAAAAGAAATCCTACAGCTATCAGTTGACTAAAAACCGACCCCTGAGTTTAATGGGTTTCAGTGAAAACACATTTTTAAAAAAGGCAGAAAGAAAACTGTTATTGTAAAAGTGTGTTGCTCAGGCCTTACACTATTCTAGAACATCACTGTTCACTTTCTGCTTCACTTTTCTACTCCTACGGTTTGTATTTTTAAAACCGTAGGAATTGAAATATTTCTAAAGTGACCAAAATGCACTATTAAATAAAACATATTATTTGGCAATATTGAGGAAGAAGAGAATTTTATTGTTTTACTTTCCTTTTCCAACTTGGAGTGACCAACTAGCACAATCTTTTTTGCTGCCAATCTTTCCTCTTTGTGTAGCCAGCATGAGACCAACCATCAGTAGTTGCTAATGATGTGCCAGAGAAACTGTATGACTTTTGCTGGCTTTCCACCCAATACTTTGCCAAGCTGAAAATACTGCTGCCAGGGACTGAGCCAGGTGGAGTTTTTTTTGTTTGTTTTGTTTTTTTGAGTGGTCGTTTCATGCTGACTTGGCACACGTTTGTGCGTTTAACCGTAAGATACAACTTTGGATGTTTGATAGGTAGAAGCTGTTCATTATTGCCCTTTACGCGTGTGTTGAGATACCCTTTTAAATGACAACATGCTTGTCCTGTATATCAGTTTTTGAGAATGTACTTGTAATGTAATTAGCACGTTATACCCAAAACAACATGAATGGCACAGTGATATCACACCTAACTGGTGTCGTTTCGTGTACATGATTATTATTTTCAACAGTAAATTTTTTGGTTTTGTCCTGTATGAAATGCAGCTAGAATATGCTGTAAACTGCACAGCACAGTGATGGATCCATGAATAAATTAGCAGCTGTGTGTGAAATGAGAGTTGTATTATTCTGCTGGTGATTCTTTTTCTTTTTTTTTTTTCCCCCCACTCTCATTCCTAATTACTTTTCATGTGAAACCACAAGCTGTTGCATGCTTTCATGCTGCACTGACACTGCAGCGCTGTGTTTGCCTCAAGGACAAGGAGCCACCTCTGAGAGACTTTAGTGCCTCAGTGACACTGCGCGAGGGGAGGGGTCAATTACAGAGACGTTAATCACTGATACCACACCGTTTCACACATATGCACGCGGATATAAATGCATCAAGCATCAACGTACACAACTGCTCCTAGGAGTCAGGTATAGGAGGCCACCAAGGTCGTCCAGTTATGGGGAGATGAGAGCACTTCGCCACTGCTTGAACAAAGTACTGGTGCTGCCTCAGCACTCTGAGCCCAAACAAATACATTCAGCTAAAGTGGAAGAGTTCTTTTACACAAGACCTTGAGCCTTCTGCACATTGCAGACTTTACACTATCAGTATAGAGGGCTGAAGAAGGGAGGACAGGGCAAGAGTGATAGGGGGCTCAGGGTGACTCGAGGGAGACAGAGAGGCGAGAGGAGATTGGAAGAAAAGCAAGAAAGGTGAAGAAAGGGCAGGGAAAAGGAAGCTTGTGAGAGGGAAGAAGAGGCTAAAGAGAGAGAGAGAGAACAGTGGCAAAAGAGCTACAGGGAGAGTGAAGGAGAGGGATGCCAGCATAGCAGCTATAACTATGAGATGGAGGCATTAGGGGACATGAAGAAGTTGAAGATATGTGATGAGAGACAGTGAAAGAGGGAGAAAGGGAGAATGAGGGGGTGTCATGGCTACTTATCATCGCACTGCCCGAGGGTGACATTGATTAGCACTTGCCATCGGCAGGGAGCCTGTGAGCCAGTCGACGGGAAGGTCAGATAATTAAACCCAAACCCACTGCAACAAGCTGGCACTGCACACGTCTCACTCCCGCCCCTAACTCACTGGAGTTGAATGAGCCAAACTGTTGTTGTTGTTGTGCATGTTTATGCTTCTTGGCATGGGGATATAATGTATGTGGGAATGTGTGGGTTCTGTGAGCATGAAAAACATACAGAACGTGGAAGAAGTTGCCCCAAAAAAGAAGTCTGCCACTGCTGAGTATGGGGGGGTTGAGTTTGCTGATAATGCAGGGATTGCAAATATTAAACTGCATGAGCAATAGCAGCAAGAGCAAAGTAAAACATATGCTGCGCGAACAGTTTATCTAAGCAGCTGTTGATTTTATTTTAAGCAGCCAATAGAGGTGGCAATAGCCTCACTTTTTCAGACCACGGGGAAATGCCTGGCTAATGGAGCTCTGTCCTCCAGGGAGATATTTTTCCTTTGCAAGTTTACAGTTTCACTCGAGTCAGTTGTCATTGGATACATGTAGTAAATAATCTGCCATTTTCTCATCTGCCTGTGACGTGACGTTGTGACAGAGTGTGTTGTTGTTGATGTATTGGGTGTTTGTGTGTGTGTGTGAATTTCACCTCTGTTTAAACCCTCTGTTCCTCCTCTTCCAACCTGCGATATTGTGGCATTGTGAGCGGAGCATGGTGAGATTGCTTTTGACCCCTGCGAATTTTCTGCTTATCTTAGCATGCATCTTTTTTTTTTTTTTTTAGAACCGAGCCCTGCACGCTTTTCGCCGTCAGCTTGGCAGTTAAAGAATTAATTTTGCTTGAGGCATTATTAATAATGCTCTTTAAATTAAAAAAAAGAAAGGGTGGTGTGGGTGATGGGAACAAAACATTCAAGGGGGGAAATGGTTCCAGTTAAGTGGTAATCTGATGCAAGTCACACAGGTTACTGTGTTAATCCATCAGTATCTTCATTTAAGGAAATTCGGTCAAATTTATAGTCTAAACCTGACAAAGCTCAGGAGATATTTCATAGCAGTTAATTGCCTCCTGCCTTCTTTAATATGTCATTGCTGCCAAGAGCTCTGCACACAGCATCGTTGCTTTGCAATTGATAGTTATCATTTTCTAATGTACCAATAAATGTCTCACATTTACAATCCTCCTTACACTCCGGTGAATGTAAAAAGCTGTCCTTGGGCCTGGTTTCAGTTGTCTCATTTCCATCCCTCCCTCCCCCTCTGCACCCCACCCCACCCCTGCTGTCGGGAGCCACCTCTGCCCTCCGCAAACTTCCGGAAACACAACGAGCAGAGGGAGATTATGAATGTCCTGGATCAATACGCTCAGAAAGTGCATCACTGGAAGAGGAGGATGTAAACCATATGGCGCTACTTGAACTATACCCCATCCACTTAGCTTCGCTGTTGCCCCCTTACAGGGCTACATGGCATCCCACTTTGTTCTTCTGTTTTTTCTTTTTTCGTGAGGAAATCTTATACCTCTCGAGTTTAATATAGCAATGGTGTCAGGGAGCAGTTTGCGTCCTCACAGAGTTCACAAGCATGTAGCATCATCAACGGTAGCACGCAAGCTTCCAGTGCTCTCCACACATATTAAGTGATCTTTATTAGCATCATTTACAGTTAAAAGAAGAAGTGCTTCATTTAACATTGCATAATTCTATAAGCTGAGCATGAATGCTTCAGGCTCCTTTACTGAGTGATTGTTACTATGGAATAGAGCAACAGTAGCATGTCGACACCTTAACTATAAAGGCCCAGACCTAGAAATGACTGCAGAAAATTACAGTCATTAATGATGAATTACCTGTCATGTGCGAACTGCTTGTTTATTTCTGTGTTAAATCGTCTGATTGCTTCTCTGTGGCGCATTGCACATTATCAGCTGCAGTGAGGCAGGCACTCTCTGCGTGAGATTTGAATGGTGAGATGTGTCACTGTGGATTAGTGAGAGAGCAGCGACACAGAGGAGGTGTTAGGAGCGCAGAAAAAGAGAGAAAGAGCAAGAAGAGGTGATGGCGTAGAGAGAGAGAGAAAATAGCTGGGAGATGATTAGATAGCAGTGAAGAGATGCTTGCTTGCTGAATGCGAAATCTACTGATTGCCAGTTGGTTTACCTGTGTGTCCACATTAGCTTATCACATGCCTATGTAAGTGCATTACTTATGTATGTTTACAGAAGAGACATCATTATGTTTTAGACATGCCACCCCCCCTCTTCCCAACATCCACACCCACCCAACCTCGCTGACTGCCATCTGTCTAGTAATTAACCTGACTGACACACTGTGCAACACCTTACTGCCCTTCACCGAATCACTGCATGTGTGTTTGCATGCACGTGTGCGTGTTCTCCATGTGTGACGCTGTGAGGAGAACGCATTCATTGCTGTGATGTAATAAAAGAAGGAAAACTGTGTGCAGTTCGGTGTTTGTACTGCAACTTTACACAACTCCTTTATTTACATTGATTCATTCAAGCTGACGCGGACAGCTCGGAGGGTGGCGAGAGGAGGGAGGGTGACGATAGTTCCTGAGGGAGGGTACGAGAGGAAGATAGTGATGTTTGATTAAGCGCAAAGAAGGTGTGTAACAGCAAAATTGGATTCTACCTGACATCAGCATGTTGATGTTTCATACTCAGTGAAGGTAGAAGTGCACACTCACTCTGCCCTGCACTTTATAAACCCTCAGTGTATGAATGTGTGTGTGTGTGTGTGTGTATGCATGAATGAGTGATGGAAGACTTGCCCTGCAGTTTCAAAATAGCCATAACAGCAGTGCAGCTTTCCTCATATAGAGAGAGTACTGAATCTGCAGTGAGGTGTCAGGTTGCGAGCACCCATGGAAAAGCTGCAGTTGCTCTGTTACTTTATCTTTCTGTATCATTTCAGCTACTCATACAGTATATCTACTTTTGATACCTCATTCTCTAATGACAGTTGATTGTTGACAATGACTTTTCATGACAGTTTTACATAAACCTAAGAGTAATTCTCAAAAACAGATTAGAGCATCTTCCTAATTAGACTAGTTTAAAGTAACTAGTAGTTTAATTAAAAGTTTAGTAATTTGTTGGTGGATCTGTTTATAACTGATGGTGTTTACTATTATGCTTTGTATACTAATCAGTGCAGTGTTTGTGGTCAGTTTCCTCACAAACATACACACAGGCTCAGTTTTTACTCTCACACGATTTACAACCAGTTGTCTTTTCCTTATTTCAAGGCTGTATTTATACTGTACATATGCATACTCAAAAATATTTTCAAGACATAAAGACATATGAAATTTGCATTCCTTCAAAAGACATACTGCTATTGATTTGTGCTCAGATTAAATGTGCTGCCATGTCCTCAGAATGAGATTCACGTAGCCGCAAGAGCCTGATTGGACTGGGGGATCGATAAGGTGGCAGAGAAATGAGAGACGAGAGATGTGAGGGGAGCAAGAAAGACAGAGGGAGAGAGATGTATTCGCTGTTCTTCATTACACCTATAAAAGGAAAGAAATGAGAAGTGGCAGCCAGGGAGTAGTAGCATTTTGTTGCAGTGCGGTCCCAACTCAGCCCTGAAGTACTTTGCGTTAGGCTTCTTTTCCCAGCATATATAATATAGTAAAGAAATAAAATAAAGCATGTAAAACCTCACATATTACCAATGCATACGACATGTGGTACGAATAGAAGGGCATTGAAGTGCAGGAATTCCCATGACAGAGAGCAAAATAGGGCTGATTTTTTCTGCAATCTGAACTTATATCCTGGATGTATAAATGTACTGCAGACAGATGAGTTGGATTTAAAGTGGGGCAACGCCAGAGGAGCTGAGGTGAGCGTCACAGTGAGGGACAGACGTCGCATCAGAGGGCTCATCTGTCTGAGATAGCTGGGTATAATTAACAATCCTGTGGTTCTTAATTAATCTGCCTCAATCAGAGTAGAAATTCTATTCTTGAAGTTTGGACTAAATTAATTCAAGGACATGCGCTCAAACGGCAATATGCACAGACTGTGTACTCCGGTCTTTTTCCTTCCCTTTGTTCTTACCTTCTTTCATATTTTCCATTTTCTTGGTGTACTTGTCCAAGTGTTCTTCATTTCTTCTCCACAGCCTTCCTTCCTTCTTTACTTTGTTTTTTTTTTTTTTCATTCCACTTCATTCAGATAAACTCTGATATGATCTAAATCTGGCAACCAAACTGGAAGTGAAAAGAGAAAAATATGGTGGTGTCCTGCGTTTCCAACATTCTAGTTACAGCCTTGCCTGCTAGGGAATGTGCCAACCCTGCAGTGCCCTCCAATGGTGGGTCTGTGCCCAGGGAGGACGTCGCGGCACCTGGTGATGATCCCGATGGCCAAACTCAACCAGCTGAGCCCCGAAAACAACCACCATCTGACCATCTGACAATAATATTCTCTCTGTCAGACTGCCAGCTCCATGTGGCCGGGACATCAGAGAGAAGATATTACTCAGCTTTACTGGGGTTCACTCTCTCTCTCCAGTCATCTATATCTTGTTCGATCGGTTGATGCTATACACTGTGGATAGAGATCATTTTGTCTCTGGATATATGGTGTCCCCCACCCTCCTGTGTTTGTCTCTCTGTCTGTCCATTTATTGATGTGAAACACAGCATGGTCACAGACAGACATGTCAAGAATTGTCCTGAGCACTACCCAGCCTGTGACAACAGTGGTGTTATGTCCTCTGTAGCTCTGGAGGAAGCTTTGCAGAATTTGAAAAAATAACCTTAATGATGCCATGAGGGCTGCTGTCTGGTTGCATTATGGGATATGTAGTATCCAGTGTTTCGCCCCCAAAATTATCATGTCTCAGCCTCTGGTGCTTCAGTTTTGAGAATTCCTTTTAAAATCTTTCTCTTTTGAGTATCACAACTTTATACTAAATTGTTGGAGTGCCACTTTAATCAGCACCAAGCTGACAGTCCGAGGGGAATGTTTAAAACATGGTTTAGTTGTCTGCCCCTTGCTTGTCCCATTGGACTTGTATAACTTTGGCTCCCAGATGTCAGTGCATCCCAAAGCTTTGCACTGGAATTAGAGAGTAAAACGTTAGAATAACTGATTTATGCAGAAAAAGAACAAAAACAAGACACAAAAATGGAATTTTCTTTAAAACAAGAGTCAGCACCGTCACTCGGCTGGCCTGACCACCACCTCTATTTATCATGCACTACCTATTATCTCTGAATTTTGCATCAGGCTCTCACTGTGATGGATCTAGATGGCACATGACACAAATCAGAAAGATAATGACATGCATGGCTGTAAGCGCCGGTGAAATTTCCATGGCTTGAATGTTACGTGTGCATTCAAAACAAAATGAGAGGCCCCGAGAAAATTGACTATGAGATGGACGGTTATTTTTTTTTTTTTGCGTGAATCAGATAATGGCGATGTCTGCTGATTCGATGCACTGACAACATCTTGGAAAGCTTCTGATGACAGAGTGGATGGGTGTGTGGTCACACTGTGCCAGACTGCACGGTTATTCTGTTACTCTTAACAGTGTCCAGCCCATCGCTGTGAAAGGTGTGTGTTCCTGCTAAAATGGGAACACAACGAGGCACTGTTTGTCCAAAAAGCATTTGTCTTGTGCTTTGATCTCCTTTCTAAATAGGCACTTTCTTGGCATCCTTTTCCCCCTTTTAACTGGACCGGAGGGAAGGCGGCCATCAGTGAAAGAGATCCAATGGGCTTGTTTTCTGAGCTTTAGCACAGATATATTGGATTGGTGAGGAAATGGGCTAAAATTGGATGAAAAGTAAGTGTGTGCTTGAGAGTGTGTACATGTGTATTCATGCTTCAGAGGCCACCACTGAGGTATTTGTGTGTGTGTGTGTGTGTGTGTGTGTGTGTGTGTGTGTGTGTGTGTGTGTGTGTGTGTGTGTGGTGTGTGTGTGTTTGTGTGTTGGGACTTCACCAATCTCTACCTTGAGGACAGTCTACTTGAACTTTTTTTTTGTGACAGTTTCATTTTCAGGAGCACTTCTGCTGAAGATATGTATGTGACCTCATCTGCCATGAATCTGTTTTCATGCAATACGTCTGCATCTTTTCTTATACAATATCAGCTCTAGTTTCTGTCCTCACAGGGCACAGAATCTGTGGGTAAGCAGGGACAGGGTATGTTATTGATTAACTGTTTACATGGAGGTGGGATCCTCCTTTGCTGTGATTGGTGGCGCTGCATCATTCTTGGGTGCAACTGGTTGCTGTCCTTGGGGAGGCAGGCAATGACAGTTGAAGTAATTGACTGTTAAGCTCTTATGGATTTACTGCCTGCTGCCTGGTGTAGCAGAGGGCTGATCGCCCTGTACTGTACACATTCTGCTGTTTATACTCCATGTCCCTCTTACGTACACTCATTTAGCCAGGTGATAAACACATGAAAAGCAAGGAGTGAATCTTTTATTGGCCTGCGTTAAAGTCTATCTAATTGCGGGTAAATTGTGCTGTATACAAAGTGCATTAAGACATTGTTGTGCTGTGTGCACTGTTGGAGATAGCACAGGGCTGGAATTAGGCTTGTGTCTGTGTTGCTGTTTCTCCTTGGGCACCAGTAGCCAACCATAAGGTGTTGTGTTTGTCAGAGCCAAGCTTTAGCTAGGTGGAGAGATGCCCCCGGGAGTGTCTGACTCACCCATGCTTCTGCGGGTATGTGCATGTGTGCGTGCGTCTTCCATGCAGAGAGTGTGAGGTGTTGGCAGGACTGTCATATTAAGCCAATGGCGTTGAACTCATTGTGTCAGCTCCTGCAGGCTGCTATTGATGCTCCTATCGTATAACTCTGTCTTCCTTGCCCTCAGTGTGGCACACTGGCCAAATTCTTGTCACTACTTGCCCCTGACACGTACGTGCGGGCATGTGTGAGCACATTTGCAATTGCGCCTTTGCAGCTGTGCCTGAGTGTGCATGTCTGTGTGCCTAACGTTTGTGCTTTTATATGAGTGTGTGTGTGCCTCCTTCCTGCTCTCCCAGCGCGTCACGGAGCTCCTGCAGAGCACTGCTGCATTTCTGCATCATTAGGTCTCTCCCTAAGGTTGAGCGAGAGGCCGGACCCCTCAGGCAATGGATTGGGACCAGAGAGTATAAAGAATGGAGAGAGGATAGGAATGGAGGAGGAAACGGAACAAGACAGTCTATTAAGGAGCAAAAGATGTAAAGCAAAGGGACCGAGTGAAATGTGGCTAACTGAGAGGAAAAAATGAGAGAAATTGAGAGTAGAAAGATTTGGGGGAGACAAAATGAAATGGAGATGGAGTTACTGGAGGAGCGCAAGGTGGAAAAGAATGAGAGGAACATGGAGAAAATGTTCTATCAGAGAGAAACAAACTGAGAGAAAGATGGAAAGTGTGAGAAAGGGAAAAGTGAGGGAAGATGTACAGCAGAAAATGTAGTGTTAATGTATAGTTTAATCTCATTTTGAAGCCTCAAAATGCTGCTTATCTTAAGAAAACTGCCAGTGAGGTGGAATAATTTCATTAGGTTTAATGTCCTTCCACCTGCTGAGAGATCTTTATCAGAGCAAGTGGCCACATACAGTTAGCCACTTCACTTGTGCCAAGATAATATTACTTAATTCCAGACAATACATGTAAAGTTTTTGAAGTATAAAGTAGTCTTCCAAACATCTGAGTCCTGTAGCTGAGGCCAGCTGACAGGGGGGCTGCAGAGGAGAAAGGATGAATTATTCTGTTTGCTCCTGTTAGCTTCCAAACACTATCACGCACACTTAGGCTTATGAAGCTGGCACTGTAGACAACATCCATTCTAACAAGCCATTTAAGTGGTTCTTGTCACAACTTGGCTAGAAGAATGCTAAAGAGGGCGATCACACATGGGTCACAGTTTTGAATATTAATTTTAACCCAACTAAAGTTGAAAATAAATTACATCGAGAGAGCATGGCCTTAAATCTTATTTTATTTCAAATGCATGGAAAAAAAAATCCCCAAATAAATCACCAGAAAAGTGGGTAAAGGTGTATTAGAAACAAGATTACATTTCACCCCTGGCAGATTTTCACATGTAAAAAAAAAAAAAGGGAAAAAAAGTAGGATTTCAGAGTGTACATATGATGAAAAATAAAATGGCTGGCTAAGATTGACAATTTGCAGGGAGAGTTAAAAGAATGGAGAATAGAAAGAAACTGAAATGAAGTAGTGACAGCAGTGGGGAAAGAGGTAGATGCGATGCTAAAGATGACATAGAGAAAGAAGAGTGGTGAAAGAGCAAGGATGGAGTTATATAACAACAAAAGAGAAAAGTTTATGAGCTGTAGAAGGCACAGTTTCCATTAAAGACACACAACTTCATAGTATGTGCACAGAGCAAGATGCAAAATTGCAGTCAGTATAAACATTGCCATCTACACCCTTGGAAAAATAGACAAACAGCACTCAGAGGCCTATACCACTAACACAGTACAGTACACAGTGGTTCGCTTGTGAATAACACAGCCAATTAAGCAGCCACAACACAAGGCTCATGGCAACTTGGGGCCTCAAAGGACTCAATTACTGCTCTCGGTTTGCAGGGACAGAGGGAGAGGTAGAGCGAAAGAGACACATTCCTCAAAAGAGGACAGTGTGGTTTCCCTCTACTGGAAGTACAGAGATTCTTATTACTGTCCATATGCAACATGGGTAATCAAATATCATGATGACAGTGTGTCTCCAGAGAATTATGGTGTTCGGATGTTTGCTTTTTCTAACAGGGAAATGCCTGTTGGGGATTTCCCCAGCCAATTTTCTCCTTCTGCATAAAGGATAAGAAAAATGAGCATTTGCAAATAGGTTGAAATAGGTCGTTTATAGTCTGCATTCTTATTGTGTTGAATCACTGTTGCATTTGATGTTATTAGGTACTGAAGCGGGAAGTATCTGCAAGCAAATTAATTCATTCTGTGAACATATTGCACTCGCTCATGGCGGGTTTAAATACAGTAGGCCCGCCTGTTCAATTAATGTTTAACATGGCAGATCATTTCCGGTAATTTCCTGAGGAAGATATTAAATGATATAATAGGATGGGCTTGTACCAGACAGTGTAAACAGGCAGGGAGATAAAATGAATGGAGAACAATGGAAATTATTTCCTGGCAGTAAAGCTGGTTTCTGGCCCACATTTGTTTGACAAAGGATGATGGGAAATGTAGTGAAGCAGGTGAAATGAAAAAGGGTTATTAGTGGCAGAATGATGTTTTGGCTTTTATTTTGTCATATTGTGGTCCATAACTGCTACCAGGCAGTGGTACCAAAGGCTGCACTGGTATTGAAGCAGTGCTTCAATACTGGTGTACTGGTGTTTGTGTTTGTTGTTGGGAAATGTGGAATAAGATATGTGCTGCTTGTGTGTTATACCTCGCTTTAGTCAAACACCTACTAATCTCTGAGACTGCTGATTTACAGGGACACTGAGGGTCCATATGTCCTGGAGTGGACTGTCGGTCCTCTAGCAGATGAGGTTTGGATTAATCAACAACTGACCTGTCTGCAACGCTGGCAAGAATGAGGCCAGTTTTAAGCACCCGAAAAGGGAGAGCTGCTCAAAGAGAGATAGCTGGAAGGGAAATGAGAGTGGGAAAGATAGAGAAAGAGGAGGAGAAATACCTGAGGGTGAGGTGATGTGTGAGAGTAACTTGTTATATCTGATGGCTTATCCCCGGTTCTTGGTGCTTTCCATTTGTCACTGAATCAACCAGGATTTATGAGCTTCTTCAGAGCTACAAATCCTGATTATGGCCTTTCAGATAAAGAATGACACCCAGGTGTTAAAGGGAGTATGTTTGTGTGGACTGGATCGTTTAATTTTCCTTGGGTAATGGGGAGGGGCATGTGTGTGGAAAATGTAGACTGAGTGCTAATTTCCGCGAATCCTGGTCAGTGTAGCACAGACACAAGCTGAACACATTATCAGATTATTGTGGTAAATGCATGTAAAACAGTGCATGTATAGTATGAGTGTCTGTTTTGTCAGACCCACGTGAGATGACAATTGTAAAAGCTGACTTAAAACATGTCCTGTGTGGACAAGGAGTTTCTTACAGATGGTAGTTGTAACAAGTACGGCCTCTTCCCATTAAGACTAATTGATTAACTGTGCCTTTCCTTCAAAGACCTGGATTACGGCTAAATTCATACATCCAATGTCATGTTAAACTGCGAAAGTTGCTCTCCACCTCTGCTGCAGTGTACTGCCATACCCCCAAAGAAATGCTCCCTCCTCCCAGCAGTGTACAGATCTCATTAACAGTATTCCCACCTCTCTGGCATTATACCACCTCCCAAGAAATAAACCTAATCCCCCTAGCACTGTACAAACTTCTATAATGATGTACCCACCTCCTCCATAACTCTGGTAACAATGGCATAAGGCAGTTACAGTTACACCTAACATAGAGCCCTAAGCTACGCACTGTGCAGATGGGCGCTTTGATGAAAGCCGGCGTTATGACAAGGAGTTATGTTAAAGAAAAGCAGCCATAAAAGCAGTTGGAGCCTATGATAACAAAAGCCGCAGCTCGCAGTCTAACAGACTGCCGGGCTATACCACAGCATTTGCATATTCTAATGAGCCCAATGTTCAGGGTTAGCCGCTTACACTAATGACGCGTTCAGTTCTTAATAAATCAGTTAAGGCAGTTCCCTGCTGGAGCCCAGGGAGCTGCACTCGTGTGTGTGTGTCTTTCTGTGTCTGTGTGTTTGTGTGTATGTGTGAGTGTGTGTGATCTTACTGATTGCATATTTCATTATTCTGTAGCATTGTGTATTCGTGTGTGTGCCATTATGCTGTAATTTTGTGAGAAAGCATAAGTGAGTGACTGAGTCTGTTTGTGAGCACTTATCTACTTGTTTCTGTCTTAGTGTTTGTGCCAGCCTGTGTGTGTGTGTTTCTTCAGTCTGCATTTAATTGTGTGCGTGTCTGTGTGTATTTGCATAGTTTTTGTGTGCTTTTGCACATGTGGAAGGTTGTGTGTTTCACTACTTCGAAGTTGCTTCTTTTGAAGTAGTGGTATGAGCAACTGTATCTTGTACTGTTTTACTCACTTCAGATTTCGTATTTTTCACTGATTGCTCTTGCATTGCACCTGCTACTCAATCTACATTTAACTATAATGGAAATAATAAGAAGGGTGATCAAAAACATGCTGAAACTTATGCTGAGCATAAACAACTACACCTTTCTTATACTGTGGTGCAGAACACTTAAAACATCTCCCAAAATATATCAGGCAATCAAAATTGCTTTGGTACAGCTTCCTGCTGGCCAGTGTGTTCACCACCTGTGCTGACAGTGCTGTCAGGAGTGCAGTAACTGATACAGTACACTGACAGGTTATCACTGGACTGGGATTACAACTTCTGTTTTCTTTAGATGATATTGTGACAATTCACGAGATGAATCATATGCTGACGTTTCGAGACCAATTTAATGCTTCCAAATAAAGCGTCCTGAGGAACTTATACTGCGAACAGGAAAAGAAACCAGGGTGGGCTTCAGTGCATGAATTAAACACAGACAATCATCAGTGAATAAAATGAGAAAACTGACGTTTAGCCAGTTGTTAATTTCCCTGCATTAAGCTCTGGTTTGTTTCCAATCTGTGGGTACTGGCAGGTCAGCCAGTTATCTGAACAACATGGAATCAGTCCTTTTATTAATATTATTGTAGCAGTTTCTTACAGAGAGAGAGTAACAAAAAAAAAAAATCAAATCACAATTCCATCATGTTACTGCCAATTTGGCCCAGTGGTGGTTAGAAGGTCGATGGGCCATGGTTCTATCAGAAGGATTAGTCCTCAAATGGGATTACAGGCTTGTATGAAAAAAGAAAGAAAAGGGGGTGGATGTTCAAGCAGTCAAGAGAGCAGAAATATTTGAATGCAGACAGACACATTCAAGTAAAAAGATCATTTTATCATCATTAGTGAGGAAGGGGAAAGGAGGGGGGAGGAAACTGTCTTAAGAGGGATGGAAGCTGTATGGTGAGATGTGAGTTGTGTAGTTTAGTAAAGATTAAAGATTGAATGATTTGGAAGAGTGTGTGTATGTGTAGAATAAGGAACAGCAAAATTATCTTTCATTATGTTTTTATTTTTATGATCTATCTTATTTCGACTGGGTTTTTTTTTTCTCCACTTTCTCTTTCTTTCCAACACATCCTTTTTCTCTCGCTCTTAAGAGAGCCATAATATCTGTGAAGGTGCACTGGAGTGGAATATCCTGGTCACCCATCCGGTGTGACGAGGACACTACAGTAAAACACGCACACGTCCTGTCGGACAGGCACACACACACACACACACACACACACACACACACAGTTAATTGGTATTCACACACAGTGAAGTGGCATGGCTGAGACCCACATGGCTTGGAGTGCCAGCGGCGTCTTGCTGCCTTGCCACCATGGCCCCTCTGCATGTAGGTCAGCCTCAGCCGGGGGCACACCACCCTTACCCTCCCTCCCCCTCTCCCTTGGCTCCTTCTCTCATACCGCCATCCCTCACTTCTTCCAGCCCTTCCTCCCTGGATTCTTCTTCCTCTCATCTTTCTCTCTCTGCAACTGGGCTAGAGTAGTTAAGAATCAGGATGGCAACTTTCCTGATAACAGTTGATGTTCACTGTGTGTACCTTGTGATATTTAAACTCTCCATGGGTTAAACTCTTCACAGTATTTTACTTACCTGGTTAACAAAGAGCAAAAATTGAAAATTATAAAGTAACATACTAACCTCTGTATTACATTAACATCACTTTGCTTATTCGATGTAGGCCTGATATTCTTTTCACAAGACTCACTGTCTTATGAAAATGACATACCTCCAAATCATCAACTTTTTAGCAGCTAGGAAAAACAGACCTGTTCTCTGTTTTCAGACATTTCAATGGGTTTTTAAATAGTTAATTTAAGTTGGACAGTTTTCCCAATTCATAATTCAAACTCACTAAATCTGGAGACATGTTCTTTGCCCTGGACAGTGACAAAGTCTTTTGTTATCTATGTTATCAAGGAATCTCTATCCACCCATTTAATTATTAATCAGTTAATTCAAGTCCTTCTGTTTATGCACCATTTAAAGCTGCTGTTATTGTGTTCACATGTGGCTGGCAGCAATGTCCATGGCACAAACTAGACATGTATAAATGAAGTTTGTGATTTCTATAACTAGAGTCCATGGTCTGTTTTCTCTCAAACTGCCTACCTGCATATTAAGAGAATATGTTTATATACCAGCTTTAAATTCTAAGTTGGGGTGCCTAAAGTAAAGTGTTACAGGACAAATGTGAAGAATATGAATTTTGGTTACAGGATTTCCAACCATGTGCATAATTTAGGGCAGAAAGATTAGGATCAAGGGTTAGTTTGTGTGAGGATGAGACAATCACAGCTGCCGTCTTTAACTTCAGAATTAGCTTTAAGGCATCTGGGTTATGGCTTAACATGTAGCTGTTACTGAATGTCCTCCTAAATGGGGATGAACTCTTTCTTGGCATCACTGGCATCAACCTCCCTGCCCAACCAGCTGAGCTAATCACCCACTGTGCATTTGCTCACTATTTGCTTGTCTAAAGGCCATTATTGCTGTTCAGAATTTGATAGAGGGCCTGTGAAACCGGTGCTCGCTGCTTTTCAAACGAGTTCCTACAAATTACTCTGGCACCAGGAAGCCTTTCATCTTCCCATCTCTTTGCCCTTGATGTGTATTTTTTTTTCCTCCTCCTGCCTCTCTCCTAACCTCCCACCCTGGCTCTTCTACATTCCCTTATTCATTCCTTAAATACCTCCATCCTTGTAACATTTCTCTCTGTATGCTGTAGTTGCTTGCCGTTACTGCTCCTGCTTTCCCCAGTCCTTGAGACTATGAGGTTTCTTGGGTCTCTTCTGAAAACCACTTTCAACAAAGAAGGTTTTTACATAATGTGATTTTTGTCACAACTTTAATCTTGTTGGTTCTAATGACAGTAATTACCTTAAAACAGCGGCGACAGCCTGAAAGGGACAGACGACAAATGCTAAAAATGTCTTCATTTGCTCTTTCGAAAACAGTTGGTGCTGCACAGGATAATGTGTGTGTGTTTGTGTGACATCTCCATTAGACAGCACTGTATCAGTGTGCATCTCCCTGTCTCCGTGCCCAGGCAAACAGTTGGCGGGGCTGGTACCCTGGGCACCAGCTAAGCACGATGCCTCCCGCTGGCGTTAAACACATTACCGATCACAAATCAGAACGTCCAAATTTGTTATTATTATTTAGGATTCAACATATGAGATTGCTTACTGTTCTGAGAGAGATTTCAAATAGCCTCCGCGTACATAAATGTAAATGATTTTGATCCCCGCAGTAATCACAACACAGTAATTTTATGCAGTGTTTTTATGATAAAACTTTTACGATCTTCCCAGAGGACAAAAAAAATCTATTCTAGACTTTTTTTTCAGCGATTCCCATTTTCTCTCCCTCTGCAATATTCTCCATGGCTTTCCCTCCATCATTTTCTTTGCGTTTTTCGAAATTACTACAGCAACATAAATTGCTGCCATCAGGTCCAAAGTTCCACCCACAATCTCTATCTTTTTGTCCTCATCTCTTTCTCTCTGTCTTTCAACGTGGTAGAATCCTCCTCTGTTGTAATTGCCAGTGTGAGTGATGGAGTGTTTCTGTCAGTGTTTGCCTGATAGCACCGTCTATACACAGACACACACATGCACACACACTCTTTGCACACAAACAGTCACTAACGCACACGCAAAGCCCAGTCACATTACGTATGTGTGCTCACAGAATGTGCAAACGTTGGCACCTGCAGGGACATATGCTCGCACACGCGCACACACACACACACACTCACCTCTGTGTGAAGTAGCTGCAGGTTACAATGAGTGAGCTCTCCATTTCCCTTCTCACTTGTTGGTCTATCTCTCCCTGCTTTCCACCAGGCCAGAGGCCATCATATTGTCAGAGCAAGATCCATATCCAGAAACAAGCCCCGGTGGCTGTGATTGTGGAGTTAGGGGAAAACAGGGAAGCACGATGCTCTATATGGCTGGGTTGTTGTTTTTTTTTTTGTTGTTGTTCTTGTTCTTGTTTGGGTTTAGTCATGATTTTTTTTGCTTTTAAATGGCACTTGAAAGGAGCATGCCAGTATTTAATGGCGGCTTAGTGAGTTTGCCAGCAATTTTCCCAAACACATCATGTATCCTAAGTTTTTTTAATGTGTTTCCCTCTGTTCCAGACAACCCATGGTTTCTAATTAATTTAGCACTATGTAAGAATCAACTTACAGAGGCTTGAAATGCGCTTGAGATAGGTAATTCATCCCATCAAAAACATTCATGGCAAGTTTTATTTCTCTACAGAGGTTTGTGCATCATTTGCATGGTAACTGGAGACTTGAGAGTCAATTGCTGAACACCGTCCCCTTCACAGTCTTTGTTACGACATCAAAGAATCAAACCCGGTAGACAAAACAGTGGAACACGGACACTGACAACAGGATAATGTAAATTTTGATGTGATTTTTCAGGAGCCAGCTCTCAAGTCTCAGATGTTAGAACCATCCAGTCCATTCCTGTAACAAGCTTTTCTCTAAATGAAGTGTAGTGAATGGGATAAAACAAGCTCAGAGAAGAAGAAAAAACAATAAACTTTGTTCTGTTCTTGCCTCTGTTAACCAATGGTTGTGTCTCTCTGAACACCCATATTGATCACAAAGCAGCTGTGTCTACAAAAACACATCTGATAGTTCGATAGTTTGAATTTACAGTCGGCTTGCCGCTATTCTTTACCCTCCGCCTTTCCGTAGCTCTTTCTGATGTATTCACTCGACCTCCTTACTGCTCTCTAGTTATTTCTTCCTTTTAGAAATTCTTCCTTCCTTCACTTTAGGTTATTCTTCCAGTATCTCTTTGAGGAAACAGGACTGACAGCATCTATTTCTCTTACCTCTCCACACAATCATTTCTACCTTCCTTCCATCTATCCCGCTATCCCTTTTTTATTCCATTCATTTCAGATTCCATCTTCCCATCTATACTTCTTGCTCCTATCTTCTCTCCATCCCACCCTCCATTTCTTTCTCCCTCTTCTTTCTGTCACTCCCTTCATCGCCTCATCTAGCTCTATCTCTCCATAGACAATCTGCCAGCACTGTGCCCGCTCCAGCCCTCCCAGAGTGATCCCGTTAGAGGGCTAATGCTGTGAAAAATGACAGTGAACCGGCACTTTTACTGCCATCACCACCGCTTTGGGGCCGCCTGCCGCCTACAGCCCTGTTGCCTGGCAACTCCCCAGACAGCTTCCCTCCAAAAGGCGAGAGCTCCTGTCTGCTCTGTTGCGATAGAGACCCGAGCCTAATAAGCATTATATCTCATTTTGTCTTATCATTTTGTTGTTAGTGACACAAGTTTGCTCGGAGCTGAGACTATGCAAAGAGCACTGATGCAGAATATGTCTCTCATATTGAATGAACAAAATGATTTGCAAGAAGTGTGACTTCTTGGAGCACTGTTGTTTGAATAAGAGGTTGCTCAGCCAAAAAAAAAAAAAAAAAAAAAAATCATAAATATGCACAAATGATGAAGATGCGGATGATGCTGTGAAGCTTTTCAGTAGAAGAGAGATGAGGAGCTCTGACCCCATTACAGATTTCTTGGATGTCATGCTATGGTTTTGGTACATTTACATTCTAGAGTCAATAAATCAAAAAAATAGAAATCTAAATTTCAGAACATATAAACGTATTTTTTATGATATAATGAGAAGGTAGTTGATAGTTCTCTCACAGGCTGGATCGGTGATGGATTTCAAAACTTATTTCGCCATTGAAGCCTTAATCAATGACAATCATCCCCTTCTCTTGCTAGTTAATCCCCTAATAAATGTCCTCATCATTTATACTGTGGATACACGGAGAATTCTGCTGCTTATTTTATAATGCAGTGCACCAGTATATAATGACAACTTATCACACTGGTCTGACATGAGGAGAATCTTAAAATCAGCACAGTTAAACAGATTTTCATTTCTTTGTGCAAGAGAGATGGTAATTATGGGAAACATATATTACAGTACTTTGAATAAGGTGAACAGAGCCTGCATTAAATTTCTGTCTGATCATTTTTAATCTTGTGATACTGTAGCTTTGTGTGATGGCATTTAATTCGGACTTCTTCAAAGCGCTACAGAAATGTTACCAGGTCCGACCTAAAAGGCATCGCTTTAACAGACAGATGAAGGCAGCAATGCTTCATATCCCTTCTCTGAAAAGGGCTCAAGTGTTTTTTTTGGATGACTGGAAGGCAGAGGGGACGAGGCCTGTCTTTGTAAAGCTTCATCGTCCATGCTCTATTGCATGGACTACTGCAGTCCAACGTGGCCAGTAACTTGCAGAGTGATTGTATTCATTGTTTACACAAAATATAAAACTGTATCACTTCCTATGACCAGAGAGGCTTCCTGCCCGCTGGCTACTCCCCAGGGACTCTACCCAGGAGCAAATCAGGGCATCTCATACATAACTCATTATTTTCTCATGCTCAGTCCCAACACATTACATCAATATAAAAAAAACTTTTTGAAAGATATTTTTTCTTGAAAAAGTTACCTGTAGCTGTATGATGAAAATATCATGCTTGAGTCTGAGCATTTTTCTGCACTCTGTTGGCTAATTATGGTTCCTTGTAAAAAAAAGAAAGAAAGAAATAGAAAAAATAAATAAATAAATAAATAATATCCTGCCTGTGTGTTGTCTCCTGGCCCACTTATCTCTCTTTCCACCTCCATCACTGCTTTTAAGGCAGAAACCCGGTTATACCAGCCCTTCACCTAAAGTTAACAAGGATCCAGTACTCCCGAAATATTCAGAGGTACAAGTGACACGAGCCAAGTGGTTGCCATGGGAACTATGAGAAGGGGTTACAAAAGTGAGTAAACTGACGGGCACAGATGCAGTCCTCGCCGTTTAATGTGCTCCTGTTTTGAGACGTCTGAGGTTTTGAAGATCATTTGGAAGATAGTGGAAAAACTTGATTCTGCGTCTGAGTTATTTGAGATGGGGCGGGTGGGGTGTCCACTTGCTATGTTGTCACTGTGTCTTTCTCCAAACTCTGTGTGGTGGGGGAAAAGTTGTATTTCCAAGGAATTAAAGCTAGAAAACTATAGTGTAATACAACATCTGAAGGAAATCCAGAAATTATATGGTACAGGCCTATTTCTGTTCAGCCCTGTAAGGTGAATCAGTGTAGCTATTAAAGCACCAGTTTCCCATTTTAAATGATTATCCTATAGAGAACCACTAATGCAAATCCATCGGCGTCATAGAGAAAACCATGAATAGTTGCAATTTCCATTAATGTGAGCTGAATGGAGAATATGACTAGTAGTGTGTGTGTGTGTGTATGTGGATGTGAGTTGGTGTATTTATTGGTGATGAGAGCATTCACATGAGCCACATCAAACAAAGTACAGGCTCAGTGTAGACTGTATGAGGACAGAAACAAAGCCAACATCTCAGTACGTCTTGCTTTCTCCCTTAAAGGAATTTGCTTATGAACTGAATTTCATCACCGTAGATGCCTGTGCACACATACACACACCATCTGCTGAGCCATTAGACAATTCTTTTTGTAAATAAGCCTGAAGACACACTCACACACACACACACACACACACATGCACCTAGAGAGAAGAGTGGCAGTATGCCCAGCCTTGCCCCAGGTGTCTCACAGTTGATGTATTGGTGTGGCCTCAGATGAATCCATGCAGGCCAAACTAATGCTCTTATTAAAGGCTTTTTAAATCTCTGCCTAACAGAGAGACAGTGAAAGAGAGAAAGGAGGTGACGTGTTTGAGCATATAAATATGCACCTCAGGTGCTAATTTGCCCTGTAAGTCACTTGTGTCACCGGCTGCGGTGAAAGACAAGTGGAAATAAAAAGGAAAGCAAGAGGAACGGAGCGACAGGGGCAGGATGGAGAGAGCGTGATGGAGACTGAGTGAGAAACAAGAAAGAAAAGGGGAGGTGTAAATCACATTAATGAATAAGCTTCATTAGTTGTGCCCATTAGCATCCAAAGCAGGGATTAATTTAACTTCAGCTGACTTTGGAGAAGCCTAGTGGCCATGATGGGACACAGTTTGATTACACACCTGGATGTCTGATCACTGACACCCTTCATTCTGATGAGCGGCGGACAGTAATGTGAAATCAGAACACCTGCAAGGAGAGAACTAATGTGGAAAGAGTTCATAGGCTTACTAAGGATTTCCTCCTTTTTGAGCCCGTTTGCTGGTTTTCGCTCTTCTTTTTGTCATTGCTGCCTATTTCATTGTAGCCTTTACACCTCAGGCTATTTTTCTATCTGTCTGATTTACTGAAATACTTTTTTGGGTGTTGCACTCACTTCTCTTGTTGTCTCTTTGTTTGTGTCGCCACTAGGCGGACCCCCAAGGCCGAGACATTGCCATCCGTCCCTTCTTGGAGCACTGTGAGAACACCCATATGACCATTTGGCTGGGCATCGTCTATGCCTACAAGGGACTGCTAATGGTGAGAGAATTTGCCTCAAGAGACTTTACAATCTGCACAAGCTCTATATTTAGACCCTGGACCCTGGAGGGAAAACTGCGTAAGGAGGGATCCCTCTTCCAGTATGGACGGAAATGCAGTAGACAGCGGTGTGCACAGAGTAGACAAAAATAACAAATTACAATATGGAGAATGTGACCATTTGACCTCTCTATCCTTGGACCTGGAAAGAGAACAGACTACACCTACACACAAGAGATAGACTCAAGTATACTGGCCAAGAAATAGTCTGGGACATAACCTCTGTAAAACTACGTGTTCACAGTTTAGCCCTTGCTCTAACTCCTATTAATTTAACGCATATAGCCATTAAAAGGACAATGGTTTTAACAGTCTTCTAACCAGCATTGTTGTCTGTTAATTAATTTTGATCTTGATAGATCAGTAGTACTGATTTACTGATGAATAAATGTTCACTGATTTCATTTGATCATCGTTATTAATATTAAAAGATTTCAGTTTACAGAGGCACTGAAGGACTAACGGGATGACAGGCGGGAGGGGCCCAAACCAATGAGCTGTACCTGGACATGTACCTGTCACCGTGTGCAAAACACAGGGTTCTAATCTAACTGTAACATACCTTAGGAATGTTCCATTTCCCCACACGTAGTTTGTTTGAAAGGCTCCATTAAACAGGAACCGTGAACTATGCAAACCTCACTACATTTATGGCGAGGCGGAGGAGAAGGAGCGAGACGCCGCCGTAAATCATCTTAAGCAGATTGAGAGAATGCAAATACTACTGAAAAAAACGTCAAAGACAGCGAGATGGAAGGAGTGAGAAAATTGTTGTTGAAGGGCTTTGATGTAAAATAATAAGACAGGAACAAAGAAGTGGAGCGGGTGGAAAAAGTTTGTATGTGACTGACTGACAGGAGCCCACATCTGTATGAGGCATAGAGAGGGACAGCACAGCAAAAAGAAGCATTAAGGCTTCAGACACTCACATATGAATGCATGCACACACACACTTCACTGATACCTCACAGTCACATACACATGCTCACACACTTGAGGTTCACTAATCCTTGATGACTGCTCTTTTAATTCTGCTGCTTGTCATTCCAGTATCTCTCATTTAGACATTAGAATAAGCAGGCAGGCCACCATCAACAGCACACAGTGAATTATTCAGCAGACTGTGCAGGGTGCTGCTGCTGCTGCTGTTGTAGCTCCAGTGTTCTACCAAACAATTAATTCACTCTCACTAAATAAACATTTCACACGTATGAAACCTAAGGCTGCTTTAAAGTGGTTTCTTTAGGTTTTTTTTCTCCTCTTTAAGACTTTGTCACATAATAAATAATAATAAAGTTGATTTTTGTTTGATTTTTTTAAGTGTCTCTCAAAGTAAAGTGAAACATGCACTCCATTAGTATTTATGAAGAACAATGAAGAGCACTCAACAAACAAAAAACATTAAGATTTAATAATAGAGCCCTGCTTTAATCTGAAAAAACTAGCAACAGACCCGTGTTCAGACTTTATATAACCAGTCAAAAACTGCTTTTAGTTGTTCTGAGATGTCTGTGTGATCTTTTCTCAAAATTCTTATAGAACATGTTTTGCTTTATCTTTCTTTTCCTTGATAGCTGTTTGGCTGCTTCTTGGCATGGGAGACCAGGAACGTGAGCATCCCTGCCCTCAACGACAGCAAATACATCGGGATGAGTGTGTACAACGTGGGCATCATGTGCATCATCGGTGCCGCTGTGTCGTTCCTGACCAGAGACCAGCCCAATGTTCAGTTCTGCATTGTGGCGCTGGTGATCATCTTTTGCAGCACTATCACGCTCTGTCTGGTCTTCGTCCCCAAGGTCAGTTGTTGTGTGAAAGAGGAGCGAGTGTGTGTGTGTGTGTCAGAGTACATGTGGATCACTGCACACTGCCAGAAACTAGAGTGTTTAATTATCACCACTGTCACACACAACACTTCACTAAGCCCTGGACACTAAAAATGCAGCTTAAACAGTTACGTGTAGCTTATTTAGTCCAGGTCATTTTATCCCACAGCGCAACTGTGACTAATACTCATAACCCCTGTTCCAGCTAATCACCATGAGAACCAACCCAGACGCAGCTACTCAGAACCGGAGGTTAAAGTTCACTCAGAATCAGAAGAAGGAAGACTCCAAGACCTCCACCTCGGTCACCAGCGTCAACCAGGCTAACACTTCTCGGCTGGACGGGCTTCAAACTGATAACCACCGCCTCCGCATGAGGATAACAGAGGTCTGATCCAGAGAGAACACAGACATGTTGTACATCTATTTTTTCTTTTTTTTTAACCATGATCAGCATTTTACAAGACAGGACAACAGTGCGGTGACTAGAAAGGTTTTTAATGCAATCATGGAGTAAGGAATAAGGCTTTTACTTGTAATTAAAAGTATAGGAGTTGAACACAGGTCCAACAAGAGAAGGAGGAAAGAGGAAATCATCCAAATCCATTGGACACTGAAGCTAAAAACCTGTATCCAGTTACAAATATCCATTGTTCTGTTAATTGCTAATAAAATGATTGTTAGTTGTTAAATGCAACTCGGATCAGAGACTGCACTGTCACCAAGTCTTTGTAGTCTTTGTACCAAGCTATATGTTCTCTCTCTGCTTCATTTCTTAAAAATGTTGACATGTATTGACATTGAGTGACATTTGAAGAAATCACCTGGCAGTCACTTTCTATGAGATTTCTCAGAGATGAATTCCTGTTGTTGTCCTTGCTTTTGTTCATGACTGTGGCAAATGAGGAGCTGCTCAGACAATCTTGGAGGACAAGTAAAGTTGTGATGTCTTTGCCAGAGAGGAGTCTTTTACATTCATAACAGTGTTTAGAAATGTAAAGTAGTTGCAGAAGTCTGTTGTACATACAGTAGATCAGACTCAGCGCTGGGTAATATTTGCCTGATAACCTTGTAGCCTGCTTGAGCTAGGTTGTTCGTGAATAATTTATGCAAACTTGATGTAATCAAAGACAGTTAAGTTTTTTTGCTCTACTTTTAGTTATTTTAACTACTTAAAAAAAAAATCAACTAATCATTTCTCTGTTTTTCTGTTT
Organism: Toxotes lorentzi; assembly: GCA_037833715.1. Taxonomy (NCBI): domain Eukaryota; kingdom Metazoa; phylum Chordata; class Actinopteri; family Toxotidae; genus Toxotes; species Toxotes lorentzi. The sequence continues at coordinate 11,526,896 of JBBMJY010000005.1, forward strand.
AAAAAGTTGGACAAGGAGCTGGAGGAGGTGACCATGCAGCTGCAGGACACCCCAGAGAAAACTCCTTACATCAAACAGAACCATTACCCAGACGCAAACAACATCCTCAGCATACGCAACTTCACAGATGGCAAAGGTGAGAGACTGGCTGTATGTTTCCAACTGCAGTATCCGCGAACCAGGAACTCCGACACACTGTCCATCACAGTCCTGTTAGGCCATGTGTGTGTGTCACCCTACTCATTTGAGGCATTCACCACTCACAAAGTTTGTTTCTGAAAATGATCCATTGCATAGAAAAGTAACACGTTCACAGAAAGCAGTAGGGGACGCTCTTCAGATGCAAAAAGAATCACTTTATTTGTAGCTCCAGTGTCAAAAGATTTCAGTGAAATTCCCAGCACAAATGTGGCCTTTTCAGTTTTACTTGACTGTGTGTGGGACATTTTTCTATGAGATGAGACTGTTGATTTTGGCTTATACATACCTGGACTGAAAAACGCTATAACTATTCCATAATTGTTTGACCTACTTGGACAATGTTGAAAATACTCTCTCACTCGCAGTGACCTGTCAGGAGGAACAGTGCTGATATTCGCTGGGTGTGAAGTGACAAACACATAACTTACAATAATGAAGTGTTGGTTCTTTTTCCATCGTAGTCCGTGTAAAATCCAAGATGGTGAATCATTCCTTCCCCAGTCTGTGCTGCTCAGCTGGGCTGTACTAAAAGCTGCTGCTGGTGGTGCCTGAAAACTATATTGCATCAGTCTATAAATACCAAAAACAGTTATTAAGGAAATAATTCAGTCCTGTCTCACTGCAGTACAGTGTGATTCAGCCTGATGCAATTCTTTATACAGTACCACTGTAATAAGCTACACATTTGTGCGTATTTTTCTATTTCACTGTAGAGAGAAAAATATAAATGAAAATGGTCCATATCACAATTTTATAACGATCATAACATCCAGAATTTCTTAATATTAAGAAATAAAAAGCTAATCCGCTTACACATTACCTCATAATAATTCCTTACAACGCATAAACTGTGTTTGCATGTTCCGTGGGTTCAGTAAAGGATTTTAACGCTGCGTTCAGAGCAGCAGCTTGAAGGAATATCTTGATAGTTTTCTTTTTTTTTTCAATTGCTGGAGCTCCTGTCAGCTGCAGGTGAAGAAGGGACACAGGAGCACTCTGTCTGACAGCAGGTCTGTGACGTCTCTTAGAATGAGTCATGAGATTAGCTACAGTACCTGAATACTTCAGCGCTGCTTGGCAAGTTCTACACATATACTCTGGTCACACTTTATCAACTCTCTCACCTTTTATTATAAAGCCCAGAGTGTGTCCACACTTGATTTTGCACCTAATTATTTGGTGTTTGGGGTGTTGTTTGCTGTCTGTTGAACAATGTACTTAGGAAAACAGTTGAGAGAAGAGTAAAGAAAAGGGAGGGAGCAGTTCAGGTGAACCGTCATCGGTTGAGACAAGCATAAGGAAACACTAGGAATAAACTATTTGGTGCTAAAATATAAAGATACATGTCATATTTATTTCTTTACTGTGTCAGTTTACTCTCCCAACTTCTGCCCCCATTCATGCTGTTTGAATTGATGCAGCTGTATCTTAGATATGATGAAGACGGGCTCCTCAAATTGAATCAGTGAATCGTTACACCTGAGCAGCATCGCTTTGCATTAGGCACCATTTTCACAGATGCGGGGTGATGGTGATGTACATCAGCCAGATCCAGCACGTCTGATGCACACGCCAGCAACAAAGCTGCTCTCAGGGGTGTCTAATGGATCTGTCTGTGAGTTTCGGAAGGTAAAAGAGCAAAACAGCTGCGCTCGTTCTGCGGATTGGGAGCAGAGTATGTTGGAATTGTTTGAGAAGCTTCTCATCTGTGAAAGTTCATAGTTATGCAATGAGCTGATTAATGAGTGCATTCGCAGAGCAATGTGTCTAATGCCTCTTCTTTGGGTCTTAGTTTGTTCTCTGCTTCCTTCTGTTTCTCCTCCTTCTCTGCCTCTCATCTTTTTGCAAGCACACACACATAAACATGCACCAGACACACACCCCTCCTGTTTTAGTCCAAATATTGTCTGGCTCAAAAATAATATTTTTGTGGTGGTGGTGGTGCGGGGGAGGGGGGTGATATTATGTGATTATACCTTTACATGGATATATTTGAAATAAAAATATGTCTATGTTGCTGTGCTCTTGGTTGGAGCAGCTTAGTGTTGAGAAGTCAGTGCCAATATTATTTTAATTAGTAAAAAATGAGCTACCATCTGTGAGATTTTTGACATTCCTGTCTTTATCCTTTAAAGAATCCCATCCAAAATACTGCATCACATTTTGTCAGTCAGGAGATTTTTCAGTGATTTGAAAGATTTTACAAGATGCTATAAGAAACTGCTATGGCTCAGTGCACTGTTGGATTTTTTTTTTTTTAAATCAAGTATTAGAGCTCACATGTGTGAGTGAAAACCTATCCATCTTAAACTCCATTTCCATTCATCAAAAAATGAGGATGAAACAAAAATTATGGCATATTACCTGAAAATAATTAACTAACCTAAGTTAAGTAAACACACTCTCACATCTTCCTTCTTTGGTGAACTAAAATTCACATTGTGTGGGCTCAAAGAAATAAATCTATTTTAGACTCAATCTTTGTATGTCCTCCCTTGGTTACTTTGTCAGGAGAGAGAACAGAGACAAATATAGCCAAAGACGTCTCAGTATAAATATGCATTTACATGAGTCTTTTTAATAGGAACAAAAAATATAATGTGACTAACAATCTGTATCTGTCTTCTATAAATTTGTGTCAGATTACTAAATACATATATTTACAAAGTAAACGCATTTAACACAGTTAAATGAAATGTGTGCGACCTCTCCAGGACAACAGCAGGAGTTGGCAGCAAAAAGGATTGTTGTCATTTTCATTAGGGGAAATCGCTGGTAGAGAAATTGGTCATTTTAAGGAGGGAAAATGATTAAATAATCTGTAGCATCTGTGGCAAAATTTACATTGGGATCAAATATGACAAAGCAATAGAAAGGAGCTCTGTAAATCGACAGAAAACTAAATGAACACTGAGCTGCTTCACTGTGTATTTGGCTAAAACAGAGAACAAGTATGGAAAGTTGTTAAAGTCCTGATTACATGTCAGTCTAGGTATCTGAGGCTGGTCTCATAGTGAGCCACTGACTGACTTAACCATTACTTTAAAAAAATATATATATATCACACAGAGAAACGCATCAGTCTTTGGGTTGTTAAAATGTTCTTAATAATGATCTCTTGAAGAGAGCGGGAGAAAGAGAGTTCTGAAAAACCCAGTTCACACAAAGAGCGACGGCACATTAGGTGGTACTCACAAACATCAGTCTGACACACATTATGGAAATAAAATCACAGGTCATTAAGCCTCCTTTAAAGATCACCAGCATATAAACTTTTTCCCATCCTCAATCTGCTTATGCTTGACAGTCATCATCATCATCATCGCCAGCTCTTAACTGTAGTCATCAGTATTCATAAGAGAGCTGGTCTAAATATATTGGGGGCCGTGAATGAGTGGCTGTTATAAGAGTAGAACGCCATGTCAACAGCGATTACGCTCACTCACAAAGGGTGAGAAGCAACACTCCACCTCTCTCTCTCTCTCTCGGCCTGTCTTCATGAATATGTACAAGCAAACAGCGATGCTGGAGAACACCAGCAGATGACAGTTAAGGTGTGGTTTTCTGACAGATTGGCAGCTGCGAGGCCTGATTTTAGACTGAGAAGCTAGAAGTCATTATGTTATTGGTTCACAGTGATGTGAGCATCTTATATCATGGCTAGGGCAGTAATTATTACACTTCGGACTGTGAAACTAATGAGGATCATCCAAACAGTTGTCATCAGCCTAAAATAGTAAAAGTAAGCTAAGCAGCTGCTTAGAGCACCACAACTCATTTTCAGCTCATTATTGATCAATCTTTTGATTGCTTTTTTAAATTGATTTAATTTAATGTATCATTGATAGTTTTATCTTCAAAAGGTCAGTTGTGAAAAATGCTCATCACAGTTTTCCAGAGCCAAAGACCATCCATCTAAAAAGATATTTAGTTGACAATGAAAAGAAATATTTTTTTCTGCGAATATTTAAAATTAAATGATTATGATTACTAGAACTGTTGACAGTTATTTGTCTGACAATCAACTAATTGATTACTCGTTTCATCCTTATTTTAGTTCTCACTCTGTACTTTCATTAAATATCAATCTGTAATGAGTAGATATTAAGATTTAGGCTAATTTACTTGATTGATTCTTGCACATTGAACATTCAATTTTAAATCTTTATAGTATTATCGTGCACTGAAAGTCCTAATTAACTAAATTCTGCTGAAGGTGTCATAAAGGTTGGGTCTGGCCCTGTGGGCAGTAGTGACATTTAAAAGAAATACTTTCTCTGTGGCACAAACACATATTCTGTGTCTGAATCCATAATGAAGTGTATAAATATCTGTGTCTGTGCTTTTAACACAGCTCAGAGAGCTACAAGGTTAGGCTTTTTTCAAAATGCAAAGAGGGCTAGTCTGTTTTAAAATAGTCCAGCAAGTTCACATGTCCAATCAGGGCATGGAGTGCTGTTATCAGTGAATCAGGTCACAAAGTCCTGGGAAATCTGGGACAACTTGAGAGAAAACTCTGTAGGGGAAAAAAAAAAAAAGGATCATCCCGCTACTCTCCAGGTGCAATTTTGGGAAAAGTGATGTTTGTTTACTCCAGTTGTTATTGTGTTTCAACCTCATCAACTGCAGCATCTCCAATGCAACATTAGGAGAATGCAGAAATCATGTTAGCAAGGCTTTTTTTTGTGTGTGTTCTCCACCTTCCTCTCTTGATCAGGGTTGTTCTTTCTTGCTGTCTCTCTTTTACTTTGCTTCCATTTTTACTTTTTGAATTTGTCTGCAGATGTGATTAAATGATGAAATCTGTTCCTTTTTGGAACAAGGAAACTAACAAGCTTACATGGTTGACACATTGTTAGATCACTATTTTGACTAAGACCTCTAGTGTTTTCACAACCCTGATGGAGGGTTGTTTTCCCCTGTATGTATTGTTTTTCCAAATTGTAAATGCCTTTGTGATGAAATTACCTTTGTGATGTGAATGCATGCACTGTACGCACCTGATGCTGCACCCCCACTTTCCCTCGCCATTCCACATGTTGTTGTTATTATTATACTGTACCTCCCTTCTTGCTTCCTCTTCCCTTTCCCTTTGACGTCATACTAGGAGGGTTATTATGCTGCTCTCGTCAGTCCCAGAATTAGAAGTACCATCACGTTTTCAGAATCAACTTGGTACTGAAGTATTGGTTCTTGTGACATTCCTAGTAGGAATCCACCCTGGATTAATTGATTATCGCTTTTTGCATTGTGCCAGGAACAAATTAATAGCATTAAAAGCAAGAGGCATCATTCAGAGGCACCCCAAACAGCTGAAGATACAAATGACAGTCAAGATGCAGGTAATAGGACCACAGTTGTTTGAAAATGACTGAGTCGTGTCTCAGGTACTGGTCATGTGTGGCAATGAACAGCTGAGCAGTCAAGTATGACAGCCCACTTGACACAGCCTATCATATCTTTTATGATGCCTACATGTGTTTTCAATGCAGATGGAGAGAAGTCGATACTGAAGAACCACCTGGAACAGAAGCCTCAGGCGCAGTGGGGGTCCATGGATCCTTCCAGAATAAACAGAGGTCCCCTTGAGGATATCAACTCACCTGAACAGTGAGATCTCCCATTTCTACAGCACCTCTACCCTTGTGTCCCGCTCCCCCTTCCCCTCTGTCTTGTCAGCTTTCTCATCAGACTACACATTACACATATCGCAACTACCAGCGGCTCTCATGCAGTTGCTCTGGAAACAGAGCCCTGCGAAAGCATGGACCGGCCCTGTACTTATCTCTCCCACGCACACCAACATACATATAACCACGTAGAGTGTATGTGCAGCGCGAATGCTCACAGTCAGACTCTCACAGACAAACACGTGCATGTACAGTGTTCACACGTTTACATTCAGCTGACTGATTTTTGTCCCACCTTGTTAAAGAAGATGTTCTTTAACTCTCAAAACACTCATGCGACAAATTCAGATCTACATTCACTTATTATTCATAAGGCAGCAAAGCTGAGGGATGTCGACTTCATCAATGGTGGTGGGGGGGCAACATTAAGAGTTCTCCCTCCTACACTTATTTAACCAGAACCAAGAGAAGAATATACAACATAGTGGGACAGATGGATAGAGAAGGGAGTGGGGGCAGACAAGGAGGGTAAAATATTGAGGAGAAGGCAGTTACAGAGAGAAGATTGATTAAGAGAGGAGGATGTTTAGATAGGAAAGAGAGACAGATAAGGAGGAGAGAAAGAAAGAGGTAGAGACTCACAGAGGCTTATGTAACCAGTGATTTACAGCTCGCATTGGAAGCAGCTCTGAAAATAGACAGGGAGGAGAACAGAAGTAAAGGAACACTCAGAGCTATTCCCATGCCGCATGAATGTTTGATCACATGGAGGGAAGAGAGATGAAGAGGCAGCAAGAGAGAAACAGACATATAAAGAAGTTAGCAAGAGGTATGAAGAGAGAAAAGGTAGAGGACGACGAATGGTAACACTTTGTGACATGACGCATGCAAAGTCACATACCAGGTCCATGTAATTGTCAAGTGTAGCACCTGTGTCATGTATGAAACACTCAAAAATACAAAAAAAAAAAAGCAAGATTGTGTTTCCATCAGAAATGGGACAGGTCAGGATAACTGACTAGGCCTGAGGACTATTAATATTTCAAAGTTCACCTAATTAAGACATTTTTCTAGGTCTATAGCTGACTGAGTTTGAATTTCATTCCCCCTCTTAATATTTTACATAAGTGGCATTTGGTTATGTAATTTTCTTGCAAACGGCTGGCAGTGGCACTGGCTCTGGCGAGGTAGGGTGCGAACTGTCACACCAGGCGGAAGCATGAAATGTTCTTTTTGTCAGATGATCCCCGAAGCTGGGAGGCACGGTGGATTAAGGACTTAGTAAGGAGAGGCGAAGAAGGGAAGGAGGGTGCTAAAGAATACAGGGAAAACAATTAGAAGAATTGCTGAGGGCCTGCAGGAACTATACATTGCCTGTTTGTTCTCAGTTATCCTTTCTGTGTGTCTGTCCAGTTTTATCACTGTACTTGGGTGTGATTTAAACAACACCAAACAAAACGTTGGGGGAATTTTAACAGTATACAGTGCAGGTCTACTACATGTGCCACTTCTAGGCTGTGGTAGTGTCCTAAAAGACCATTTTCCCATGTGTCTTTCCTTTGAAGGTGAGTGATAAGCAATGGGCCAAGCCTCCTGGCACAGAGATGATTACTGTATATACTGTGGGGTGATTTTTATAGCAATACATATTTAAAAAAAATAATTTTATTATCATATAGTATATGCAAAGGCTAGTCCAGTAGCACAAGGAATTATGTTCATGTTGGATGATTTTGCAGCAACTTACATGTAATGTCAACATTTAGGACCAATGCAGAAAGTAATGGGCCCTTTATGTAGCTAGGCACAAAGTACAGATGTGGAGGGTGCGGTGGTGATCAGGAGTGAAGGGCTTCCAACTTTTACACCAAGGACTAACCATAGTTTTAAAGTAAATAATACTTTACATATACTTCGTTACTTCATATGGCTGCCTTTTACACTGTGCCTTGCCTTCTTTATCTGCAGCATACAACGTCGACTGTCCTTGCAGCTTCCCATCCTGCACCATGCGTACTTACCTTCCATAGGAGGGGTTGATGCCAGCTGCACCAGCCCCAGTGGCAGCCCTGGTTCCAGCCCACGGCACAGACACATGCCCCCCTCCTACCGGGTAATGGTCTCTGGCCTGTGAGCTTCATACACTCCCCCACCTGGCTCTTTGCAGAGGAGACATATATGGTTCTTTTTTTCTACAACAAATAGACTGATATCATCAGCGTATGTGCGTATTTTGTCTCAGAACAAGGAGGACAGGGGGAGAAGAGAGGGAGGAGGGCCGAGTTTCACTCTTTGTACCTCTTCACCCCAGCCTTTCTTGAGAACTGAAACCCTCAGTCAGGAAGGGGTGGGAGGAGACAGAGTGGGCACTGGATGACCCTATCAAACTCCCACAGTTCACAGCAGTGCCCCCTTGTTCATCTGCTCCCCTTGCATAGGCATATACACATATGCACAGTCAAACAAATACACATACACAAATACACACACATGCACAAACACACTGACACCCCAACAGCAGAGCAGCAGTGGACCAGCCCTGACCTGACGTGTAGCCTTATCTGCTTCGGAGGGGATTGTCTGTTTCTGTTCCTTTTCTGTTGTATGTATGTGCTCGCGGCTTCATGTGAGCCTGTCATCTAACTTGAGTATTCACTGCTTCAGTGACCGGATACTGATGTGGAGACATGGAATCTACAAAACCCAACAAAGACACCTGTCCAATATACTCCCCCGTCCACTTCCCAACCTTGTGGAGACATGTAAATATCATCATTTCTGACTTTGATGTACTGTAAGCTTTGTATATGCTGTGAATGGACAATTAAAGAGGTTCTAAGTGTGGAGTTTGTAACAGAGGCAGGTAGTCATGACAGTTTCAATGAAAGCTTATAAAACATGGCGTCCTACAAAGAATTAGACATATTTATGAAAGAGATATGAATTTGTTTGTGTAACTGTTGATAAATTAGCTTATGGGCAGCAAAGTAAGATACATCAAAGCTTGTGAGTCACAGAAGATGAAAAGGCACCAGGGGGCCATTCCTCCAACATGGAGCAAGACGCACATGGCTCTTTTTTCCACTTTGCTAAATTTGCACCACTGGTTTTCGTCAGAGATTTCACATCAGACTTTGCATAGACCTTCCATATTTTACAACTTGCTTAATATGTCCTCAGAAAGCATGTTAAACAGAATATTGATGCTAGTCCTTTTAACAGGTTTCCAAGGCTGCATATGTTAGAAAATAGAGCTAAAAGACACCACAAGAGTGTTCCACAGTTGTCTTTTGTGTGTTATATGCCAAGAAATGCACACATTCAGATGTACACTTAAAACGCAAGAGAGCACCTTATGTACTCAGCTGCTTTTCAGACAAGGCATTAGTGACAGACCTGGTCATAGTGATCCCCACAGAGTGGTCTCTACAGACTGTTAAGATGTCTATCTGATCAAGCCCTCACAGCTAACCAGCACAGTTAAGGGCGTTAAGGTTCATGTCAATGACAAAAGGGCACAAGACTGAAACAAAATGACTTCTTCAGAAGAAAGAAAAGTCAAGAAGTGATGGTGGAAAGGATGTAGGTCTACCAGTTCCACAGCTAGTTTGGATTAAATGGCTGACCTGAATTTCCATGAGCGATAGTAAAGACAATGAACACGCGGGAGCCTCGCGTAATAAGCCCCAACCGGCTGTAGCTTTCAGTTCCAAGACGGTGATGACACCACTGCTGGTCACAGTGATAGAGCATAAAACACAGACACAGGGCTTTCTTTCACAGATAATATTGAGTGTCACGAAAAATCACTTCACACTTAGCAACAGTGAACATACCTCAGTTGCTATGGAAATGTAATTCAGTGCCGTTGAACTCGGCCCAAGAAGGCTGCACTGAGCAAAACGGTCATCGACACAGTGTTGTCATTTTTTTGTAAAACTGTCCTCATGCAGGAGAAAAGCAAACAGGGACTCCGGATAAAAAAAACATGGACTTTTTATCAAGTGTGAGAAGGTTTGTTCTCAGCATATGTTTCACCATTGGTGTCTTGGTTTTTAGTTTTTAAGGCGTTTGTTGAGCGCTGTGCCTGTTGTCTTATATTGTAGCCTGCAGGACCCACAGTACATAATAGGGTGACCCAGCAAACTTCAGCATTGGCCACACATCTGTAAATTGTACGTGTCATAGATTTATTTGAATTCAATGCCTCAATGCATGGGACAGTGTGGGAGAACTTGGTGAAAGCTCCACTTAAGCTGGGGTGGATTTCCTCTCCAAGATGGTGTCCGATCAAAAAACACTGTCAGTTCAAAGGCCAGAAAAGGATACAGAGTTAGAGTGGGAGACAAGCTAGCAGAGATCCACCTGCAATCGGACATATCAGGGTGACTCCCTGTGAGCCCTTCCAGCTCCCTGCTGAGCGCAGGAGCAAGGAAATCCTGAGCACAGACCTCCAAGGAGTCACAGCTTGTCCCGCACCTTTGCCAACAACAGGAGAATCACAGTCACTTGACAAGTGAGTGAGAGACATTGTCAGAGGGTTGGTTCTTTCTTCAGGAGAAGAAAAACCAACCGCACATTTTATATATTACATTATGTGATTGTGTACAATTTGCTGATACCCTGATGATGGTGTCCATGTATGGAATATTTGGTATTTGGCTTTCTCAAGACGGCATGAAATAAAATGTATAATTCACAGAGTTACCTCTGTTTTTGCAACTGTCGTGACAAATCCACTGTTGTTTCGTCCTTTCACCTACAATAGGTTTTACGTATATTTCCTTACAAAAAATGGATTTAAGTTCTTTTAACCTGTTGATCAGCTCACACATGTCAATGCCAAGATTCTCAGTGGACAAACTCAACATCATCATATCGACTGTGCTACTGGTTCAGCAGTTATTCACTGAGGGCAATAAAGTGAAGGTAGTAGCAAACGATCACTCTTAATAACCCACTCCTGGCATTTACCAAATTACTAAATTACTTTTTCTTTTTTTTTTATTAAGTCCATCCAAAATGCCAAATGCAGATCATCAGGTACTGTTCTAGTTTTCAAACTGTGCCCTGATATAATTTTTTTTTTTTTAATTATGATTAATTTCAATCTTTTTTTCAACATGGATGAAAAATTGTTCAAATGCAACTGTGGTAGGTCAAGGGCTCATCATTTCCTGTAATAAATAACATTATGCTGATGGTTTGTATTTGCCACAGGTCTTTTTACCTTTTTAGTTTGAAGATCAAAGTGACATATACGTATATAATTATATCTTTGTATGTGTCATCATCAGGGTTTCTGGAGAACACAGAACATACATGTCCAAAAATATAACAATATGACGTATATATTAAGTGGAAAAACACACAGGTCCATACTGTTACTGTTTTGTCAGTTAGATATGTGGTATCACATGGCGTTAAGTTGAGTTAAGAGTTTAAATCGGTAAACAAAACCTATGTTAAATGCAACATGTTCAAGAGGGGCAATAACTTGTTTTCTTATTTCAGAAAGAATAGAGAACTATATATATGTATATGTAAAGATCTTTACGTACATTCTCATTTTTACATAGGAAATATTTCACAAAAACGCCACAAGGATACTTGGAAGTCATTCTTTTAATTTACAGTATCTGTAACTATGTTATGTACAGATGAGGTATAGATATGAAAAAGTTGTATAAAATAAGTATCACACTTGGAACACCTGAACATTTTTGGAGCCATTAGTTGTTACGCGGGGATTTGAATAACATTCTTCTTTTATTGTCTGAATGTTATGGACAGCCTTTACTTTTCACATCATCATTAAATAAAGTGAGACTGAAAATAATGCAATGTGTGTTTCATCTGCACACAAGTCGTTGATGTAGTAGGATAATTCTTGTGTTGATAATGTTGATTTAAAGGCAGTATATAAATTAAACAAATGTAATCTCCCTTTGAAGTTAGCTAACTTCTACAGTACTTCAAAGAGAGACAGAAATCTATCCAGTGTTATGAAATGATATTCTTTATGCTGTAAAGTAGAATGTGTGTACGGTGTGGTGAAGCCACACTTGCTTGTACTGCTAGTAACGGCTAAAATTAGCCGTTACTAGCCATGTAAACGACTAAAATTAGCCGTTACTAGCAGCACGTAACATATTAAGGTCACCACGCCTGCCATTTGTTTTTGTTTTTTTAACTGACAAATTCCTTTCAAAAGAGGGAAAAGCCACTGGCCATTTGTAAAACGGTCAGTAAATATTAGCTAGTTAGGTAGGCCCTGGCAAGTGGACATTTCAAATGTTCAGCATTAGCATATGGTGGCTAATGTAAAGTTTGAGGCCAATTCTGTATGCTTGAGTTAACAGAGATCTGACATTTATGCAATGTTATGAGCTCCTGCCTATCAACAATTTATGCAACAGGCTTGTAAAATGTCAAGATTTATTTATTTATTTTTAACGTGAATTAAATAACTTTCTCCTTGTTTAATTTTGAATGAAATAATTGCAAAAGATCCTTTTCACAGAAGACAGTTTGACTTGTCATAGCAGGAAAAACACAGGATTAACTAATAGCGTGAAAGACTTTCTTTCCTTTTCAAGTGTCCCAGCAAGTCATGACTGTGTGACAGTGCGCCAGCAGGAACAAAATCAGGACCCTGACACTGATGCAGCTAAATGGAATACGGCAACAATTAACTTATATGTGCTTTTCTATTGTAAATTTAGTTCATGTGGCAATGTTTAAAACATTGGTTAGAATTAGTGTTTCTTGAAGTATGAATGTCAATCCTGCTGCTCTGAAGACATCCACAGGTAAAGACACACATCCACTGTTTGGATACAGCAAGAATTACTTTCATGTGTATTGTGACTTGCCAGGTGCTTGAGGTAAGACCGAAATACATGAACTCACACACACACACACACTTTAGTGGCCATACAGAGGTCTGTACACTGTCAAAAAATGCTGTAACTAAGTAAAAGAAACCTCGTGGATCTCTCATTCTAAAGGCAGAAAACTAAAGATTGAGGGAAGGGCACCATGTGATACAGCAGCCAGTCAAACTGGCGTACCAAAAGGCGCACACTGTGAGCGAGCTGCCTGCTGCCCTCACACAGACAGACACTGCAAAGGAAGAATAGGTTCCTAATGAAAAGCCTTGTATATTGACGTCGATCAAGAACTGGACATAAAGTATTCAAAGATTTTTCCGTTTAAAATGTTTCACAAAAAGATAATGTAGATGCTTGGAGAAAAAAAAAACAGGTTTAATTTAAAGGCTTGCTTCACCCAAATTATCAAAAAGCTATAAGTCTCCAATACAATAAAGGTAAATTCCTGTTTTTAGAGGTGCTCACGGCATTGAAAACGTCCTTGTAAAATATTTAACAGCAACCGTTGCTTCTGGAAAGTGGTTCTGTTATTCTATACAATCCACAGACCTCACTGTCCAACTGTGCATTGGAACTACTTTATACTGAAGAAATATTCCCCATAAAACTGTGGTTTTTATGTGATGACAGTGGTTCTTTGAATTTGAGTTATGGGGACTTTCTGTAAAACATCTTTAATTTCTGCTGGAGTAGAGCTTTCAGACACAACTATGTACATAATTAAATGCCACTAGAGTCCTGTGTTGATTAATGAGCTTTAGAGGTGCTAGTAGGTATATTTTTAAGTTTGGAGAGAGCAATGCTAGCTGTTTCCCTCTGCTTCCAGTATTTATGCGAAGCTAAGCTAAGCTAAGCTATCCACCTCCTGGCTCTAGCTACAGATATAAGAGTGGTGTCAGTCTTCCCATACAACCCTCACATTTTCCCAAATGTCAAGCTATGCCTTGAAGTTTCAGAAATCCCATTAGACTTTACGCCATAACCTTGTGATGGCTGCAGCTGTTGTTCATGGAACTCAGCGGGAACACAAAGTGAACTTAAGCTTTCAAATCCAGTATGACGCCTCTGCTGCTGCTTACTGATTCAAAGATAACCACAGATTTTGCAGAACAGCTTCCAGAAACACTCCAGAGAGAGTGTGTGTGTGTGTGTGTGTGTGTGTGTGTGTGTGTGTGTGTGTGTGTTTGTGTTTGTGTTTGTGTGTGTGTGTGTGTGTGTGTGTGTGGTGCATGACCTCCTCTCTCATCTCAGCAGGATCATGCTGTGCAAATGGAGGGCGGGTTGATTAAGTTGACCTGGGTGTCAGTGGAAGGGGAGCGTTGATGTGTCCTCCTTCACATGCGATGGCTCCATTGGAGAAATGAAGGCTTGGTCGGCAAGTATATGAGCCTGTGCTACTATATCCAATTTATCCATCTCATTCACATGTGTATATATTAAGCTGCACTGATCTGCAGATTGAGAAAGAGAAGACCACATAGGCCTATATTTACATGCACATGAATTTCATGGGAGCTTCTTTGGCAGTTTTAATGTCACAGTGACACAGTGTTTATTTAAGGATCGCATACGAATGCAATATCAAGGTTGAACTGTATATTTACTGAAGGGCTCTGCCACCTGTTGACCAAAATTGTACACAAAACTTTAGTCTAATGTAGAATCTACTAATAACATCTATTTGGTAGTGGCACAGCTTTAGGGATGGCAATATCGATATGTTAGTTACTCTTCATGGATCACTGTGACATTTTGTACCTTTATAGTCCCCAGTGGATCATATCGACTTCAGTGATCCACTGACTCATCTAGCACCTCCATGAGGTTGGCATTTGTGATTTCATTCACTCTGAGTGAACAGACCGACATTAAACGTGGTGCATGTCCCTCAGGATGAATTACAGTAACTTTGGTAATCCCCTGCCTTCATCATCTGTGCAGCGTCATCATCTGTGCAGATTTTCAGTTGGTGACATTTCAGCTGTACTTTGTTTAATGTTAGAATGTTGGCTAATGCTAACAGCTAATTAGTCATGTTAATATAACTAAGATGATGAATGTGGTGAGCATGATAAATGTTTTACCTGCTAAAGATCAACATGGTAGCTTTTAGCTCACACCTATGCTGTGCAGTACAACTTTACAGAGCTATTAGCAAGGATGTACACTCCTACTCTGTCACAGTTTTTACATATATTTTAAGTTTGGTTTCATCTGCTTCATATATAAAGTCGGGGGCTTTGACTAATTATCTTAATTGACGTAAATGAGCTAAAATGTATAAAATTCCAAAGGGAGCCTTTTTTATTTTGAATATTTTTTTCATTCCTGGCACCAAATACCTCACAGGCTTAACAGTAGCTGCACTTCTATTTCTCTTTTTGGATCAGTTAATGGGATTTTGTGATTAATGATGTTTTGTTGCATGTTGTCTGGAGTGAAAAAAAAGGCTGTTTGAATTCATGAGATTATATTTGATCCAGACCTGCAATCCACACCTGTCTATGTACAGCTAAGTTTAAGTTCATCTTACAAGAGAAAGTCTCACTATAGCCTACTGTAGGAAGCATTGAGGCATGAAACTACATACTGTACACTCCCACACACAATAATGACTACTGACATATGACTCATTCACAAACCACAGAGAGGCAAAAGTGCATACACTTTTACTGTAAACACACACACTTACAGCACACTAACAATAAACCCAGAACTACATGTTTCTGTCACATTTCCTTTGTGTATCTTACAAAGGCTGAAATGTCACATGCTATTAAAAAAAGGAGCTCTCAATTTCCATTAAAATCATGGACTATTCATCTGTGAGAACTGACACTGACACAGAAGCATAATGATGTATTCATCTCCAGTCTTCCTTTGTTTAAAACCCTTTCCACAGCTGTGTTTCTGAGGCCTCAGTAACCTTTGATAGTGGTTTATTACCTGTGCCACTGGTCACCATTTTCCCCATTAATCTGCAACATTCAAGGATTTTCGGACACGACTTCTAATCCCTCCTCAGTACCACATTATGGCAATCCAGCCTCATCAAGATGAGTGGTCAAGGGCATATTGGAGCGGACATCTGAGAGAGGAGCATATGCCTTAGGTATTAGTATGCTAGTCAGAGCAAAGAGCTGAGAGAGCTCCTCACACAAATGTATTGATGAAAATCCCCAGCAAGATGATCATTCATGTTTAAATTGAAACATCACTGATAATGACTCAATAATTACATTATGTTATATATGATGCAGATAATCCTTTGATATATGGCTGTATTGTCCCAAAACCTCATTTCACTGTTTGAAAAACAGCCATTTCCTGGAGGAGCGTGTGTGGCCTGGGTTGACTGATGCCTCCATACATACCAGGCTACGTGATTAGAGAGAGAGTTATGGCCAGTAGTTACAATCTCCTGCAGATAAATTTATGGCTGACATATAATGACAGCACACTCGGCTGAGTCCACAGTAAATCCAAGACATGGACTTCTTCTGTCCTTGAGAATTCTGTTAAGGTCTTTGCTCAGTCTCCAAAAGCAGATGTACCTTAATCTAAAGCTGCAGCGTTCGATAACCGGACAGTCTTGCGCTGACTTTATCCTTTTTTTTTCTCCTATGTTTAATGCTGCCTGTAAAGGACCATACCTGTGTTTTATTTCCTTAACTACAACATACATACATACTGCTAACAATTTAACAATTCAAATGCATGTGGTTCCCAGTGTCTGGAGAATCAGTTTCAGGGTTCAAATGAGAAAACGGCTTAAGTGTTTGGTGATTTAACAACCACTAGAACTTCATTCAGAGACCAAACACAGACAACAAAATATAGAAAACTTTTTATTAATTGGTCATAAAACAAACACATACAAGCTGAGCGGTTAATGACATCCTCAACAACCAGAGAGAATGCCGTGATCAGATGATGATCTGAGCACTTCCTTGATTTGTTTCTTTAAGGATACAGTTCACCGTATAAATGTTTACTTGGATAACCTGTCTAAATATGTGATCTGTATAGATATCCAGCAGCGTCATCTTCTCTGAATCTGAAACACTCTGAAGTATGTTGCTTCTACCCATCAAATCCGTTCAGTCGTGTGCAGACAGACTTCAGGGCATGTATAGTCTGTTTTTTTTGTTTTTTTTGTCCTGTGACTGACCCATGACTTAACTGGCTGTCACAGGGAGTGAATGGCTTGCCGGCGAGCAGCTGTGGCCTTGGTGCCCCAGTCAGGCCTGTGGCCCTCAGTCCAAATGTCTCACTGTGTGTGAGTGTCAGTAATAGTGTCAGTGTTGGTGTTTGTTGATGTTGAAGATTTTGACAGAGTGGTCGGCACTGGCGCTGGCAAGTTGGACCCAGGAGCTCTCTTCCTCGATTTCACTCCCTCTGTCATTCTGTCCATCCTTCTTGATGTTCTCTCGACCTGCTCGGCCGGCCATGGGCCTCCAGCGGAGCCTCTTGACTGCCAAAGCGTGGCTTTGTCTGTGAAAAGGATGTGATGAAGGGAAACAACAGGATACTGCTCTGGACGACAATAAGCATTCGAATAATTACTCCAAAATGTCCACTATGTATACTATACTACTGTACTACTGTACTACCTCTCCCTCTCAAACACACAACATGAACAATTCTTGGATGATTTGTCCTTGACACATTCCATAGGGAGATTTTTACAGTTTCTTTAAAAAAAAATAGCTGAATATAAAACAGATTAGCTCAACCAACTTTCAAAAGTTGTCAAACTGACAAAAATGTGGTCCTGAGCAGCACTGAAGCCAAAAACCTGTATGAAACCTGCAGCAGCCTTCTGATACAAAGACACAATGAGGATACCTGTCTTCAGCTCACTTCCCACGCCCTACAGACAATGACTCACACACACACGTGAGATACAAAAGAAGCAGAAATGCACTCAAGTTGCTGTCGATAGCTTCCTCCCCAACTGCTGCCTAGTTTAAAGGAGCGCAGCCATTCAGCTCCAGCACCCTGCTGCTTCTCTCTCCATAACAGAAAGCATCAGTCTCTCAGCAGCCATCAGGCTGAAGCCACAATGCTGTCATTTACAGGTGCTGCCAGAGACCAGTGGGGGCCTTTCAGTGCTGTATCTGATGATCTTCAGAAGAACCTTGTGTGTGTGTCTGTGTGTTTATGTATGTCTGTGTTTCATAAGGATACAAGGTGTCTGTTTCTCCACAGCTGCTCCAGTCGTGTCCTCCAGCAGGCTCCTGGCCAGGGCTCCACCTGTACAGCAGGATCCTGCCACACTCCAAACCAACTGCAAGCAGGTAGCTATGAAAAGGCACCAGAACACACACACACACACACACACACACACACACACACACACACACACACACACATACATACACACAGAGTGCGTATTACAGTAGACCAAACCTTCACTGTCTGAATTCATGTCTATAGCTCAAAACTTACAGAAATGACCTAGAAACTAAATTTCAGATACTTTAACCAAATTAAATTCCATTTTACTATCACAGGATTTAGATGTTTCATCTGGGGCTTTAAAAGACGAATCCAGAAATCTGGGTCCATGCATTACACTGTGACAGATAAAGCTTTATGTATATTAATACCAGCCACCAGCTTACAATGCCCTGAAGTGAATCCAGGTCTCCCTGTACTGGTTGACAAGACTAATAGCTGCAGGAAAATATTTAATTAATTTTAAAAACAAGCATCGTGCTCTGTCCATTAGTGCTTGCAGAGATAATTCACGTATTTGGTTGCCGTGAGCCATTTTAGTCATTAGGTAACTCATTTTCTCAACCCATCTTCTGCTGCTATTAACTTTGTCATAAAACCTATTTCTGGGTCATTGTTACAGTCTTTCAAATGAAAAAATAAACACCCAGGTTATTGGTTATTTGACGTTTTACTCGGCATAAAAATGACACCGACGCAAAATAAAAGAACCATTCGACCGATAGTATCCTGGTTTGACAGTAAAGTGATACTTATCCATAAATTTATCCGTAATGCTCTAAAAAACAGGCTTTCATGTGTAATTGTGTGTGTATGTTTGTGTACCTCTTATCAGAGCAGAGTACAGGGCAGAAAGCTACAGCAGTAGCAGAATCACCCACATCCAAGACGGAGGAACGGGGTTTAATCTCAGGAGGAAGCACAGGGTCTCCACTGTCCTCTAATCTGCACGGGCCCCACACTATCACCTGGACACACACACACACGGACAAAATTTTTTTAAAAAATGGAATAAGGAGTCACAACATCGATGTCATCAGTTCATTAGTTCACTGTCATTTTTCTTTCCATCAATTTAACTTCCAAAGCTAATTGTGTGTTTGTTTGTTTGGTGAATGAGGGCAGCATCTGAAAATGACCTTCTTGTCCCGACTGGATGTCACAAAGTATTTGCTGTCAGGGCTCCAGTCACATGACCAGATGATTCGGCCGTGTATGGCTGTGTCCTTCCCTGTGTGTGCGTGCAGCGAGAACTGTGGCTCTATATGGACACACAAACAAATAAGAACAGAGATCACGTTAAAAAATGAAGCCAAACTCAATGTTCTCATAGCAGACACAACTCTACATATGTTTTGTCACATTTCATTTATAGAACAACGCATTCACAGCACGAGATGAGTCAAAACTTTGTAATGATTGTTGTAGCATGACATCAGCATATCTAGATCGCTTGCCTCAGTGCTCTGAGGCACCGAAGGCTCTCTCCCGAACGACAAATAAACAGCCCAACAAGACAGAGAACCTCATTCCAGCCCCTCCATTTCAGTCAGTTTTGGTTTATGACCTGCTGCTGTTTATTTCCCCAGCCTAAGTCATTTCAGGCCCCAGATTGGTTTTCCCCAGAGAGCTTGTTTGTATGCTGCTGGCAGCCGCCTGTCTGCGCGTCCGTGGCACTGCCGCTCTCCACTGGCACTCATACACAAAAACACACACACACACCCATATAACCGAGCCAGCATGTACACACAGCCATAAAACCACAGTGTCGCCACAAAAGTCTGAGTTAACCACCGTGTCGTGTCTGTCTGTGCTCTCACAAAAAAAATTCTCCCTCTGCAAAATGCATGCACACATATTGGAGGGTGTGTTGTTTGGAACACACGGGTGTTGCACCTCCTTCCATTAACACTCTCTTTTGAATCCCTAGAGGGCCATGTCAGGCTGTTCAGTCCCACCGCACAGTGATAGTGACCAGAGACAGACAAAATAAAGGAAAGAAGAGATGGGTTCAGTTTAGAGGCAAAAAAAAACACATCGACAAGATAAAAGAGCACCGCATGAGAAAGGCTACACAGATTAGACAGAGAGCTGCACAAAAAAAAAGAAGAAGAAGAAAAGGGAGGAGTGAAAGGTAACAGTGTCTCCTTAATGAAGACGTCTGAGTGCTTGACCCATGAGGAGGAGGAAGATGGAGGGAGGAGGATGTGGTGAGACAAAACAGGTAGGAGACAGAGAAGAGGTGAGGATAGAGGAAGTTAGTTTGTTTGATCGGCTCTGACTTCGTTTAACCTTCCCTAGTCTGGCCTGTGAGACTGTTTGTGTGTGTGCGTGCGTGTTGGTGTGTTCTTCACAATCACCTTGAGTGATTCAGCAGCCAACAAGAACAGACGGGACCCAACCCCCCTCCACTCCCTCCCCTCCTCTCACACACACACACACACACACACACACACACACACACACACACACACACACACACACACACACACACACAC